>JAHLSL010000080.1:8130792-8382606 GCA_025920805.1 Petroica traversi | reverse complement strand
TTTCTTTTCTTTTCTTTTCTTTTCTTTTCTTTTCTTTTCTTTTCTTTCTCTCTTTCTCTCTTTCTTTCTCTCTTTCTTTCTATGTACTTACACTTTAGCAGTTCTGAAGAAATTTTTTAAGAAATTGTTGCATTCTGAAGAATGTTAAAATTATTTTAAGGATGTTAGTTCTAAGGATATAAAAGAACTCCAAGAAAAACGTTTAATATTTAACATTTTGGGGAAAATATACTTCTAAACTTAGAAATGTCATACATGTTAGAATGGCTGGAATTGAGTAAAGAGTTTAAATGGGAAGGCACTTGTGGTTTTGTTTGTTCTTAATGCTGGCAGATGTTTTGAACAGATGAAGAGGGGAAAAGAAGATGAAAAATTTAATTATTTAGCCAAAGAAACAAAGAATTTAGAAACAGTGAGTGGAACCCTCAGTTTCCTTAAAATATCTCAGATGTTATCACTGGATGTAATCCTGCTGTAAATCAAATGGGTAGAGTGATGTCATCTCTGGCTTGAGGTTTCCCAGGAAGCTGTGCCTCAAAATGGCTGAAAGTACACCTTTCCCTGCCATTCTGTAACTATGTTTGTAATTACACTTGCAAAAATGAACTTTGGTACTGGGTATTGACTTTGAATATAACACACAAACTGAAGAGTGTGCAGCACATCACACAGAAGCAAAGCATAGAGTATCTCACACTTGCTCCACTGGTTCTCAATTAAAAAGATTCAAACCCAATTCGGTGTGGCTGTTTTAATCTCCAAGGCTGAGGTACCAAGAATTCACTCCTTCTTTTGTGAGCCATCTAGACAGATCAAAGACCGGGCACAAGTCTGATTCAGAAATGGCTTAGTGGTGGAATACAGAGTGTGCAACTCCTTATCACAGGAAAACAGAGTCAGCCTCAGCCTGGCAATCTTTCGAGCAGAACACTCCTCCTCCTCCTCCACTTGAACAAATTATGCCACAATAATGAAGACTAGCTGCATGACAAGGGAAGGGACATAATGGAGAGTCAGAGAAAAAGCAACTGGAAAAGAATGACTGAATTGAATAGAAGCACAGTATGGTTCCTTTCTGGAAGAGCCTGTGCGGTTCTTAATTTTGTTTTGTTTCAGTAATGAAGGAGGTCCTAAACACAATAAAGTTATCTGAATACCATAATTCACAGCCAGGGGAAAAAAATCTCAGGTGAGCAAGGATTTTTCTTTTTTGTTCTTCAAATGTAAGAAATTTTTAGTGTTTCCCTGATTCTACCAAATTTTTGACCAGGAGATTACAAATTTCATCTTCCTATTATCTAGTGAAATTGCACAAGGTAGGTTTATGAATGCCCAAATAAATAAATAAAAAAGATCTTGATGGGGATCTTAAGATATTATTGAAACAAAGCAGCAAACAGTAGTGATGTATTGAATATAATTATACTTCTAAATTATGTGTTGAAATATTGATGGACTATTGACCCACACATGGTATCTTTAATAACCTGTTCCTGGCATTTATACTTACAAATTTATACACCCTAACAATGTATTAACAGAAGGGTAGATAAAATTATAAATTCTATCTTTTTATCGATCTATCTGTTGTTAAAATCCATTAATTCATTTTAACATGTAAAAACCTAAAAGTTATTCAACATTAGTTTCGCCAAGTTTCAACATATAGAAGAGTTTATTAGGCCATCCTCAACTATAAAAAAATTGATTTTTGACAATCTATCTGAATTAAGAAAAATAATTAGTTTTGGTTTGACTTGAAGAGTAATAAGATTAGTGATACAAACATAACACAAACCAACTGTGATGATTATTTTCCTTTAGTATAAAAAATACTAAAATTAATGATAAATTTACCTCTTTTTTACTTTGTTTTGTTTTGCTCTGCTATCAAGGAACTAAATTTTGTTTAATTTTATTGGCATATAAACAAAACAGAATCAAAATAACTGCTTCATTAACACCTCCTGATCAGATCCTGATCCAAGCTCACAGAGTTACCATTTGGGAGAAACAAAAGAAAATCAACAATTCTCAAAGAAAAAAACCCAAATCTTGTAACATTCCAGTGTCAAAATCTGGGGGTTTTTTTTTTTAATTTATAAATTAACAAGATGGCTCTGGAGTCAGTGAAGAATAAATATGATCTCACTATAAAGTACTGTGCAAATAACTTGCAGATACCAACACACTCCAGTTAAAATACGGCTCTGAAGATGTTTCTGAAGAATGTGCTTTCATATCTCTGCAAATCTCCTTTCATTTTGCATATACATAGATACGTACATATATATAAGTATGGCTTACTTAATATGTTTTACCTATTTTTGAAAACTTTTATTGTATTGATTTGTATACCTGATTTTATGTTAATTTGATATGTAAACACACTAGGAGGATTAATACTCTGCATTCTAATTTGGATATCTATAATGAATCTGTGTGAGTGGCCTTTTGGCCACTCCACAAGAGCCTGATCAGTTTTATTTCTCATCTTGTCTGGTGGGTTTGAAGTGAAATGGGTGAGATTCAGGAAAATTCAGTGAGAAGTTGCTGGGTTTTTGAGACCCAAAGTTATGATACAGTATATTAGAGCATGAACAAAGATTATGGGGATTGTCTGCCCTTTCAGAAAAGCCACAATTTCTTGTGGTTAATACCAAAACAAAGTGAAACATCAAACTTGTATGACAATTTTCAACTTTTTGATCTATTTGATGAAAAATATATTTCTAAAGACAAAATGGCTTACAGAAAGAAATTAGCCTTCCTAGCACTGTGAATTCAAGTAGTTCACTGCCTGTGTCTCTAGCACTAAACTTTATACTGGTGTTCTTGTCACTGGGGGAGGCAGACAAAGTACACAGATTAAATATTTCTCTACAAATAGCAAAACCCATAATCATCCCAAAGCTCATCTTCTGTATATGCTTCATTTTTAGGCACAAACCTAAATCCCTGTTTCTCCTCCAGCTGTAGATTTTCCTCTCGGATCTATTATCCACAGTGTCAGAAAGAGTATCCTTCATCTCAAAAAGCATAAGACAGAAAAGCTGACTAATGTTACATAAATCTCTGTAAAATACTTCACTCATGTAAGTGCATACACAAACACATGCAGAGGGTTTGACCCAACTGTGGATAATACATTGCTTCAACACCAAACAGATGTCTGTACAATATCTCTTCTTTCCTGATCCTCAGGGCTGCCTGAGCAATGCACAATTCCTTCTGAAGTTAAAGCCCCTTTCTTACATTCAGGATCACAGTAGCTATTTTACTTTTCAATAAGAATCCATACAAACAGATAGAGGTGGTGGTGACAGTAAGGGAAAATACTTGATTGACTTCTTCTAGCAGTTTCAAGTCCTCTACAATGTGAATCAATTTTACTAGGTGTTATTATAAGAACTGATTTAACCTGGGACCAATTCTGGCTTGTTGAGTAGCACAGAAACAGGAACTAATTGTTCCTACATTTTTTATGAGTGTAAGTACAGTAAAGCTAGCATTTATCTCAGTCTTCCTTCCAGATAACTACAAAAAAGTTGTCACTTCTCATTTTGAAATTGAAGCAAATAATTGCGACAGATAAATTACATTTTGAAACATATAAATGACAATTGCACTTTGTGTAAAGAAAATAAAACAGTAAACCAATAATATATTGTCAGCTGTCCAAGACATTTCCAAAGAAGGGTGCCTTGAAGTTAAATTTCTCGAGTGACCTTCTACAGTAATGTTCCATGTAACATAAATTAGAAGAAATCACTTGGATGGTGTGATATATTGCAACCAGAAAACTATTTATAAAGAAAGTCATTTGGAAAAATGTCTCCTGCATATTTTCTTACAAATAATGTAGAAAGTTTGCATCATGAAGACAAATAAAGACTTACACTCTCAGTCAGAGTTTTCAGAGCTGTGACCTCTGTCAGACTCTGTATTTTTAAATAAGAAATTTATTTTCATTTGGAAATGAACAGTGTTCATTCACTTGCCTTTAAGCAATGTGACAAAATCTTAAAACTCAGAAGGTTCTCCTGGGTTTTAAAGTAAATAGTCTGTTTTATAGCTTATGAGGCTATCCAAAAAAAACTTATTCCCATAACTGCCATAATTTTACACATATTTATATAATGTTGGAGTGGGAGTGTTTTCCAAGTTATTCACTACTATACTAATTTGCCTGATTTTCATTGCATTTTCCTGATATATTTCAGAAGTTAAAATCTTGACAGCAGAATTGAACAAAAAGAAAGGCTTCAGAATCCTAGGTTGCAGAAATGGAATTCAAATAACCGGACATTCATTGCTGACTGCTGAAATCAGGAGAGTTTGAAAGCCATATCCAAATATAGACAGGTTAGATCCTACCTAAGCTATTCTCATAAGGAGTGTGGAGGGTAAATAATTCTTTTATAAATGCCTTTTTTTTTTTCTTGGCTTCTCTATTCGGAAGACGCTGATTTAATGATAGGATTGCAAATATCATAGCAGAGACCTTTTAAAGAAAGTCCATTCCTATGCATCTGCATAATTACTGCTCCAGGCATAGAAAAATGAATAATCCCAAATGCTCCATGCAATTCCAAATCAGAGACAAGAATTCAATTTATTAATAGAATAAATAACAGGTGTCATCAGGGCTGGAAGCTAATAAAACAGGGAAGTTCGACAAAACACAGTGCAATTCTTTCTGTTTGTATAAAATCAGTTGACTAGCTAGCTTTAACCATCTCACCTTAAAATTTCATAAGATACAAAAATAAGGTAGTCTCTGCCTTGCTATTACTAATTCTAGATCAGTTTTTTACATTCCATATAGATTTAATTTTAGTGAGCAAAAATTGCCTCTGTCTCCAAAAACATTCTGCAGCGTGATGTGTGTTTCAAGCCAAAAACAACTTTCCCCCAAAAGACACCCATCCACTTTGAAGATGGAGAAAGGTACAGGTTACAACACAAGAGGTTATTACTGCTGAGACTGTGCCTATTTCTCTGCATGGACAGATATGAACCTATGAAAGCAGCTGCTGGATGCGCTGTTTTCATGCAAATGTCCCCAGCGATAACGGGTTTTGCAGCACAGCCTTGGCCAGTATACAAATCCCCCTGCTCTTCTATCATGCTGACATCTGAAGCACCCAGCAGAGAAAAAGAGAATGTGGCTTGTAAACAAATTGCTTCTTCACTTATTATTTGGAGAAATAAAAAAGGTAATGGATGAGCGAGAGAAATACTGGGTAGTGTTTTGGGGCCATCTGTGACTGTCGTGTATGACTTGGCTGGTGCTGAATGAGATATGGTGATGCCAAAATGATTTTTGCCTTTTCTTTTATATACCTTTTACACAGTTCTGTGTATTCACAAGTATTAGCATGCATTCTTGTAACCCTTCACTTAATCTAGTGCTTAGTGTTCTGCAAGGCCCTGAGACTAAACACCCCAGAGCTACAGAGCCAGGGTAACCAAACATTCTATCTCAAGAAACCAAGGATCCCTAGTAGGACAGATTCTGTAAACTAGAGGTTAGCCCACCCCAGCCCCATTATTGGGCTCCCTTGTTAGATATGCTGATGTGTAAGGTCTATAACTTGTGTATGTGATTGACAGGGTGTGTGCATTGTGATGCTGTCACCTGGGTGAAGTGGATGCATCCAACAGGATCCTAATTAAAATACCGAGGTAACGACCCCCAACCATCTAACCATGTCTAGCTTCATTTTCCTAACACAAGGAAAAGGCATCAATGGAGCAAGAGCTTGCGTCTTCCCCTATAGTTACTTGCCTCATGCTTTACTTTTCTATAAATACAATACTGAGCCCGGAGTGCAACTTGAATCTTGACTTGCCAAGAGGGTAGTGGTATCTTTTTCATGGAAATGGTCCCAGTTAAGAGAATGATGAAGCACAATGATTGGTGCTCAGTGGTTGGGAGGTGTTTCATGGTGCTCTCCTTGCCAGGGATGGCAGTGGTAGCCCAGAGGTTAGTTGGGGGCATTTAAACATCATCAAACTGGGCACAGCATGACATCAGCCTGAACACACAAAAGTATACCTCATAGGCCTGACCAGATTTTCTGTTCAGAAATAGGCCGTTGGTAGCCAAAAGCACCTTCAATCAACCCTTTTTGTTCAGGGCCCTCATTTAATTTCCAACATGCAGATCCAAATGCTGTTCTTTCACACTAACCATCCCTGCTCTTAATTTGTTGATTCTTTCAGGTTGAGATTTATACTTATGTTTCAGAGCAGTGTCAGCCCTTATGTTCATACGGTGGCTTTGAAAATCATATGTGTGCACTTAATCTCCAAAAAAGAAAAATATTCTTTACAAAGTTTCTAAACTGTCTATGAGAGCAGGTCGAGCATTTTAAACACTACTAAAGGTAACATGGACATGGGCCAAACCACGTTTATGACTTCATTGTTTTGTGCATTATGCAAAAGAATCAGTTTAAATAAGTAAAACATATATCCCAAAATATTAAAGAACTCAAACATTGATTTTTGGATTGGAGATTTCTCCTGCCTCGGCCTTGCATGCAACAGCTCCACTTTTGTGAAAATTCAAAAACATTATGAAACAACACCCAGTGTGAGATATTTGCTGGCACTTAGGCGGGTAGAACTCTGTTCTTGTAGTCAAAGAAGCTTACTAAGTTCAAACACCCATTTATCATGCCATTAACTTTGTACCCGGTTTCATAAGAGGGAAAACAGTCTTTTGAGGGGAACTCACTGCTGAATTAAAGCTCAAACAGTTGTCCATTGTTCCTTTGCCACAGTGTACAAGTTCCTGGTGACACTCAACTAATGAATTTTCTCGATGATTAACTACCCGTTCTATGAGATCATTGCAATAGAAACATATTAGCTCTTGTTACAAGTGAGGAGGATGTGTCACTATTATAAGTTCTCCTAGGTTTGATTTTTTTCCTCTTCTTCATCCTCCTTTTCCTTTCACAAAATCTGAGCAAAACTTGGGAAGGTATTATCAAAATTCAACATTTTGAATGCTGAATATGAAATGCTGCTCTATTGAGCAATAAAATGTATTTAGGTGCAGCTTTTTCATTAACTGTTGAGTTAGAAGAAAAGCAAAATGCAGACAGCTGCATTTAATGCATAAAATAAACTAGCTCCTATTGGGAATTTTTATATTTATGTTCATTATAATTGTAATCATATAGAGCATGATCCAGAAGTAAGTGGGGGGGTGGGGGGGGGGAAGTTATGTAGATGCTGTAGATGTATTTCTCTGAGAACAGACCTTATAACTCCCTTTATTTTCTGTTGCCCATTTTCATTGCAGTTCACGTTCTGAGAGTGCCCTGCTGTTGCTTAAACTGCACTGACATCTTGTGGCACTGAAACAGAAAAATCCTAAAAATGAAATTTTAAATCTTCATAAAATATGAGCTGCACTGTTTACCTTCATGCAAGTGTCACTGTCTTTAACTCCACAGATGGTTAGTGCTTACTTGCTTATAGTCAGAACTGGATTGTAAATTGCCACAATCTACCTAAAATTTTGAGATGTCATGACAGAATTATAGAATGGTTTGGTTTGTAAGTGACATTAAATATCATCTAGAATAACATTTTTCCTGTAAAAATGAGTGTGTGTGAAGTCTGTTGACTAAAAATCCCATGTCTGTGAGCATGTACACTCAGACCCTCTCTCAGACACATGCACCAAGAGATGAACCATTAATCTCTTAGCTGCTGTTTTATCACCTTGGCAACAGCAAAGTGTTCAGAAAAACTTCAGATCTTTTTATCCCTAAGCATAAAGACAAGATACAGGCAATCATCAGCTGAATAAAAATATCCCAGTGGAAATCCATGTACCGTACAGAGAATTCAGCAGCAAATAAGGCTCCAGTTAATTCCAAAGGAATATTTTTTCATTGTATCAGGATGTGAGGAAATAATTTGTGATACTCCATTGGATGCAAAGTAAAAAGCAAACTATTGCTCTACATAAAGAGGGCGTCATGGGGAGGTCGCTTCAGCCCTTTTTTTTGTCTGTCATTGCATTATTTCTCTACTGAATGCTCCTAAATCCTATGAGTGTTATAGGTGGTTTTACACAATAAAATAGTACACACTTAAACTCTTAAGATAAAGAAGTCTCCATCACGCTGCTGCAGTCATTTCTACTGCAGTATCTGAAAATGCCTTGTAAATTTGTACTTAGCTGCACAAGACCCTGTAGAGTTAGAGAACTATTATTATACTCCTTTTACAAATGGAAAATTGAATCAGAGGGAAATTAAGTTGTTTGTGCAACAGGAGAGGAAAACCATGTGAAGTGAGGAATTTATATGAGAGTATTAAATGAAAATGAAGTAGCCAGACTCTGAATTAGCTGGCACATTGCTGTCCAGTTCATTTGTTTTGTCCTATTGTTTCTTCATGGTAAAGTGTCTAATATCTGTGATCAGAGAATCACAGAACTATGGAAAGGTTTGAGTTAGAAGGAATCTTAAATATAAAGCCCCGACATGGGTAGGGATTCCTTCCAATAGCTCCAGTTTGCTCAAAGAGCTGTCCAACCTGGCCTTAAACACTTCCAGGAATGAGAAGGTGATCAGGTACATGTTCTGTGGTATTTGCACAGATACTGAAAAAATGAAACTAAAGGAACTCCTGGTGGGAGACTAAGGAAGAAAAAAAAAAATGGAATACTGACAGACCAAAGTAAAACAAAAGATTCTCATTTCTGAAAGATTATTATATTTTCTGAGAAAATATCTTTCCTTAAAACTATTTTCTGACTTTTACTTACAGTTCTGCTTGCATAGACTCTATTTGAACTTTTATGTGAGGTTTGTATAAGTGTTTCAGAAAATCTGCTTTATTTCTGCACATGCTTGCAGAAAGGCAATAAAATGACTAAAAGATTTTATCAAAACAGGCAACTGAAATTTTCCCAATCACAGCCATGAAGTCCAATATTATCAATATATTGATTATTTTTGCTCAGGATCTTTTCCTACTCTGAATGTGCAATATGCCTATAATACAATTGAAAGGAAGTCTTGAGTAGTCCAGCAAGTTTCTTGATTTTTCTTATGCTCTGTTTTCAGGCTTAATTGTTCTTTTTGCTTCCATACTCCAGGCAGAGCAGGTAGTAAAAACATGCCTGAGGGACACCGTGATGGAACCTGTAATTTTTTAATACAGCTCACCCAAGCAGTTGATGAAATGTATTTATCATTTAATAGAATATGGCATAATTGGAATATGTCTTATAAAGAAATACCTTATTTTAAATAAAAATCCTCAGGGCTAATCAGGTTTCCTTTCCCAAGGACTAAATCAGCATAATTCTATAAAGAGCCTGGGCAGTATAGCAACAATCAAATAACCATTGAATAATCTTCATATATTGGTGTGTTGATTTCCAGAAATCTGACACTCCAAGGATCTTCTCACAGAGTTTATTATTTCTTTATTTCTTGTCTAATATTTTCATTCATTTCTGCCACTAAATATATATTTATATATACATGTTATGTATTTTGTGCTACATTTTCTTGCTTTCCATGTCTTCTACTTAAAAACCTAATCCTTAGGAGCAATCAAATAAAGCTGCAGTATACATTCTGCTTTATCAGATTTAACTATGGAAAAATTCAAATATTAGTCAATAAAGGAAAAACTTTATTACATACAGAAGAGCTTTGGCCACTCCCATATGACCTTAACAAATGCAAAGTTCTGCATGTGGGAGAGTTGAAAATCCCTCATTCCCAAATATTAGTGTTTGAGGATTGACAGAAACATCTTGGTGCATGAGCTAACAAAGAAGAGCAGCAGCATCCTGGGTTTCAAGAGCAAGAGCAGATCCAGAATACTAAGGCAATTTGTTATTCCCCCTATAATTAGCATTTGTGACACCATATGTAGACACTGCATCCATTTTCAGGCACAGGTTCATTTTTTCACTAATGACATATCTTCATATATGATATGTTCCAATATCTATCCCAAGGAATTATAAAAATCAGAGAAAATTCATTCATTTTGGACCTCACCTATCACCATATTGCAGACTTACTGATATAACCAAGTTATAAAAGTAGGGGAGGTAAACTAACTACAAATATATTAATGCAGAATAATTTTCAATAGACAGTGATTTATTTAGAGATTTGTAACTGAAAGATCTTTTTTTCCAAGAAAACATGCCTAATACCTAGGAGGAAGCTTGATTTTGCATTGCAAAGCAACCTTAACCAACCTATTTAAGTTCATATTGGTTGAGTCTTGGAAGCCTGCATTCTCCTATGTGTTTGATGAGGATTCTTGGGGAAAAATGAAAATCTGTTGAGGCGAAGCCTCATGTATTTTAGACTTGTACTGAGATCTGAAATCTGTGGGACGTTTTTTAATCCCTCTTTTTTTTTTTTCATGCTGAGTAAACTTTATACATATTTCTGTATTTCACTACAAATACTTTTAGAGTGCACTTATTTCCTGTTACATCAGATAATTATTAGAGGTACCACTGCTCTGCACAGACTGACTTTTCTTTTGTGCTAATTCAACAGAAGCCTGTATCTGCTCAGAGCAAGGCAGCTCTTTAGAGTGACTTAAAGCACCTACAGTTCAGTCTGCCTAAGAATCCACCATAATAGGACATTCCATTTCAAAGGAATCAGGATGAAATCAGGGTTTTAAATACACATTCACAATATGATGTGATATTTGCCACTATCTTTGCTCTATTTAAACAGCATTAGGGGTGTGAATGTTTCTGTTTGCTTTTACTAAAGAGCTTTAAGTGCTGTCATAAGGATGTTTTTTAAGAAATAAAGTCTACATAAGGCCATAATAAACTGATAGGACATACATTATGCTCCTAATTTAATCCAGTTAATACAATACAATATTTCAGATTTACAGTTAAAATAGCAGGAGAAACTAATTTGCTTATATGAAAACTTTTTTGGTTTCTGGAGGTATAGTTTTAATATTTTTCACACTTTCCCCCCCAACATAGACTTTATTTTCCTTCCCCTCAGTCAAAAACTGATTTACTTCAGATTAAAGGCCACAGGCACTGGAATTTGTGTTTTAGTAACTGCCTCAAAACCAAAGATTGCAATACCCTAAGGAAACATTTCAAAACCATTACAGCAATGTGACCATGGAGAGACTATTTAGAAAGAAACTTTCCCAAAAGTTTTCATTTTACCATTTTGCTACTGTCCAGCTTGGTGCACTACTTCCAGTTGAATCTGTGGAAGTCTCCTTCAGCACATTTGAATAAAACATAGAGGGGTTTTATGCCTTAGAAAATTTTTTCCAAGAAAAAAAATAAAATTTGAGAACATAATGATTCAAAAGTAAAATGGGGTTGCAAGAAAAAAAATGTGCAGAATAATGTATATGTTTAATGTAGTGAGTATCAAGATTTATTTTATCACAATGGACACACCACATGCATCAGATGCAAAGACAACTTCTTAGAAGCTGGATGAAATTTGGTTTAAATAGACTGGTTTTCCAGGCATATATGTTTCTTGTCTATTGTGATGTCTTAGGGACAGAAGGGTAATTTCATCTTCTTGCTTGCCCACAAAAAAAGATATCTTCCTTTGGCAGTCAGGCTTCATGTGAATGTGTTCTGTATTAGAACTTTTTTAAGCAACACTCCAAAAAACCAAAAGTTTTACAGAGACTACATTTTTTATCTATATCACCTTATATTTTGCAAAACTATAAACTATGAACTGGGGTGAATAGGGAGGTTGTTTTGAGAGTGTCAGATAGTACAGAAACCCTTTGTTGCTGAGGATTTTGGAGTGGGTTTTTTGGCTTTTTTTTCTGGGTTTTGGTTTTTGGTAGGGGTTTTTTTTGAGATATTAGAATAGTTTCTCAAAATATTAGTCTGCAAATGTCAGCCATGGGGTTTCACACAGGTAATAGGAATAAGCACCAGCCAAGCAAAAATCCAGTTTGTAAAATCATCCACTTTATCACACCACCCTAGAAAGATGCTCTATATAGTAACTACATGAGCCATTCATAATAAATGACCCCAAGGGAAAAGTGATTAATCATATTTCAATTGTTAGTTTAGCAAGGTGAAACATATCCCAGTGGAAGAAGATTGCCTTACTGATTCGTATTTACAGGCAGGAATTCAGGGACCCAATAAATGGAAATAAAATCTAGAGGTATAGTATTTATTTCAAGAAACCTCTTTGGAAAAGGAAGGGTGTGGATATTTCTTTTTAAAACACAGTCAGAAGTTGGAAAGGAGTGATCTCTTCTGGCACATACATGGACTGGTCATATGGTTGATATATGTACAAGCAAAACATCATGTTGAACAGAAGGCACACAAAACATTTCTTTGCTCTACTTTCCAAGGCAGAAAACAATTGACACAAGATATGCTATGACATATTGTCACAGATTGCTTTGCATTTAGCTGAAATATTACATTCTACTGTTTCCTTGTGTCCTGGGTTGGCCATATGACCTGTTTGTATCCCCAATCGTCCTCTTGCTTATGCTGGACCTTAAGTTCTGCAGCTTTAAGTTGTCCCAGAAAGAGTGAAGGTGGAGGAAAAAAAAAAAAAAAACACTCGCCGTTTGTCTGCAGGATACCTTTACTCCTACGAAGCAAGGCTACATTCCAGCGGACAGCGTTATCTCTTTGCTTTTTTTTTTACTCTCTCTCTGATGTGGGTGCTGGAAGAGCTCACAGCAGAGGGTTTTCCTCGGATTTTTCCCGGTTTTTGCAGGGAGAGACTTTGTTTCTTTTGCTGGGTATTTTTTCCTTTTTCCCTCTTCCTGGGACTGGCTGGCATCGCGTGGGCCCAGGACACCAGGGAACCCCCGGGGGGCTCCCCCTTCGCCGAGTTCTACAGCCGGGCCCGGCAATCGGCCCCCCCCCACTGGAGAACTGAACCGGACTCAGACGGACTCTGAATCTACCACCTCTTCAGAGGAAGGAGAGGTTTCATTGTTTTCATATTATCCAAATTTTTCCTATACTTGTGAATATTCTATTTGTTAAATAAATAGTTTTTTCCACTTTTCTCTAAGGAAATTCTTCCCGGACCTGTAGGTGGAGTGGTGATTGGAATCGGCTCTTCCTAGAGGAGACCCCCCAGAGGTTTCCTCCTAAATATTTGCCCTAAACCAGGACACCTTGCAATTGGATGTTCTAACAGAGTCTTGGTCTCAAAAATCTCCCCACCAAGGTTTCTTAGGTATCTTTTTGTTTCTGTCTTCTTACAGAAATGTAGTGGCCAAAGTCAACTACAGTTTCAGTAGATGCTGCAAAGAGTATTAGTCTTTCTCAGCAGCCTTTGCAGCTCATCTTGTGCAATGGAAGTACAACATGAAACACAAATCTACCTGTGTATTTCAATTTAAGTAATTAGTGAGACAAGTAATATCTATCTGCAACCAGGCCTTGTATTACATGTAGCCACTGGAACTGTACAGAATGAGATCTAAACACCGTGTTATCTAACAGGTTTTATCAGCTTCACTTTGAGGTGGATTGCCACCTCATATTTCTGGCAATACTATAAACCTTGGATTTTTTGTTGTTGTTGTTGTTTTTTGTTTTTTGTTTTTTTTATATATATAGAGGGAGTGGTTAAGAGGAAAGAATATTGATTTTTTTTTCTAATCTAGCATAAGCACAATGAATGACTAAGTAATACTCATGGGCACTAATACTCCATGATAATTTAAGTATTACAGCAAATGGGTTTAATCTTCTGTTGAGATGAGTTCCTGACAAAGTTCCCATGAGCTTCTGAGAGAAACCACATGCTGATTTTCTCTTGCAAGGGGTGCAGAGTAGCATTAAAGATGCTTGATTGAAATAGATAACATATATTCAATTATCAGAGACAGTTATCATAGAGATTTTTAAAATTTTCCCACAAACATATTTTAGCAATGTAAAATTCTTCTTCTAGTCTGTTAACAAATGAACAGTTTATACTATTTATCAAAAAGAAAGTATCATGATCTTCCTGTCCTGTGTTTCCTCACAATTAATCATTTCTATCCACAAGGTTCTGCCCTCAAATCCTCTATATTTAGACACAGTATTTTGCTATTGTCTATTGAAAAATTCTGTCTGCATTCCTGACTCATTGGAACATAATGTGTTTGTTATTCACAGCTTATGCTTGTCTTGTTGCATCATAGTATTATTGTTATGATTAATCCCTTCCTCATGCAACAGTAATGTGATAAATCAATCCTCTGTTACCAGTCTGGAATTGTTACTCACTAAAGTGATGCCTTTTACCTCTGATAAAAATCTTGCATTAAATTTTCTTCAAGTAAGATCCTTTAAATCATTAACTTGACTGAGGAGAAATGTGAATGACCAAGGAAGAGACTTTTCTGTTTTCATCCCAGTAATGAATCCTTTATCTCTAAGTAGGCAGATTTTCAATTTACAATTTGGTTCTGTTTAAAGTGTTACAAATAAACAGGATAAGAACTGACTAAATTGGGGATTTTCTCCCTTTTGCATTAAAGTACCTCTAAATGCACACAGATTATTTTTTAAATTTCTAACTTCATGATTTCAGGGAAAGGGACAGATTGGTTTTGCACAAAGACATTAGCAAGGGGACTTTGACATACTACCTCCATGATCTTAGTCATATTAATTATTGTCAGTCCAGGAAGTGGTGGGGCTTTTTTGTCCCTAGCTGGAAATGAAGACAGAAATGGGTATTCCAGCCCTTCCCCACCCCCACCCCAAACTTTCTCTGATTTCCCTATTTAGGCAAAGAGGTGTTTGTCACTAGGAAGTCATTATTACGTCTAGGTATTTTAGGCCTCTTATCTCTACTGGGATATTTATTGATTGTCTAGATATAAATATATCTTATTAAGAATACAAAATCATAGAGAAAATGCTTTATCACTTAGAATGTAGCATGTGAGAGTGAAATTGATACAGATTTATTCCTATCTGTCTGGCATCTGTACACATGCTTGATTAAAATCAATTAATACAAAGTATAATCTTGGATGCTTTTCATATCATCCTAGCAATGTCGTCATAACTAAAGAGTAAATAATTTTGCAATTTATAAATATTGAAAGTTATTTGGAATAGGCTAAAGAACATCAAAACAGCCATTTCAAAATCAAGTCCAAACTTCTTGTCTTTTCTGTCAAGCTTAGTAGCTTATTTACCTCACTGAAGAGAATGTTGAAGGGTGACCTGGTCATTGTGTTGAAGTACATTAATAATAACAATAATACCTATTTGGGGAAAGTTCTACTTGAAAAATGTGTAACAAAAACATTCTTGAAAATAAAACTTGGAAAATTAAAACCTGGGCTATTTTACTCCAGTAAAGTAGTTTTGGGGAGTGAAAGAGTTAAAATGTTATTTAAACAAGTTAAGTTGAGACTGAAGCCTTGCTATCCTGTGAGAGGAGAGGAAGATTATCTAAATCACAGATAAAAGAAAAAAAAATTCAGAGGTAGGGTTGTAAAGCAATGGAATGGATTGCCCAGAGAAGTCATAGCAATTCCATTCCTGGAGTTTTTCAAAAAAAGTGTGGGTATAGAGGACATGATTTTACGGTGAACATGTTGATATTCCTAGTTTGATGGTTGGACTTGATGATCTTAAAGGTTTTCTCCAAATTTAACAATTCTCTGACTCTAATTTTTTCTACAAAAAGAAAAAAATCAAAGGCAAATGCTGTGCTGAGCCTCAAGAGAGGTTCAAAAGACAACAGAAGGAACAACAAACTGGTCAGCCCTACCCCAGCCCCTGAAATAGCCATGGAGGTCAGTCCTGGAACACATTTCAGTGCACATGAAGGAGGAGGTGATTGGGAGCAGTCAGCATAGGTTTGTGAGAGATCACTCAGAGTTGATCCAATGATTGTCTTCCATGACAAAAATGTCTGGATCTCTGGCTGAGGAGAGAGCACTGGCTGTCATCTACTTTTTCTTCAGCAAGGTTTTTGGACCAGTCTCCCTCTTCAGGGACTTTCAAAATTCTTTCTAAGCAACCTTGTTTGATTTCAGGTTTGACCATGAAGTAGTGTGGTTATGTCTGTCTGGAGTTCCTAAAAATGGATTAGAGTATGGTATGTTTTTGCTCCAGCTATTAGTATATCTTCTGTAGTTTATGAGGGATTTTGCATCCCAAGACAGTGAGCAGAGCTCATTCTGGACTTTGAAATTTTAGCTGCTTTTGTGAATGGCTACCAACGGACCAGGATTTCTGGGTTAGTTTTAAAATATAGGTATTATTTACAGATGTGTACCAAATCAAAACTCACAGGGTGGAGAAAGACCACAAGGGAAGATTTAAAAATAACCCACCAGGAAAAAATTCTCTTTCCTAGATTTATTTCCATATTAGAGGTATAACACTAGGCATCAAACAATTTTAAACACAGATAAAATGTTAGTCGGAATATGTACTCGTGGCTCTTTTAAACGGACATGAAAGATGTTATAGTGAGAATATTGTGCAAAAAACATACAAATCTTATAATCAAAATGGCTTGTGGGTATATCATTTCAATGCAGCTTTGTTCTTTCTTAACACAGGACAATCAAAGCAGATTACAATCAAACACTGTATGAGCTGCACCACAATTACCTTGTTACTTGAGCATCTCAAGACTTGTTGCTGCCTTAGGCAATATCCCTCGTGCTATGTCATTGTGCCTTATCATAAATTACAGTCATTAACAACATATGAATAATGGTGACTTGCAGATGATTTTAAACTTTATTTAAAACCTTATTGTGTGGAAGCCTACCTCCTGTTGGATATCCAAAAGCCATCCATAACAAATTGTTTACTTTTCAGTTTGTGGTTGCTCCTAATTCTCTTACCTGTTTTACAAATCTTTCCCCAATGTATTAGAGACATAAGTTGTGAAGATTCCCAGTTGTGCAACTGAAAGTGAAACAGCAAGAAAGGCAACAGCAGCTGGGACTGGGACTTGGGAGTTTTGAGCATCTTCTAGTCTCTATCCTATTAATCTCAGGCAAGCAATTTTGTCTTTGAGTTCCCACTGGTTGTCTCCTCTGGAGAACTTACTGCTTAATGAGATACTAAGACTCAGGGATTTCTGTAATACAATATTATCTACTCCTAATTTAGGTTTCCTAAGCAATCTGCTGGGGGGCAGGGGGGGGAAATGAAAATATAAACTTCTATACAAAAACAACTCACCACACAAAAATACCCCAGGGGCCAACCAGGATTTCCAAGCATAAGAATAACTTTCTTGATAAGGGTTGTCTTATCTTGGCAATTCACTGATATTGATCAATTTCAGAAGAGATTAAACAAATACTGTGTAGTTTTTCTGGACTTTAGTGTATGTGTCAGAGTTCTGAATAAAGAATAGCAGCTTGAATTGTAAAGTTCTCTGAATTGTCTTTTCAGTATGTTAAATTCCCATTTCAAATTAAACATAGATATAGCAAACAGGAGAGTTTATTTAGCTGTTTCAAAGAATGTCTCTGGACTAGATCTTAAACTCATAAATATTTATATTTACATTTTAAGTTTTTGTTTTTTGGTTTTTTTTTTTTTACAGAAAATAAAGGCATTTTGAAACTCACTGGGCACTTAACCTTTTTTTATATGACAATGGATTCTGGACAAATATCAATCACCCAGACTGATATTCAGCCAGAGAACCTTTCTGGTATCATAATATTTAGAAAGACTGGAGTTGTCTTTCAAAATCCCATATTTTTCAATTTAGTTAGAGAGAGGCAGAGAAATCAGGATTTATATTTGAGGAGCATTCACCTCAAATATCATACTCATCTACCCTGTCAAACTGAGGTGCAAATGATCTATCTTGGGCCCTTATGATGACTTCAGCCCTAGAAAGCTGGGACGGAGACGCTATCTTAAAGAGCCCCAAAAATTACCATGAAGTTTTAGTAGACCATCATGTTATTCAAATGGAGTTTGTATTTGCTCATCAACTAACCTTGTCTCTTTAAAATTAGTGTAATAAATGCACCATAAAAAGCTGGTCTCTTTTACAAAATGTATATTCCCACTTTGCATTCTAAGCATCCTTTCACGTGTATTGATCAGACTTGTTTGTTGCTGCTTTTCATGGGTAAGACTGAGCATTCATCAGCCATACTTTTAGATCAGACACTGCTAACAACTACTCTTTTTCCACTAGTATCTGTGGATGTAACAAAGAAGCAGCAGGATATAAAATCTATTTCACCGCTAGCATAGATTTACAAAAGCACACACTGTCTCTTTTCCATTGCTACTGATTTATTTTATTTTCTTTTCTTAATATGCTGTGTAGGGTCTACAACTTTATAAAGTCATCTTGAGAATCAGAAAGTCGTGTTTCATAATGTTGACTGGATAATCCTTCAGTTTTTTTGCTTTTTTATTATGTTAAAATAATACGATTATCATTCCTCACTTAGTTTTTATCATGTATAACTCCTGTTATCAGATGCTTGCAGATGTATCAGGAAACTGCCTCATTCCATTTATTAATAAAATCTCTGCACGTATATCTTGTTTAAAGAAATAGCCCATTTTCCTGGCAGAAACATTTCAAAGCTGGTTGTGATAACTATTTTGATATCTATGTTATAGAGAATGGGAGCAAAATTCACTGTGTTTATAAGGAGAGTGGAGTCAGATTCTACCTAAAGATGTACAGTGGAAGAGTGATAGACAATATTAACAACGTGAACCATAAATATTTCAAATAACTATGAGGAAAAAAAAAAACACATGATAAGTGTGATGAAATACTGGAAAAGCTTGCCCAGTTTCGTTGCAGTGTCTCCATCACTCAAGACAAGCAAAACTCACCTAAACAAAATACTGAGCAACCAAACTTTTCCTTGGAGATAGTCTGAACTAAGCACAGCTTTGGAACAGTTGTAGTTTCTGCCCACCTGAATTTTTTTAATTGGCTGCCTGAGTTCCTGTTTACTCATTTGGGAATTATCTACACAAAAATGTTATTATTTTGAATTGCTAGCAGTGAAACTGCTCAAGGCTTTCACCAAAGGGACAAAAATTTAACAGAAGATTGACAAATGTGAATGAGAGATGAAGGTATAGAATATACTTTAGTGGACAAAAGAATTTAAAAACAGACAGAACACTGGACTTAGATGGTCCAAGGTTAGCATAGGAAAACTAGGACTTATCATGATCATAAAAGTAATTCCCTTTGTTTCTGAAAAATATCAGAAAGTTATAAAATCGTAAGTCTCCCAGTAAAACAGTTGCAAATTTTAATATTTTCTTGACATGTAAATATTTTCTAATATTTTACTCTGAAATCCTATTAGTGATGTTTCAAAAACTTTCATTTTTCCTTTTTTCCCATTGCGTATAGTAAATTACTATAGTGTCATACTAAAAACTGTTTTTCGGTCATTAAACAACCTGAAGAAAAGTCACTGACCCTCTACAAAAAATGAGGATATAAATAAAATTCTTGAAAGTCAATCCATTTTGAGAAAATCCACAAGTTTCTGTTCCAACATGAAGTTACAGATGTCTTAAAAAATGTGTTCAAAGCTAATAACGTTCAAAAAGAAACTGAGAAACAGAAAGTGTTTGTGAATATATTGACGCGCTTAAAACCAGCAGATCACAATATCAGGTTTAGAAGCAGTTCTAGTTGAAGTATTCAGAATCATTCTATTTATCTTCTATTTATCTGAATGCCAGTGAGGAGTGACACACAACTCCAGTGTCATTCATGTTAGAGGTAGAATGAATGGTCCTCTGGAGATTATTTTTTACCATGCTAAGCCAAGTAGCTAAAACTAGCTAAGAAAAGAGCTTACTCCTCACTTAGGATTTTCATGTTAGTTGAAATGAATCCAGGCTTAACTTGTCATACAGAATAGCTTTTTTCTGCTTGAAGAACTGGCATGAGCAGTAGCATAAAGCAATGCTACAAGACTTAATGAGATAAAATCTGAAAAGGTTACGCAGTCACACAAAAATTATTGGTAAAGTTCTACAATATTATTTATCAAAATTATACTATTCAAACTATTTCAACAGAGCTATAACAGAAATGTTTGACACAGTTAGGGCTAGAATCAGGCTCTGACCCTTTATCTAAGTCCACATCTACAGATACATCTCCATCAGTTAAACAATGGATCAGTGGCCACTTGTCACTACTGAGGCCAAATTACACAGCACACTTGTCCATGCAGCTGAATTATTTTCTGTGATAAAATAGAATAATTTCAACCGTGCTTCCAGATTATAATAGCTTGTGGTTTGTGATTTCTTCAGACTATGGTGGATGTTTGTTGGAAGCACAAAATGCATGACAAAGTATATGATACAATCTAGGTCCTTTCTAGTTTAGATACACAGATCAATCATAAAATCTAGTTTGGCAAGAAGAGGTTGTGGAATTAGGATGATGTTCTGCCAAAGATTTCTCTAAATTATGCTGGATGAAAAAACCATGTTAGGGGAGATGATCTGTGGCATCTAATTTTGGACACCTTCTTAATCCGTTCCTGAAAGTTGTTTAACAAGATTAAGGCACAATGTTCTTACACAAACATAACATTTTTCAAAGGAACATTTTTGAAGCAGAGGCTGAAGCCTAGAGAGTTACATACCCCCTGAGGAATTTTTGGAAGCCTAGAGAGTGAGGCCCCTCTGAGGCAGAGTTAGGTTTGGCCTTGGAAGGGGGGGGGTCGAACTACCCCCCCTCGTCCTTCAGTTCACAATGTTATTTTGTGTCTCCCTCTCTCCTCCCTTGCTCCTTCCCGATTAGGCCCTGACCCTCTGACCCTTCCCTGTTCCTTCCCTGTGCCATTCAGAGATAAGTTGTAACCCTCAGAATAAAAGTCTGATATTTCGGCTCACTGGGGTCTTTCACCCCTGAATCCAAGCAGAGCAGACCATGGTGTGATCATGTCTAACTTGGGATCCGGGCGAGAGAACACTCTCTCTCTGTAGCGCTCCTGCTTTTGGGACAGTGGCCACCATCCCAGGGAAGCACAGCTCACGGCAAGGGGAAAAGAAGTCCCCAGCTGAAGTTGACTTGGCAAAAAGGAAACTTTCAGAACAAGTTGAGCTGCCAGCTATCCCGGTGGTCGACTGTCCGGCCCCCCCCACCGGCCACACATTTTTATTCTGTTTCTTATTCTGGCAATGGGTTCTGTTCCTTCCTAAAGTCTTTTGTAAGTTGTTTTCCAGCTTCCTCATATACAGGTACCACAGCTGCACTGGGACCCAGTACCTCCCTATAAAGTGAAGGTGAACACAGCGCAGTCTGGAGAGGCAGAGAACAAGCCAATAATACTATATTATTCACTGCTTGATTTGATTTCTGGTCAGTGGTGTGATTTCCCCACAATGAACTGTGACATTTCCTACAGCTGACTCCTCAGCATAGAAAATTGGATTCTGCTGACCTGGGACTGCCACAAGGGAAAATACTTGCCAGCTCTAGGTGTGTACACAGTGTAAGACAAAAAATTCAATTCAGCTACGTGATATAGCTCAATCATAATGATTGCTTTTAGAAAAACAGAAAGCACCTAAAAATACATAGGGAGGACCCATTCTTGCTATAATTTAATATTTTCATATAAATGTAATCTTTCCTCAAGATGAGTTTAAGATTGCAATCTTCCTTTGTAGACATGCAAATTTTAATGGAAAAATATAAAATGAACATCTTCCTGATGGCATTTCTGTGTGCATTAGTGGACACATCTGTTACTTTCCTTTTCACCTTAGTTTATTTTTTAACATGTATATGCTTGACTTGCTTCAACAATCATTTCACTACTAAAAGAGCTCTAAAATGGCCAATAAAACTTTCAAATAAAAATGCTCCCCCATTGTGGCAATTTCATAGGGTTTTTTTTGTAAAACATGTTGTGTCTGTTTTGTTTCTATAACATTCATTTACTAGGGAGTACATTTTTCACAGGAAAGTCACATAATGTTTTTTGATGTAAATATTTTATCAAGAATCCATAGGCAACTTGATTTGATGGTTTCTCCTTATAAAGTATGTTTGATAGTTTTTAAATTATGCCTTGAAATGGCAGATACCTCAAGTTATAGGTACAAGAGCAGCTTAAAATAACTGGTTTTGAACCATGCAAGAGTAATATACTGTATTATATATTAATCTGTGTAAATAACAGGGTTCATATATTTGTGGATCCTGATTTATTATTAGATATGTTATTAGCTAAGCACCTTAAAAGTTTTTTCTGTCAAATAATAAAATATCAATTTGATGGTCTATTTTTCATTACATCAACATAAAACATAAAAGTAAAAATTGTATGGAGATATATAGCTAAATTCTTCAGGGTTGACTCCAGTTGAAAACTTTTATTGGAGACAACACAAATAGTTTGAGTAAAATAAAAAACTACACTAACTCTCAGGAACTTCTATTCACCATAGAAGTTGACTGAAGGTTTTTCTTTGACTGTACCATACTATTGAAATCACATATATTTCCGCCACCTCTAAGTAGAAGTTTTAGGAATGACATATAAACTGCACCAGAACTGAGAGAAGTTGTTGCATCACCTCCAACATATTCAAAGATTTGTTTAATTGAGCTAAAACAAAGTTACATTGCAAAAAAAAAAAATCGTAAAAGTTAAATCACTTTCCTTCAATATGAACACCCATTTGCAATGACAAAGGTTTGTTTTTGGAACTCTAATTGAAAATTCTGCCCCTATTACAGTCAATCAAATCAATGCTTGAATTAAACAGTGTGTTATGATGGATTTAAAGGAACAATTCAAGAAAATCATTCAAATAAAACAAGTTGAAAATATTGAATCATCATAACTTAAAACAAAAGGACTTACCAATATGTCAGTAATATTTTCATGCTGGTCTTAAAAGCAATTGGGGCCTGGGGGAAAGAGAAAGCAAAAAGATTTTTCTTTATCAGTTGCTTTATACAGTGAGGTAGGAGTCAGAGAAGGGTGTCAGTGATCACGTCATTTGAGTCACCTCCAACACCTCAGTGCAGCTTCTCAAGTTCTCTGTGATGACACAGATTTACACCAGAAGAGAATCTCAGAGGAAGTATTAGTGCAGAAATTCATGTTTTTGTAATCTTATATTTTCTGTAGATGCCTATATGATATATAACCTGGAATTCTATAAACTATTACAAAACTACACAGAATTAAATTTCTTATATTTCTAGGAGATACTATCATGGAAATTGGCTAATTTCCTATAATAACACAACATGTGGTGCAAGTCAGACGTCTTGAACCAATTTCTACTCTTTAGCTTTTATTTATCTGAACAAAACTATATTCAACTTAACAAAAATATATTCAACATATTTAAAATATTCATGGCCTTATTATTGTGGAATGAAAGTCACTGATCTGATGCAAAAGTTTATAAAAGAGTGGCTTTAGCAGTTGAAGACACAGGTCCTCATTTTCAGAACAATAAACAATATCTAAACTGTAGGTTCTTTAGGAAAGAAATATTTTATTGTAGATAGAATTTTGCCTTAAATGAGGAGTCAGGATATATTATAATATAGTCAGTGATAAGAAAACATGAAATCAGGATGTTTACTTCTTTGCTGAAACATGACATATTTAGTTAGAATTCAATTCTGACCAATAAAAAATAATATTTATAGTAACCAAGTACGGCATTCCTAGTCTATAGGATAAAAGCAAAAGTACTGGGTCTGTTCTCTCTTCATTTCCCCATAGGCATCACCTGACTCTCCACAAAGCTGTGGAGAGTCTGGTAATTCTCTTTATAAGAAAATTAATTGTAATAATAAATTAAATAAGGTTCCATTAATTAGGTAGTGATCAAACTGAAGAGAGAATCAAGATATCTCTCTGTTTTTTCAGATTATTTTATTTTCAAAAACAGATCAGCTTCACCAAAAGTGATGTGTCAGACAAGAATTTATTGTTAAATTCAACATGGTTTTAAGCTGTACTGAAATATTTAAATTAACTGAAACAAGTTTACTGAGGGCAGTGAAGAAGCTAAAGGTTATTGGACTATTATTGCCAATTATTTGTAAATAAAATGGACAAATAAGCTTCTTCAAACCGTTATTCCTGAGTATAAAGGCAAGAAGATGAATTGTTCTATATACAGGGGTTTAAGAAACTGTCACTAAAGCCATTATGATACTTTAAATAGTGACAACAGTAAAAAATGGCCCTCCACAGACTGTAATCTCAGCTCTGTTTTTCTTTAATACCACTCAGTGCATCAGATCTGTAGTCTGTGTAGAGGGGCTTAATACTTTATCTTAAGAAATCCCACTCACTCTCCTTCACAAGCAGATAATGACAGGAAGTATTCCTAAAAGCATTAGTCATTCACAAACACTGGTAAGTATTATGGGATTTTATTCCAACATCATTTTATGCTTCTGTGGTTCAGAACTTTAATGAATTAGATTGCATTTCTAGTGGGAGGCTCTGTGGGATAAGAATGTCGAATAAATATCTACTTAAACTGTCTGTTTTCAAGCTTTTTATAGATTCTTTGCTCCAAACAAGCTGATCACATAATAAAAACAGACATAAACAATACAAATCTGTGTAAATAATTTGTTTGTTTCTGGATCCATATCAAATTTAGAGCTAAATTTTTAATTAATTTTTACTAGTGATGACTTATTCTTATCAGGATTAGAGACAACGAATTTAAGAGCACCAGTCTGAGGAGGTTGATATGTTTCTGTTTGGGTAATTCCTGGTTTATTCCTGCTATCCATTATGTTTTGGTTTCAAAACCTGCTCTGAATCTACATCTACTCAAGAGATGGTTGTAGACGAGCGTCATTAGTAGTCTGTTTTTTTTCTGCAACTCACACCAAGCAATTCTCTCAATATTTACCTCCACCACACAGCTATTTACAATGAAAATGGCTACGTATTTTCAGCATGGCTAACCACACACTGATAATAATGGGGTAGAAATAGCAACAAACAGAGGAAAGAACCATCAAATACAAGAGAACAGCCGCAAATGGAGACATGAAAAGCAGAAAAGATTCATCCTACACGAAAATTAGGAAAAATAAATGGTTTTGATGAATCTATTGTCTACAACTTCCTGAAAGGTGCTTGGATAAAGATGGGGTCAGCCTCTTCCCCCAAGCAATTAGTGAAAGGACAAGGGGAAATGGCTCCAAGATGCATCAGGGTAGGTTCAGGTTGGATATAAAGGAAAATTTCTTCACTGGAAAGAGTGGCCAAGCATTGGAACAGACTGCCCAAGTAGGTGGTGGAGTCACCACCCATGGAAGTGTTCAAAAAAGGTGTGAATGTTTTCCTAATATGTTATGGAGAACATGGTGGTATTCAGCTAAAGGCTGAACTGGATCTTGGAGGTCTTTTTGAACCCCAGTGATTCTATGCCAGCTGGTGTGAAATGGAGTATTCAAATGTAGGTTCAAAAAAAAAATACATAAGGTTTTACAGAGAAGTTCTGTTACCCAAGAAGTGGTTAAATGTCCAAACAGTGCTTTCTGTCTGACTCTTTTGAACTATTATGAACATAATCGAGGCAAAAAAAAATATAAAAAAGATAGAAATTCTTTTGAGTGGAAAATTGACTCCCACTGTTAAATTGTGAAGAATCTGTTTAGGTGAGTGTCCAGTAAGCCCATGGGAAGGATGATTTCTGAAGTACCTCTTGATTGTTTTTATAGCTCAGAGAAAAGAAGATGTGAATTCACAATATTTCACCTTTTCTTTCACTTCTGTATTGCATTGTTATTCTCAAATTTAGTTGATAGTTGTGATTTGTACCCTGTCTGTTCCTACATATAGGCTTTACTGAGATATAAAAAAAAAACTTTGTTACCTCTTTTATGTCCTTTTGCAAGTATAAATACTGATGTTTCAACAGGAATGATTGGAAATCATGTTCTCCCCCTAAATTAACAATTACTAGAACAGTCTATATTAAAGCCAAAGATTTAATTTACATAGTGATGACACACAAATTGCTTAGATAAAATAGTAGCCACATCAAAAATATGTTATGAAGAACATGAAAATAGACGAAGTTCTGCTTGAACCATTACAGTGATGAGGAAACAGCCAGCTGGCAGGAGTGACCACGCTTAATATAACAAATCACAAAGGACATTTCAGAGGCATCTGCATTGTGCAAGGGTCTGTTGAAAATACAGCAACAACAGAATACAGCAACAACCCCAAATGATGTGTCTGTCATGCTCTGGCACTACTTCGGCTTCAAAAAATGTATTTCGTAACACCAGCACCACAGCATAAGTAGCCATACATTACTTAATTAGTCACACAAGGAACATGTTGTATTAAGAAATCAGGGGGTTTACTGTTAGGATATACTGTATTTCAGTTTGCTGATACAAGCTTGGATCAGTCTCCTGGTGCATACACACTATGAAAATCCTGAATTACACTACCTGAGCCCCAGCCAGTTGACAGACAAACAAGGAAGGAATTGCAATTATTTTTGTACTGGCTTTATTTTCCTGCACAAACTAATTATTGATGATCTCATGTCATTCCTCCAGTCTTCTATGTGGATATAAGAATAGAAGATCTGTTCATCTAATTATTCTGAAACTCTAAGTAATTTTGGTGATGGTGGGAAAGCTCTAAGTAATCATTCACTTTTTGAACTACGTAATCTACAGAGTACCATTTGCAATCGAAGACCACAGGACCAAGTTTCATTTTATCTACATTTAGCCACAGAAAACTTAAGCTCTTAGTCTAAATTAAGCTTCTAATTTCTTTCTATAAGTGATGGAGAGAGACAACCAATTCCAAATTCATTCAATCCTAAAATAGACAATTAAGATAAATGAAGGACTGTCTGAGAAATCCTGTCTCACTTAGCTGGCCTCCTGACTGGCTTAGACAAGACGCCTAACATTTATATGCTTAATATGACATGATTGATTCTACCTCAAAATACACAGATCTCACTTTTCTTCCATGTTCTACCATGTGTTTGCAAGGGAGCATTAAGTGTCTAGATGAAAATAAATTACAGGCATTTTCATAAGGAAAGTGCAATAGATGTGCTCATAAAACCATGCAGGAAAAGTGAGGAAGTCTTGGTCCATTTGTCAGCAAGGGACACGGGTATTCCACTACAATAATTATTGGGATTAAAACTGAATAATCATCTCTGCTGA
This sequence comes from Petroica traversi, assembly GCA_025920805.1. NCBI lineage: Eukaryota > Metazoa > Chordata > Aves > Passeriformes > Petroicidae > Petroica > Petroica traversi. The sequence continues at coordinate 8,355,388 of JAHLSL010000080.1, read as the reverse complement.
ACAGAATAAGAAATTAGTACTAATTAGACAGTCAATGATTCTGATGTAAGCTTATTGTAAGCTTTCAATGCTATAGAAGAACACATTCGTAAAGCCAAAAATGCAACTGTATCAATGCATAATGAGTAAAAGGAGGAGTCCTGCATATTACTTTTGACACACAAGTGATTTTCAGCCCATTACTAGATAATTAGGAATAATGATAAACTGTTTAACAAAAAACTCAAATTTTAGAGGAGGTGGGGTGGAGTGTGTCTAGCTCTGAATTTTGCCAACATTTTAAATTGCTTTCCAAAGATACAGAGCAAAAACCTGTGGATTAAATCAGACCCATGTCTCCCAGCTGCTTTGCATGGCACTGGGATTGGCAGCCACCACCCAGCAGCCCTCAGGTGAGGCCAGTGTAACTATAGGAACAGGCTTCCAATATTCTGCTGTACCCATGCAGGTAACAGATATACTTCTTTTGAAAAAAATGCACTTGAGTATCAAAAAACTGAGTTTTAGGTGTCTGCAAGTCATATGCTGGCAATAACCATACTGGCATTTGAGAAACGTTGGCATTTACAGATTCATATAATCACAAAATGGTTTTGGGTTAAAAGGGACCTTAAAAACCAGCTGATTCCAACTCCCCCTGCCATCAGCAGGGACACCGTGCTCAAAGATGCATCCAGCCTGGCCTTGAACACTTCTGTTTAATAAAGTTATGCAATGTGGGGATGCATGTCATCAATTTGAGATATTACACTGAGTGTATGATGTGGCAATAGTGTTTTTTTCAGTGTTTTGTAATATATTGCAAGTTTTGTTGTGATTCATTTACTCAACATCAGGTCTTGTTTTTCCAGATCAAAATATCAGCTTAGAAACTTCCCAGACAGAAATGTTTAATAGAAAGAAATTATTAAAAATATATTATATGCATTTACTTATACAAGAAGAACATATTTTAAACTACAGATTCTTTGAAGACTACAGCAAGAATGAGGAAATATAAAATGAGAATCAGCTGTCTAGAAGAGGTAGGGTAAAATATCTGATATTTGATGCAAGAAATTACTTCTGTATAGCTCCTATGAGCTCACAAGTAATAGCTTACATAAACAACAGAGTGGAAGAAAAAAGCAAAGTAATATGCTACTCTGTCAAGGAACAGCACTTTATCCAGGCACAAAACAAGAGTCTGAAAACACAGAAACTCAGATCATCTTAAGTCATCACATTATATCTGATCAAATCTGATCTCCAAGCAGACATACCCTTCCCCTTCTTCATTGTTCTGGTGGGTGGGATGACATTGTCCCCTTACCAGTGCAGCTGAAAGTGGAGTGGCAGCAACTCCCCAGCCATGGAAGAGATGTTAAAGCCACTTCTATCCTGTGCCATGATGCAAACAAATGGATTCATCTCACTTTGCTTTTGATGCCCTTAGAGAAGACACCTGCATTTGGGATAATCACTTGAGCCTCCATCACTGGCATTGGCAAGAAACAGGTACTTTCAGAGCTTAACTACCTAGTATAGACATTTCTCACCCTGTGCTTACACAAATCTCTTCCCACTTTTATTTGGAATCTCTCTACTGCATTTCCCAACCTGGAGGAGCAGCTGCACCTCCTGCAAGGCAGCTGGTGCAAATAGATGTGGATTGCTGAAAGCTTGGTACTGTCTTACATTTACTCATTTTTTATTTGGGGGGGGGGGGGGGGAAGAGGAAAAAAAAAAAGAAAATAAAAGTGCTGGTTTTGTTATCCTCAGAAATGTTATCAGTTTTTTTGAAGCCCTTAATACAGTAATTTTTATCCCACATAAGACACTTGTATAGCTTTTGTGATAACCTCTTCAGCAAAAGTTAACTGTCATTATCAAAAACGTTTACAAAAACTTTAAATACAGCTTGACATTGATTTCCTGTCCTTTTACTGGTTGTTTCATTAGAGTTTTAGTCCTTTCATGCACTAAATCTGGTTTTGTGCCTTGAAGCAGAGATGTTATCTTGCCAATGAAGTGGTTTTTACACCTTTTTCCTCCCTCTTTTGCAAGTGTGCAAAGAAAAGATACAAATACCTTAAAATGAAAAGGTTTGCTCAGCAGTAAGGCCTGGTGCATGTAGTTTGATATTTCTCTGGTTAATGCTCTAGAAATTTCCAGAGCTTGCTTCTTATGGCTGTATAAACTTTTAAGCAGCTGCATTTGTTGTTTGTTGACTTTGGTGCTTTTGGGGGTTTTTGATTGTTTCTTTTTCTTTTTTTTTTTTTTTATGTTTTGGGATACATTTCTAGTTGAAATTTTATGCTCTTCTCACAGGCTTGTCAGTGCTGGGTGTACAATATCCTTTTTCCAGGAATGGGCAACTCACTTCAGAGCCTTGAAGATCCCAAGTTTGCCTGACCCTGTAAGGCCTTATGCATCTTGGAGCCTGCTAATTTTATGTAAGAAAAATAAAATTATTGGTCCCTTTTGATATTTTCCTCTGGCCATGCAATACATATACCTTTTCTGTCTGTAAGAGGATTTCTTATTGTTCATTACCTAATCTCTCTCCTCTTCATAGCCTTTATGGCAACTGGGGCTTTTGCTGTAATGTCTGTGCAAAACTGGTTTAAAGACATAAAAGAAGAAAAAAGTCTCACCCTGAATACTTGGCATTTTTTTTAAGAAAGGGCAGGGGAAAAACTGGAGACCTGAGGCAAATTTGGACAGCAGATCCAGTGAAGCATTGGAAGACATGAGCTTGCTTGAAACAAGCTCTCTGAGATACCACAAGCACCCAGAGAAGACCATGGGCTAATTTATCTTAAATTAGCCCATGGACAAATTTTTCTTAAATTAGTCCATGTGTTTCTCTCTGCTTCCTTGGCTCAGCTTTTTCCAGAATGTGAGCTGAGGACAGGTATTTATGTACAACATTGCAAAACTGACCAAGCTTGCTGCCAAAGGAAAATCACATCCAGCACAGCACAACCAGGAGCAAACCTCATTCTGCATTCCATTTCCTCAATGTGGATGTTTAAAAGGAGCTGTCAGGCTGCAGAGATCTAAAGTAGAAATTAAATCAGTGTGTTAAAGGGTTGTCTTACTCTTAAGATTCTCTGGAGCCTGACCCTGCAGTGAGGTTCGTGCCATGGTTCCCTCTTTACATGATCCAAGAAGCCAAGAAAGCAAGTGCTTTCATCAGGAAAAGCGCAGGTGTAACAGGAATTTATGCTACAAGTACTCATCTGCCAAACAGATGTTTGAAGTTATAAAACCCAAGAGAAAGCCAGGCAGCTTTTGTCAATCTTTAGTGTTGCTTTTTGACACAATTAGTTTAAAAAGTCTTTTGGTAGCTCCATAACTACACTCAACTGTTGATTTCTTTCTAGCTACTGTAATTGATAAGCCTCCCCATTACCTCTAGATCTTTAGTTGTTAATTCTTCACACACACACACAAACACAAAAGAGAAAAAGAAAATCCTGTTTTAAGATGAAATCCAGTTTTGTGTGTTTAAAAAGTAAGCCATGAAATACATTCAACATCTCTGATTGGCTGTTGCATCCCAGAAAGCAACTGCTACCTTACCAATGCACAGGCACAATTATGTACTTCTTTTGCACTTTGACTTTCAATATTCAAACAATAATGACTGACCTAAAGGATTCACAAATTTTAAGATTGAAAGAGACCATTAAACATTGACATCCAAATATCACAATTTTACCCAGTAATCATACAGTAGACCCATTAATTTTATTTAACTAAATCATTATACCAGGAGAGCCCTTATTTTTGATTCAAACTGACTCAGACACAGAGAATTTAGTAATTATTTCAATGATTTTTTAAAAAAAAATCCAGGTCAGCCACTTGTAAATATTTATAACTAAATTTCAATTCTACCTGAAACATCACCTTCTATCTGTGGTTTTCTTTCACACCTCTTGAGCACATTGCATTACCAATCAAGCAAAAGTTTAATGTGAAGACTGTAACTCTTGGTTATTAAGGTACTATGGAAATGCTGATATTTTCCTTTTTAATTCTGAAAGTCATTACTAGTTTTTGGGAATTATTGTTTTACACAGTGCTGTTCAAAAGTATTCCTTTATAGTTCCACTCCTGGGTAAACAAAACTGGTGATATTAGGATCTTATAGAAAAGCAACACAGGAAAATTCTTGCAGGATTCCTGAAGCATTACTGACAGACCTTGTGGAATGTCTCTCTTCTCTCTCGTACTCTCTATTGTGCCATTCGCGTTTAAGGGGGAAAAAATCCTTTTAAGATAATGACATTTAATTACATGAAATGGGAAGCCTATATTTAAATAATAGATTGATTATTCACGTATTCATGAATAGAGCCCAGTGGCTACTTTTGAGATGTCCTGTGTTTCATCTTCTGCCACAGGTGGTACGTGCTAGAGAGCCATTATCCAGATATATGAGACAACTCTGATTTTTGGTATCTCTATTTGGGAAGGATAGACAATGAGAGGATTAAGCAACTTGTCCACTTCCTACTGAAGCAGAACAAATCACTTTTTTTCTTTTTTTTTTTTTTTTAGTATTCTCCTGCTACACTGCTGTAGAATTCTTAGTACTTTAAATTTTAGCTATGATTGTTTATCTACTCAGTTCATGTGCTTGGTGAAGATGTACACCTGCCTTCATTTTTTCAGAGAAAGAAAGAGGGAGAGGGCAAAAGCAAGCCAAAGTCAGGAAAGTCAGGACCAGTTGTCTGAACAAGAAGCTACTTTATGAGATGTGAATTTTTGGCATGTTCTATAGTGACCTTAAGAAAACCATGTTGTTGAGCTGCTCCAGGGTATTAGCTATTACTGTAGGTAATATACCTCACAAGAGTGGAACAAATATAATTTTAATTTGCTTTGCATTACACCCACTGTTAAAAAATGGCACTACTATAACAAATACTCTTTAGTTTCTTCATTTGTAACTAAATTCATAAATCTCAGTAACTATAAATGTAACTCAAGGTCAGAGTTACTATAATAACCCATTCATTTTGTTTTCCTTTCACTAAATCCATTATCTGAACAAATCATTAGGTGACCTTTTTAGTTACAGCAATTCAATAAAACTTACATTAGATGGAGTTTCAGGAACATTAGTCTAATGTGCTTTAAAAGATCACCTTCTCTGAGCAATATAATAAGTTTGTGTGAAAAGCATAAAGCATGTAATATGTAATAAAATCCAGCCTTTAATGAACCATCTAGAAAAACTAACTCATTATATAATTCCATGGAAACCCTCCTTTAATTAATGAGTAAGAAACCAGCAGTAACCACTGGATGCTACTTTTGGTTATATATTTAACTTGTTTTTCCTTTTAAAATGTGTGATCCTGATTTATAGTGCTCAAGAAATTACAGTTTAAATGACCTTGGTTACAAGATTAATATGCTTTGAAAAGTCATAATTCAAGCTAATTAAAAAGGGGTCTCTCATTACTAGTTAGTACCAACTGCACTAAGATACTGCTTAATTTTCCAAAGTAATAGTCGGTCAAGATTGTAATAAACTGTCTTTGATATTTGATGGATGCTGGTTTTCTTCAGCAGATATAAGAAAACACCTTGAGGCCAGGCAGATAAACAATAAATAAAACACAACTCCAGCTATCAAGCAGGAAAGTTTTAGCAGGGAAGATTGCACAGGATCACTAAAATCCATGATTTCCATTAAGAATAAAGGCATTAATCTGATTCTTTTTGCAAATAAAACAGAAATAATGACTTAAAAAAAACAGCTGAAATTCTCTACATCTTGTGCTTCCAGATTGCTGTCAAGAAGAAAACTCATTTAACTTTAATTTCTAATCAGTCTATGAAAGTGTGTATGCAGAAAGAGAAGAAGAATAATAAATTTCCACCAGTTCGGCACCAGCAATCAGCCATTTCTCCTGCAGATGTATGCATCAGGGGAACATGAGCCAATTTGAGTAAAGGTCAGAACACATCAAAATATCGAAACAAATAAGTTCCTCTTGCTACTAGGGTTTATTGAGCAGCCTTGCATTCATTCTGTGGGTATTTTATTTCACTCTACATTTTTCCAAATACTTGTGTGCCCGTCACCCAGTCAACCATCTGGCCACCTATAAACTTTTCAGGATCTTCTCCCAATTGCTTAGCCACAGAAAAAAACCAGTAATTATTTCCTTTTCCCAAGAAGTACCTCTACTTCTTATTTGGGACAGAGACACTGAAAATAAAAACAAAATAATAGGATATGTCAGAGAGTTATTTTACAATTTACAGATTGGATGTTCCATCCCTGCAAGCATTTGAACAACCTGGGCTAGTAGAAATTATTCCTGTCCATGGCTGGGGGTTTTGAACTAAATGATCTTTAATGTTCATTCCAACCCAAACCATTCTAGGGCTCTTATTCTAGTAAATAAAAATGTTTTTAATTGCAACATTAAAGTTAGTTAATAGATAGATGAAATGTAAAGGAAGAGTTCAAATATGACAACTGAAAGCTTGCTTTATTTTTCAAGTTGCTCCTTTAATTAGTAGGTTTATTAAATCACACAATAAATTTAGGAATAACATGAGGTCAGAATGCTTTCAATAACCAAGACATATTTTTTTTGTTTCTTTGGTGAAGCCAATTGCATAATCTATGTGTTGTCTCCCACAGGCCACTTTCATATTAGCAAACAGTACATTTAAACAGCAGTCATTTTGATTACCCTATCAATAACTTCACAGCACTTGTCTGCTAAATCTTTGTGCAACATATTTATTTGAACTATGAAGAATGAGGAGAATGTGAGCTCTTATGCTTGGACTTGATAAGCAAATTCAAAAAGTCACATAGCTAATTATTTTCTCTCTTACAGTAGTCAGCAAATATTAATTAAAATAAAATTTAAAAAATATTTAAGAAATGCCCAATTTTCAGTTAGACATTTAGTTCATAATCCTTTATCACACTAGGCAGACTTTGATGCATGTCTTCCACCATGCACTCTCATGTAATTTTTCTCCTTATCTGTATAACTAATTTTCTTGTAGGTTTAATTATTATTGTCATGTAAATTATTGAGATATGTTAAATGGTCTGTTAGTTTTCCCTTGCTGCTCTGTGAAATTTCAGAGATTAAAAAATTTTAATGCTAAAGAACTCCTTAAAATATGCTATGTTACACATTGATAGAGATCATTGATAGAAATCATTGATAGAGATCAACCAGTGATCTATGTTTATTTTTCTTATGTGAAGAATCACCAATCCACCAATGTAATCCAAAAACACTTTATCATATGCTTTGCATGTTTTTTCCAGACCATAGACAACCCAGACTAAGATGAATTTGCAATGTCATGTTATCTATAATATCTCTGCTTTTCATTAATGTCTAAAATATTAGCATAATTTCATATCTCTCCTTTTAACTCATTACAAAATTAATATATAATGGTCAAAATTATATGGCTTTGGTTTTTTCCACTCTGTTGTTAATAATGCCAGTTTCAATTAGAAAGTTTTTAAGTCAACCTTTTTCTTTGCCAGCTATTCTTCGAGAATATTAATTTGTGCAGGAAACAATAATGAAATGTTTTTTATTAAATCATATTTATTCTCTTTATAAATGGAATAGTTTTTAAAAATTTCATCCTGGAAAATCAGAAAATATACTAAACTTCACAAAAAGATAATAAATTCATTTATCCACTTATAGGTCAATTGTTATAACACTGTAGTTGAATGAAATAATGCAGTATTAATACAGTGTGAATCATCAATAATAACTATCGATTTAGCAACTAATTTTGAAAGCTTCATCTTTTAAAAATATCCTTGAATGAAAAATCCATATATTTTCTTTCAATTGCAATCAAACTCTCTGGGAATAACCACAACGTTTATCCAGTATGAACACAACCTGCTTAAAAATTCTAAAATACTTTTCCTCTAACCTTATTTTTGTCATTGGAATAAATGAGACGCACATTTATTTTTGGGAATCCATCAATCATGTAAGTGCTACAAATAGTTGGACATATGTAACAGAGATGCCAAGGAAAAGGCAATGCTAAAATCAAGACTTTGCAACTTTTGATCCAAAATGCAAAAGTGCTTGGCAACTTAAAGGATGAAGCTGTGTTTACTAGTTTTCTAGCTGGGAGGTTAAATAGGAAAGAATCAACTGCAAAACATATGTAAGTAGTCTGGCTTACCCACTTCTGTAAATCCCTAAACAGCTGGTGTGGAGAAAACCTACTGTTTTGTTGCTGAGCCACTGATGGGCATGAAGAGAAACAAAGTCAGTAATAGTTTTCAAAGATCTCTCATGTAACTGGATGAAATATGAAATAAAAGTCTTCAGGAAAAACCTCAGTGTGACGTGGCCAGACCTTTTACTGGATTAGTGGTTTTAACAAATGCCATAGCCAGCAACTATCCATAGAAGTTGATGTAAATAAATGCCTGAAGTCCATCTTGATAGGAGAATAGGCTTCAAAGGGGCTGAGGACATCCTCTTACAAGGACATCAAAGAAAGAGGAACGCGTGGTGTAACTGGCAGAGAACAAAAATAAGCATGAAGAGATGCTTGTGATGCATATGTAGGGAAAATAAATATAATTTACAATTTTGAAGGCAAACAAGGGGAGCTGGGTTTTGCTATATATATCAATTTTAAACTTAGGGACAAGCACATGGAAGAAACAGGAGGCGCCACAGTATGGTGACAGTCATTTGACTGAGCTGGTCAGTATTAAGTACGTATCAAAGGACAGTACCTCTCTATCTATCATCATGGGGGGTTGCTTAAGAAAAAGAAAGAGATCTTAAATTCATGAGAAGACATCCATCAAAGATCACTGCAGGCAAATCCAAATGTTTTGAGCCATCTGTGCTGCATTACACAGTCATAATGAAGACAAATACAGGCAAGTTTTATGCACTGACACCAATTGCATATCTGAATTATTGGGGGAAAATGGTAGCTGGGGGCTTTGTGGGTTTGGATTTTTTGGGTGTTTTGTTGTTAGATAGGTTGTTTCTTTTTGAAAACCGAAAAGCAAACCCAAAAAACAACAGCAAAGCCACAATTTTGCATCTGTGACCTCCATTCCAGGCCCTATGAATAAAGTTATACAACCCACATCAAAAGTGGAACTCCTGTAATTTATTTCCCAGCTAACTCTCAATAAATGTTGCAACATGCAACAATGAAAACGATATTTTATGTAACACCCCATTAGATTAGTTAACTTGCCAAATATTGCATTCTTTCTTCTGGCTTTCCTTCTCTCTTTCTGTCTAGGTGCTGCTCCTTACTTTCCTCTCCCATAGCTTGCTGCCTATGTCTGATTTGATTATGATAATTCCTATGATTATCTCTTCATCTTTTCGACTATTCTAAAGCAATAAATATTGACAACTACTTGTTGTATGAGATATTGTGAACTCATGGCAGCCTCATACCTGGAGTTGCTCAAGGCTGGGCTGGACAGGACTTTGAACAACCTGGTCTAGTGGAAAGTGTCCCTGTCATTGCAGGGAGATAGGAACTAGATGATTTTTAAGGTCCTTTCTAACTAAAACCATTCTATGATCCTATTTATTGGTGTGAGATCCCTGTCATTACCTCACAGTAGATATTTATGTCCAGAGACTGCTGATTTAAACCTTCCCTATCTCCTTCTTAGGTTTCCAGAAAACAGAATTATACAAGAAATATCAGAGACAAGAAGTTTAGAGAATACCACTCAAAACATATTTCATAGATTTGCTATGCAGTTATCCCTATTAGAGAACTATCTCTTCTCATATTAACTTGTTCAAATACAAATACCAAAGTATCTAAGACATCAGAATAGGGCTGGCTATTTTATTATTGATGACATATAAATGCTTATTTCTTAGCTTATGGTGGTATTTCTACAGAAGAGTCTCATATTGGTGGCAAAAGCAACCACAAAGCCTTTAATTTGAGGTTTCAAGTATGCTGCATGAACAAGGTGTATCTAAATTAGGCAAAATAAGAGATTCACTTAGACTGGCAGGAAACTGTGATGCCAATTATTCCAACCTTGGCTCCAAGGTTGGGCTAATTTCAACTTTAGGCTCAGCCTTTTCCTCTTTACTTCTGAATTATTTCATTATTTCCACAGCTGAAGATGAACAACTTCTGTGAGCAATGCTTCCTTCCTTCCTTTTTCCCTCACTATGATTTGTATACATCCTTTCACTGTGTCTCCCTCAGCCTGTCTGTTTTCTCTCTGACCTTTTGCTAGGCATTTGAAGACAGGGATAAAACCTTTCCTTTACTATTTGTTTTTCTGACTGAACAAACCTGGTTCCCCCAGGCACAAGGACAGTACTCGAGATGCAGCCTCACAAGTATCTAACGCAGTAAAAAATAATTTCTGCCACCAGGCAGCTGTACTTTTGTATGTTATCTTTCAACCGAAGGAGCCCCATGTGGCTTTTACTCAATTTGTTGCCCACAAGAATTCCAGGACATTTTAATGGACCTGCTTTTTTCCCAGTTGTTCCCCAGTCTGTACTGTTAACTCCATCCCAGTTTCAGAACTTCACATCCACTTTAGTTGAACTTCACAAAGATTCTGTCAGCCCATGCATGAAACTTGCCAAGATTGCTCTGAAGATTTACCCTGCTCTCCCACGTATTAATTACAGCCCCCAATCTGATGTTGTCCATGGTTTCTGTCTTGTGGCCTAGGTCACTAATGGTCAGTGAAAAACCTATGAGGGCTGTCAGTTGTAATGGCCAACAGCAAGGTTTGAATTCCTAACTGCTACCCTCTGCCCAACCTGTTCTTTATAATTTGCCTATTTGCTCATCAGAGAAAAGCTCTGGATTGTTACTTGCTTTTTTGATTGTCACTATGTTGATATTTTTTGTTTTATATCTGGATTGTTATTTACCTATGTCACCATTCCAGCCTTTAACTTGAATTTTAAATTCCTGACAAAAATTTAAACATTGAAACATGAAAGGTAGAAAAAAGATAAAGTTCCTGTCCCATCCCACTGTAAAAGAGGAGAGAAGAAGGATTCTTCTTAATAGATTTCTCAGGCAAACATAAAGTGCAAATGCATCAGTGTTGTGTCTGAGAAGTGTTCGTTGAAAACGAAATATAAATATTCTTACTGAAGAGGGATAGAAAAGACAGCAGAGAGGGAATACAGCCAGGGAAGAAGCAGGACCACAGAGAGAAAAAGACAAGAGGGGCAGGGGAGACAAGCTGACCCTCCAGGCAAGACCCCTCTCCCTCCAAGAAACACAAAGAAAAATGGCCCCTGTTATGGTGCAGTTCACTGCTTTTATGACTCCTCCCATGGCCCAATTTTCCAGACATTTTGGCATTCAGGGATCCGCCCCACCAGACATTTGGGTTAGCTTGCAGCCCAATCACAGATATTTTTCTGCCCTGATCAGCTGCCCGGTGAAGCCTCCCTGGGTACAGGGCTCCCAGCAGAACCACAGCCCCTGGAGTAATATTTCAACATATCTATAACACATATTGAGGCATAAATAAAAATCACATTGGTCCCTCTCTGTTCTGATTAGCTAATTGGCTCCTGAAGATACATAAGTGAAGAAATATTGCTTTGTATTTTCTTCTTTCTCACTTCCTAATCCCAGTGTATTATCCTTAAGAATTTCCACTGTTTGTAGTTCTAGCAATGCCTTGCTTACCTGTTTCATAATGATTACTTGCTGATTTTTCATCAGGTTGTCTCACCTAGAACAGAGCATGTACTGCTTGCTTTACCTAAAGATAACTGTAGTACAATACACTTTCTATTTGATCCAGTCTTGTAACAATCAACACAATCGACTCCTCAGCTGAGTACCTGGTGTACCAACGCTTCATTGCAGCTCATCTGCCCCCAAAGGCAAGGGAAAGAGAGGTCTGAGACAGGGGAAAGAATGGTGTAAATGTGCAAATGAAAAATATGGGACTGGATAAACAAGGTCATGCTAGACCATCAAACATTTTCAGAAAACTTTGCACAAACACCCAGATATTAAAAATTTAATACAAAAGATGCTGCATTACAGAAATATTTTGTCGAAAAAGAAAAAGGTTTTTTTTTCTTTTGTCCTCCATCCAAAGATATTCAAGGTCCATTCCTTGAATTGTAGTGTGAAGGACATTAAATTATTAGTCAAAGCTAACAGCCCATACACTGAAAGTTTCATTTTGCAGGAGCGGATATTACATGAGGTAAGAAATTTCTTTGAATGCTCTTATAGATGTCCATGCAAAGACTCAATGTCCACAAAGGGCTGCTGACTGAAAAAAACCCCACAGAAAATAAAACCTGAAAAAGACTGCTTTTTGTAGTCTGTATCTTATTTTCACCCCCACCTTTCCTTTATAGAGATCAGCTACACCAACCCACCCTGTTCAGTACTCCATACATGTAAATCAGCAGATGGAAAGTCTGATTTACACTTGAAATCAAAAAAGAGAATTTTCAATCTAAAATGGGGCTGTTGTCTGTACAAAAACCTGGGTTAAATCAAAATTTTCACTGCAATCAGTGACAAAACCCTTGTCTCAACAACAGGTTTCCAGTTTAAGACAGCTCTCCATCACACAAGGGAGGAACCAACCACTCCTTCATAAATAGTAACTTTCCACCTTTGCATAACACCCTAAGATAATCTTTTGCAAGTAAAAATGTTAATATTTTGCTCAGAGAAAACAAACCAAAAGAAAACAAAATACCAAACAGAAACCTTCAGTACTTGTTGATTGCCCAAGTTTCAGCTCACAAACTCTTGTCAGAGGCAGAACAATGAACTGCTGAACACTGCATAGAATGGAGATACACACATGATACTAAAGGAAAACAGCATTTTGTGAGTTGGTCATGTCAGACAATCTTAGTCAGTCCTTGACAACACACTTCTCCTCTGAGTTCTTATTTTTCAATAGACAGCAATCATTTTTCTATGAATTTATATTTGTTCACTAAACAACCTGGCTGCAACAGTGAAGTCAGCACTGTGAGTGCACCTGTAGCTGCCTTTGCCTGTACTCCCCTTGATCTGATTTGTTAATATCAGACTTTTCTCTAGATAAGTCTGTAAGGGTTACTTTAAGTGCCCCCTCCTACAAAGATGAGACTGAAGTTTTTATTCAGGAGTTGCTCACTGGTATTTGCAGTACTTTTCTCTGCACTCTAGGGCTGCACAGTGAAGGAAGCAAACATGGTTCTGGGAATTTGGAGGAGAAAGTCCTCATATATTTCACTTAACAAGATTAAGAAGCAGTGTAGTTCAGTTTGAAAGCCTGCTATGAACTGTAGAATTCACCACTTATCCCCTCAATATTGAATTTCAGAACAAAACAAGAGTAGGAAAAGTTTTATTTTAGATTTACGAAAAGAGGACAGTCATGGAAAATTTTGGAATTTAAATTTTGTGTCTATAAAGCAATTTTAGCACCATTTCAAGGACTACAAGGTCCCTCGATCAGGGATCAGCATTATGGATACATCAGTGTTATAAAGATGTCAAACAAGAGCCACAAAAAGTGATTTGGAAACAGACATTAAGAGAGTGAAATTTGAGGAGTTTATCTTATTAAGGTAGGAAGTGAATCAGGAATTTCATAGTGTTAGTGTAAATATCTCTGTCAGTGGTGGCAGGTATTTGAGTCTTGCTGCCAAAACTCTGAAAAGTCTCAATAGTTAAAAGATGTAGTAAAAAGATTAGGTTATACTGAAAAGGTTGGTCTTGGCTTTTCCTGGAATTATTAAAGACAGATTGATTATGTTCATAAAAAAGAATATAGAAATTGTAGAAACTGGATTAAAACAAACAGCCTGGGTAAAAGAAAGTTGGATGATATCTTGGCCAAAGGTCATACCTGATCTTGAATTTATGAATCTTAAGAGTCTTCTGCATTTGTTGTACATCATCTCATTTTTTTCCAATTTCCTACAGGATGTCAGCAAAACCTCAGCCCGTGGTAGACATATGTGGTTTTGTCTTCCCCTAGTAGTTTCATTCCACTTTATTAGATTAAGTTGAATCTGGATTACATCTGAACCTTAAAACTCATAAATATCTGATATTTAAATAAGTATTTAACCAAAGGACTTTCTTTAAATCCTTGTAAGGGTCTGGCGTTAGTCTGGAGGTAATAGACAATTCAGAGGTAGACAGAGACAGTTCGGCTCTTGCCTGAAAAAGTGCCATTGACAGGATGACATTTCAGTTTGAGTCATTAACCAGTCTTGGACAAAAAAAATCATTAAGAGATAAAAAGTGAAAGAAACCTCAAGGGGGAATACATGGAATTCTTTCATTTCCATCAGAAACATTTTCAAAACAAAGGTGGGTGGGGGGGTGGGGGGAAAGGCACTCATGCATTTCTACACTGATAGTAGTTTTTTCCCCTAATTTAAGATATGAAATAAAAAAGTTCTCTGCAATCTGATACTTAATCAACCAAAAGTGGTGGTTCTACTTTGACATTTAGACTTGATTATATTAAAGATCTTTTCCAAGCTTAATGATTCTATGAAATATACCAGAAGATGTTGGTGTTGGTTTTTAATTTTTCTTTTCTTCCTATACTTCTCAGTCAATTATTACCCCTGGAGGTTTCTCTAAGGCATAATCACAAAATCATTTTGTACATCACACAAGATGTCACCAAGCCGCAGAGTTCATCAGCTTCTCTCAGACATGGCTTCTTGCTTCTGCAGCCAAAATGCAAGCATGGATTCATTCAGATACCACCCAATCTGCCCTGGTTCAAATCCAGTTCTTGCCAACTACCTTCAACAGTGGGGAAAATATGGTGCGTCTGTGTTCCTCAGCATTGCGGCTTGGCTGGGAAAGCTGTAAGGTATTAAGCCACTTCAGCCAAAGTATGATCAAACTGCTTGTTTAACCAGGAGAAAGAAAGCTTTGTGTGACTTGAGAGACAATAGCTTGCATTGATTTAAGGGGTGAAATTTAGCAATTAACACTACTAAATATTAACATGGGGGTGATGAATAATCTGACTGCAGTTCTAAGGGGAATTTCTCCACTTGGAAAAAAAAAATATTCACACCAGAATTTGGCAGGACAGTAGAGTTAATCACCACTATTCTTCATGCAATCTTTAATGATCACAAACAGTCAGTACCTTCAATTTACATCTCATTTACAAGATGGCATCTTTTAGCAGCATGAAGCCTCCTAACATGCTCTCAATTATTAAATGATTAAAGATTTATTCTTGCAGTACCTGGATTTTCTCAATCTAACCTTAGTTACATCTGCTGCAATTACAACACAAAGATGCTTAGCCTGTGCTTACAGAAAAACACGGATGTGTTTACACTTCATGAGTTTTTTCTTTCAAGAGGTTAAAATTGATCCTTATGAGAGAAAACAGCATCCTCTCCTTCCAGCAAAATAGGACAAAAACCACTGTGCTAGTTCCTGTCGATGAAGCACTCTCCAAAGAAGCAGATGAACAGACCAGATGTACACAGCTTGTCTGATACCTTGCCACTTCAATAATTTTCATCGCAGTAAATGTTGCTTAATGCTGGTATAATTTGTTGCTCAAAGGAAGCAATTTTTGTTTCCTGTAATGTCGTTATGATGATGCCTGCTCTTTTCCTGAGAGACTCAGGACATCTCCCACCCACGGAGCAGCTTGGAGGTGAGTCTGACTTTACAACCCCGAAAGGAAGCAGAAGGCCAGGGACATCTGAACATGGGGTCACTGGGAAAAGCCATGAAAGCCTGGATAGCTGTAAGCCAGCACAGTTCGTGCTGTGCATCAGCAACTGGCAACTGCTGGGGTAGCAGCCCTATATTTACTTGGTGTGCCACTCCTTTATATTGACAGCTCAATTTGATTAATGGCCACAAGTGGCTGAAATGTCGTTCGCATAACATATACTTTGCACTGAAAGTAATTTCATGTAGGAGACACACATAGTTTGGAAATGTTGCTTGGAGGGCTATTTTTCTTGGGAAAGGATTTACAAATAAAAGTAAAAATATACATATTAGTGTGTGTATTTGTATCCTCCTTGCCCCCAGTTTGAGCTCTTTTCAGACATTCAAAGACCATCTTGACACTACTGAACTCTTCTATTTCAGTTCATGGCATGAGGACTTTAAAGAAGGTTCTAGTCCGAGTGATTTGGGGGCTAGTAGGATTATTTTGCTGGTTTGGACAGATCACCTGCTAGGCTCAGGGCTTTGTCACTCCATAACATCCCTTAGAGTTTGCCTGTCACACCACAGAAACAGTGTTTGATGCAGACAAAATTAGTAAATGAATCACTCACTCAATATTCTCATAGGACATTTTTCCTAATACCTTCTGCAGAATGATGTGTCTTTTATATCCTCTATCTGTCTTGGTAGGAAGGTCCTTTTTCTGAGCAAGATTATCTCATCAAAACTAAATATATATTTATATGTACTTACTAGATATACAAATATATTAAATTTTCTAATATAAATATTTACTAAATATACTAAACCTGTATCTTGTACCTAATTATAGTTAATTATATTTCAGTACAAAAACTTTCCCCTCTCTTCTCTGCTCGTGCAATGTAGCATTGTAGAAGAAGTACAGGTGAGAGTGAGAGAGAAAACACGTATTTAAGCAAGGGCATCAATTTGTTAAAACTTTATTTGCCACACATGGATGCAACAGCTTTCCCTTGATACATTACTGGCACTAATTAGACACTCATCCAGTGGGTTCACCCTGGCTGGATGCCAGGCAGCTACCAAAGCCTTTCTATCACTCTGGGTAGGGAGAGGAAATATAGTGAAGGGTACATGTGTGACCACTCATAAATACCATCATGGGCAAAACAGGCTAGAATTAGAAATATTGATTGAATTTATTACTAACAAAATCAGAGCAGGATGGTTGGAAGTAAAATAAATGTTAAAAATCATTTCCACCCACCCCTCCCTCTTTTCCAGATCTACCTCCTGATCCTGCAGCACAGGGAGATAGAGAATGGGAGTTACTGTCAGTTCATCATGTTATTTCTCCTGTTGGTCAGAGAGTGACCCTGCTCCAATGTGGGACCTCTCCCAGTGCATCACTGGGTGTATAGGGACTTGTCTGTTCCCACTAAGTAGGGAAATTCACCCAAAAATTTGAGGTGAATGCATTGACACATTATTTTTAATTCACTAAAAAGTTGGCTTGCAAAGCACTGATTTTGCTAAAGTGGGGTCTTGTCAAGAAGTGTTCCTGAGCAATGTAAAAGTCCCATAGTTCTTCATATACAGCAGGGCCTCTATACACTATCAGAATGCAGAACAAATGAAATAAAATATGTAATACTGAAATAAATTATTGCTGCTACATGAATGAACACAGACAGACACATGAGTTTAAATAGTGCTGTTTGGGTCATTTGAGATATCTTGTATGAAATATTTTCCCTGCTGTTAACCAGTGTTTACTTTAGTGCTTTCATGTGCACCAGATTAATGACAGAAGAATGATAAATGTGAATGTTATTTTAAAAGATTTATCTCTTCAACATATAAGAGCCATGAACTTAAAAGTTAATACAAGCTTGTCAATATGTCATGTACAGGCTTGCACTTTCCCCATTTACAGAAGAAGAGCACTGTCACATATTAAGATATGGCATTTATCTAGCTTTCTTAAAGTGTTGGGAGAATATTTCTGTTATATAAATAGAATTTTCTGTACAAATAATGGTCATTCTTTAGTTCATTGCCCAGAGAAGATATCCCCTGTAGCTCCCTGATATGTTTAATGGGTGCTTTTTTTAAGCACACCTTTTCTTTCATCATTCACTAACCTTCAATAAATCAGAATAATTCACAGTGCAAGTTAAGTTCTCCTCTCAGAAATCTGCTGCCGTAACAGAAAGTTCCAAGGTGATGGGGCAAAATTCTGTTAACTGCAACACAACAATGTGAATCGCCAAATTTTAAATGACTGAGCCTTGTAATGCCTCAGGCATAACATTTTAGTGGCTGAAGAATTTGACACCACATGCATTTTGAGTTTCTATAATCCTATAGTTATCCTGACAGCAGAGAATCTCTTCTCAATAACAGTAACTACACAGAGGAAATTATTAAAATACACTGCACATATGCAGGAAATAAAGTCAGCTTCAAAACTGGAGCTCTGTATTACATACCTGTGATATGGAATCAGCTTTTAGGTAACCTACTAAAAGCTATACTTTCCCACTAAGATCCTCAACAACTTTCATATTTAAATATCTCAGTCCTTTAAGAGAAGCGAAGGACTTCATAAGATTGGGTTTTCTTTCAGATGCTTTAATTCCCGAGAGGAACAGGTACACTGAAGGTGTTGTTGGAGCTGACATAAATGAAAGCCCCATAAGCAAAATAAATTCCACAAAGAACATAAAATATTTTGTCTAAAGAACAACTGGGTTGTTTCCATTAGTTCTGAAACCTGCACAAAGTTCAGCTCTTGTCTGTTTACCCATGAAATTAATTTAGCCCACAGATTTTCTAGGCAATACCATTCCATTGATGTTAAATTTGTTTTTAAGGACAAAACAGAATTGTCCCACTTTAAAAGATGCTCAAAGCACAGTTAAAATTATTAACATTTTTACCTTCAGAACAAGTGAGGAGTAACAGAAACACTTCCATAACCATAGGTGGTGCTTGGATTTGCTGTAATACCCAAATCCCAGCTAAAGTCAAGCAAGTGTCTGAAGTACCTAAGGCTGTACCAAGCTACAGTCAGAGTAGAAGAAAATTCACATTCAAAGGAGGATTCAGCCCATCTATGCTTTCTGCTGATTTCAGAGGGAGTCTAGAGTAACTGCATGCCAATAGGAGATATCTCAGTTTTTGCAGCTACTAGTGTTTTCATCTTCAGACAAAGCTCTTGGCTCTTAGTATTGAAGTTGGGCAGATGTGAACTTCAAAGGTCTAAAACTAAGATTATCTAACAATAGCAACATTGAGAACTGGTGAGAAGTTTCCCTAAGGTTATGTTTAAGTGAATAGGTAAGAGGGAAGAAAGAGAAACAGTCCTTCTAGCTGCACAATCTGTCTCTTTTCCATTCTTAACAAAAATATTCTTTATCACATGGCTTTGAAAGACCTAAAGCTAAGCATATGGTAAGCATTAGTCCAACATTTATTCTTAGTTCTCAGAAGTATGGTAAAAACACTATTATTTTGTCTAACAGCATGTTAATAGGGAAACCTAAATGTAATTATTTATTTTCCCAAGTAAAATTAACCCCCTATATTTTGTTTCTTCTTTTTCCTAAACAAAGTTTGGCTCAGTGCACTATTCCAATACTAAAAATGAGGGCACTCTGCACTGTGGAACACCCCTGATGGTGTAATAGGGATTTACTTCCTGTTTCATTGTGCTTCATCACTCAAAGTTGGAAGATATCACATATGTAAGTAAAAATATCAGACACAGTGTAATTAATGCACAACATGAGAATTCCAGCATCATTTCCACACAGGATAAAATACCAGAACTAATTTAAAAAATAATCTAGCAACTCCAGGCAAAAAGGAACAGTGACATGATAGGAATTGTCCTCACTCATCTGCTCTTACAATGGGAACTTTGCGTGGTGGATGATATTGGATATGAGGAAGGAGAAGAAAAGGCTACTAAAATAACATCCAGATAAACAAATAAGTAAAAGAAAACTACCAAAGACATAATAACAGAAACATTTATCTTGAAAATATGTACATAGAGAAATACCAGTAGAAAGTAAGACCACTGGGCTCTGATCCAAGATAATTTTATTGATACAGCTGAGCCTCCTGTTTTTATTCATGAAGAAAAGCGATGGCTACTCTTTCACTTGTATATTCTTGATGGGTTTTGCCTGATGATTTACCTGCACAGATGGATCTCAGAAGTGTATAAACTGCTGAGTTTATACACCAGGAAGCCAGTTTTGTCTAAAGTCCTGTTTCAGTACTGAAGCCTCAGTTGTATCTAATCAGTAGCTGCTTTGCCCCCACACACTGCTAATAGTGTAACTGCTGTTCCATAGAACCACTATGAATCAACTCAATGGAGGTGATTCTCCTCTTCTACTCTGCTCTTGTGATGCCTCACCTGGAACTGCTGCATCCTGTGATCCAACATTAGAAGGCTGTGGATCAGTCGGAGCAAGTTCAGAGCAGGGCATGAAAGTGCTCATAGGGCTGGGGCACCTCTGTGATGGAGACAATGAGAGAGTTGGGGTTGTTTGGCCTGGAGAAAAGAAGTCTCCAGGGAGACCTTAAAGTACCTTCCAGTACCTAAGGGAGTTAAAAGGGGGCTGGAGAGTGACTTTTTACCAGGTTGGGTAGTGACAGAACAAGGGAGAATGGCTGTAAACTTAGAGAGTAGGTTAAATTAGATATCAAGGAAGAAATTCTTTCCTGTGAGGGTGGTGAGGCGCTGGCACAGGTTGCCCAGGGAATCTGTGGCTCCCTCACCCCTGGGATGTTCAAGGCCATGTTGGATGGGGCTCCAAGGAACCAGGTCTACTTCAACATGTCCCTGCCCACAGCAAGGGGCTTGAAACTAAACAGTCTGCTATTCCAAACCATTCTATGTTTCTAAATATAATTATTTGGAAAAAATACAATTCTAAAAAATACATTTAACCAGTGTTAACAAATTTCAAATGGCATTTGTTTGAACTGAGTCACTTATTTTTCAACTTTTCATAAAATCAATAATTTTTCCAATGCCTGAAGAGATTCCTCCAAGCTAGTTTGTAGACAGGTCCCAACACTAACAATGCAATTTCAATTATTAAATTATAATAAATGCTTAGGGTACAAATGAACAAATCACAGCAACAGACCCCAGACCATTTGAGTCTCTGAAAATTCTTTATGCACACAGTGAGTGTTTAATCAGGCCCCAGAACAATTAACATCACAACTCGCAAATCAACATAGAAACTTCTCAGAAGGAAATATACATCTGGCAATACTTGTGCCTTTTTTCACCTGCTGACTCTTCTTAGCTTTGTAATTTTTTATAAATAATCCTCCTTTAAGTCACATAATAGTAAGCCAGTCAACTAGATACATTTTCGCCTTAAATTCCCTTTCTCCCCAAAACCCCTGCAATGCATACAAAGAACATCTCAGGTGACTCCTCAGTGTCAGCACTAAGGAGACCTGGATGACTTAAATGCTTGTGACCAAGGCAAATCTCTTACCCAGGTCTCTATTGCCACTGTTTTCAGTGTAGATAATTGCTGTTCATCTGATGATTTTTCTAAGACTGCTCTTTGATCTTAACAGAGAGGTAAAGCTCACAACCACTGATCTTAGATGCTGCACCTGCTTATTAACAATTCTGTTTGAATTTCATAAAGGTTACACTTACTAGGCATGCCAGTCCCCTCTCACTCTATCCCTCCCCACCGTGTCTCTCAGGAGAGTTCAGGCAGAGTAAAGTCATACAAAGGGCAGCAGTAAGCAAATTCAAAGAGCATACACTGATTTTGCTTGCTGAAACAGTGTCATGGTTTGAGCTGCAGCAGTGCTTTATGGCCAAAATTATTTTATTTCACTCATATCTGCTAAATCCTAACTGTGAGGCAAGCTGTCAACACTTCAGCGTCCTTATTCTTAAGCCAACACACAGACATCAGTTTGAGGACTAACAGAGTTTAACACTGGTCGTTTGTAAATGTATGAATATTTACAGGTATTTCGGTATCAAGTTCTGCACTAATTTGGGGAGAAAATAAACAGAATTCCATGGTGGATTTTATTCCTAGGACAGGATTGGATTTCATGAGTGCTGTACAACTGTGTTTTTCCCTGACAAGATAGCTAGATGGTGCTAAAACATACTTGTTGCAATACAGTTTTACTGCTGGTTACGTGTTATGAAATACGGTGTTTTATCTTTATGATTGCCTATAGCTACAATATTTATGTACACTTTCCTCTAGCAACTTCCTGAAAAAGTTCCTAGTGAGTCTGGAAAAAATTTTTATTTTTATACTAAAAATGAGATATTTGAGATAGAGAAATAAAGGGACTATGATCAGTCAAGGGATTTCTTGAGCCACAGAGGAGTATGTTAGCCACAGGACTCTATGTCCTCTAAAGAATTTGCTGAGCACTGAAACATGGCTTTTTCTGGCACAAAATCCATCAGTTTAACCATGAACCATGCTAAACAGAAATTTACATCTGAGTAAAATACATCCTGAGGAAATTCAGGAATTAAATTAATCGCATGTTATAACAATCTAGGCATTTGAAATATATATTAACCAATTTATGGGAATTTTGTGAATAGAATATATATATTAAAATAAAAAATAATAACCATAAATAAAAAATATGACCAAAAAATCTGAACTTTTGTAATCCTATATTCATTTGAAGGAGAAGTAAAGAATGAGTTTGTAAAGAAACCCAGAGTAATTACAGATCACATTGTTTTTTTTCCATGTTAAGCTTTCCTTGATGAAATTTTATCAAGGAAGTAAATTAGTTTAATTTTTTCCCATTACAGGGTTTCATGGGGAGGACTGCTTGCAATTTAAATTAAATAATTAGCCTGAAAGTATAAATATTTGATACAATCAAATAAATATATTTACATTCACTACATTCATATTTGTCAAAAAAAAATTCTTTACTAAACACATAATAATCTACACTTCATAGCCAGTAAATTAGGTCAGACTTGTTACTTACATCCCCTTCAGCTGCGAAACTCATCTATATTAAAACATTACGCCCACTTTCTTTCTTTATTATTTTCAAATGTCTTTCTTTATAAACAGGAACATTTTAAAAATGGTATTTAAGCAAACTTGGCTTACTTTGAGAGCATCTTGCAAAGGTGAGCAAGTCTTCCAAAGTTCATCTAGGGTGTACAGCATTGAAAAACAGCTCAAGTGACTTGATTTGAGCAGAGATCTTTTCCATATGTGATTCCCACCTGTGACTGTTTGGAGTTATGACAGATTGTCTGGAAATTCTTGAATGTCCATGTTCCACACAACTGTTTTCTGCAGCCCTTCCCATTTTAGGTAAGGGTGGAGGTGTAAGAGAAGTTTGTTTCTCCTAAGTAACCTACCAAGCTGGATAGTCAAGATCCCTGCTAGGAACTATTCTCTGGGAGCTGCACAGAGCTCTCATTTTCAGCAAAGACTTATTCATCTGGTTATACTGTTTGTTTCTTCAATAATAGACAAGATCTTATTTGTCAGATGCCTCAAAGTCTGCAATACTACCTTGCCTGACCCTTAATTTTCAGAAAGATCATGTTTATACTGAGCTGATTCCTGTACCAATCTACCAAAGTGAGACTGGAGCAGTCGGCTGGGGGAAGACTAGCTAAGGAATTTTTCATATTGCCCTTAATCCCATAGGCAGTTTGGTTGGTGTATACCCAATTCTGGGGGCAGAACCCCTTCCAGAGATAGTTCCTTCTCCCTGTATTTTGTGTTATCAGTCTTCTACTTGCCTGAAGGGCAGAGTTCGTGCACTTCATCACAACAACTCTCTTGAATCTGCCCTTGCTCTGCTTTGTGGTTCTGAGGATCTGGAAGGTTTCTTGTACATCTTATTCAGTGTAAGCACTAGGGTGACCAGTGACCTTGATCACTTCCTCAGAGCCAACACAGATGCAGGAAAGGAGAAAAGCATACAACACAGCCAACTGATGAGGGTGGAGTTCCTGTTGTTTTTTCCTAATAAAATGTGAATTTCCCTTTCTTATTTATCTTGCTCTTCACACACACTAGTACCAGTGAAGATGAAAGAGTTTGCAACCAACAGAGAAGGGGACACAGTAATTTCTACACCACCTAATGAAGAATTTTCTCTTTGGTAAAGAGGGTTAAAAGAAATGTTTTAGGTGAAGATTCTAGAGTGGAAATTATTAAAATTTTCCCATTAGGAAGTGCCCATGTTAGATTTCAGACATTTTTGTTGGTTTTGTTTGCAGCTTTATTGTTGTATTTTCCTTGTTTTAAAGTTCTTGTTTCACTCTCCCATTAAAAAAATGTCAAACTCTTTAAAGTGACCTGTTAAACTCTTCAGGTCTCTGGACATTTTCCTGCAGCTAGGTACAGGCTGCTGTTTCCCAAGTTCACCCATACTCCTTGCCAGGGGTGTATGAACCAGATCCAAGCCAGAGACCTTTCAAACATGCAAAATGACCTTGCTGTCTCAGCAGGGCTCATTAGCTTTGGTACAGTCTGGCTGTTGGACCAGAATGGCCTTGTGCCTGGCCAGGCTGGATGATGGATGAGAAGAGTGCCTCAATTTGTCCAAAACAACAGGTAAAGTTCTTTATACCTTCCCCTACAGAGCAGACATTTTGTGTCATGGGTGCTGAGAAATGCCACCTTCAGGGCAGAAAGCAAGGCTGGCTAATAAATCACAGGGAATTTTTCAACGAGAGTATCCTCTTGATCATCTGAATTTTGAACAGAAGAACCTGGAAATACAGATGAGGATTTCTCCTTTCAGTGCCTGCAGAGATTTGGGCTCCAGGCTACAGATTTGAGAAGCAATTTCCACAGATGATGAAATGCTCTACTTGTCAAAACAAGACTTTTTTTTTTTTCCACGGATGATTAGCTGGCAATTTGGCTAGCAGATGCAGAGTGATAGGATCTCACAAAATCAGCAAATTCTGCCTTCCTCCCAGTCCACACCTGTTTTACTATCACCACAATGAACCTGAATGTGATTAAATATAAATGTGACCTTCAGGTGGTTACGGAAAAAAATATAAAAAGGAAAAACAACACAATTTTGAAGAAGTAAAGCTCTGGCTTAGAAAGAAGCAAATTGAGCTGTAGGAAAACAGCATCCTGGCTTTTAAAAAGTTCATTTGCTCCTGCTGTTTATACCCCACCTGAAGCCACACCACCCTGGTTTTCTGACATCTCAGCTGGTGATATTTTAAAAGATTATGATATTGGATGGATTATAAGCTGCAATTTTTGTGCTTTCATATAAGCTTGCCCCTAGCAAGAAAGAAAGGACACAAGCCCTGTTGCCCTTTGGAAAATGAGCATCAAATAGGATCCTGTTTTCCAAACATTTACATAGCTATCAAGTTGTTTTCCTTGGAAGGGCTTGTTTTGAAAGAAT
This sequence comes from Petroica traversi, assembly GCA_025920805.1. Taxonomy (NCBI): domain Eukaryota; kingdom Metazoa; phylum Chordata; class Aves; order Passeriformes; family Petroicidae; genus Petroica; species Petroica traversi. The sequence continues at coordinate 8,330,254 of JAHLSL010000080.1, read as the reverse complement.
CAAAGCCAGATTTTGTTCGGTTTTGTTTTTGTTGTTGTTTTTTTCTTCGACATTAATGTTTTATTCCAAATTGTAAATTGCAATTGCATAAAAAAAAGCCTATTATTCAGTAACATACAAATTTTATGTCATCCACATGGCTTTCTCTACACCAGTTTCTGAAAAACATATGGTCTTGGAAGAGAGCTCAGCTCCCCAATCCTAGCACAGTATACTTAGCAGAGGTATATCAGTTCTTTTACCTGTTCCTAACGTAGTGTCATTTATTACTGAAGTACCTTCAAAGCATTTTTTATTTATTGTAAATGATTAAATATGTGGTTACTGTATTTCATTCTGGATCCATTTTATTTACCTGAAAGGTTTGTGTCAATGAAATGAAAAGGATTGGGAAACTAACAAAAATTTGAGTGAAAGAGCTCAAAAATACATTATTTATTTTCTTCCTAAGCAAATCCAACAAGTCTGTTATCCTCTGCTCTTCTGATTTCATTACAGAAATATCAGAGGAGTTACAATGGCATTAGATTGGAGTAACCAAGTGGTGAATTAGGTCCTGTTCATTTCATTACAGCAGCATAAAGCAGATGCAGTGTACATATGGGTCTCTGATAACATGATCAGTGAGAGAAAAAAATTACACATTCTAGATCACTACAAGAAAAGGAATTACACATTCTTATAGTTTAAAAATGTTTAACTGGAGAAAGCAGTGCAATATTTATTTCCCGTCAGTGAAACCTATAGACAACCGATATTTGAGAAATAAAAAATAAATTTTGCTACAGCTCACAGTGATTTATATCAGGGTATTTTCAGATGATATTGTACTGCATTAGGTTAGGACACACCATGAAAACACGCTTCCATTGGAATAATTTGCTCAGCTTTCAGGTCAGCTCAATGCTAGACTTGTGTTTATGTGCAAATTAACTTGTCCCTTCAAATTTGTCCATATGTGCAGCTGAATTATTCTCCAGCTTTGTCACGAATCACACCTAAACTTGTAGGACAAAAACTGCTCATCAAATCTCAGGCCATCTCCCCAGTGCACCCCATCCCTCCTTTCTCCTTGTTGCTTTTTTTGGTCCTGTGGATTTCAGTCTATCTTCTATCACTCTGTCACCATGCCATAACCTTACAAGCTTCATCTCCTGACTTTACATTCTTAATCATTGGCTTCTCCTTTAGAATTCAAGTGCATTTCTCATACTCTACAGTATTTTGTAAATTTGATCGCATTTTGTATTTCCACAATTCTCATTAGTACTTTTAAGTCAAGGTCTTGCTAATTTACTGTCTGAATATTCCTGTCTCGAGGAAGATGTATGAACTCCATGAGGCAAGTGACTGCATTTCCTCACCTGAAATTTTTTCAAACACTATGACACCTCTGTGACTGGAAGCATAAGAGAAGGTCAAGATAACCAATGATGTCTAAATACAAGAATAGAACTCTTTATATGTGGTAATTTGACTAGAGAGTGGCAGATAAGTAAAAGCTTTTCATAGTTAAAGCATGATTAATTGTCTAAAAGAAATGAATAAGCAAATAACTGAGTTGCTTAGAAATTTCACATCAAAGAAAAATGTGATTTCTACACACCAACAATTTTCCATTAAAAAATGCCTGTGAAACTGGCATTTTCAATGAGAAAAAAAATCTAAACTTCTTTTTATTAAGCCAACTGAAATATTTTTGAATTGGTAAATAAGTAGACTAAGTAGATACCTAAAAGTAGCATGGTCTACTGCTCTGAAACTCAAGAGGAAGAAATTAGTAAAGACAATATTTTTCTAATGCTTAAGATAAGTGAAGTGTAGAGAAGGAAGAGAGTCTTATATTACCCATACTTGCTTAAAATGTCACTTTGAAGCATAAAAAAAATAGAGAATACTTTATAGAATAGTTAAGAAAGCTTTGCAAATCCCTCATAGAGAGACTCAGGCTCTTTTTGTTGCTGTCCCAAGTCAGCTGGGTGGCAGCCACATCTAGAAACGATGCCTGCAACAGTGTGATGCTTGAGATAATTAACTTTCTTTGCAAGATAAATTAGTTCATACAGTTTTCCAATAAGATATCTTATACAGTATTTATGTAGTTAAACTGGATTTATCTGTAGGGGAATACTGGCTCTTGCATAAGCATTTGTTGGATACTAGAAAAGAGTTTTTTACAGAAGGAGTGGTTAAATATTGGAATTGTCTGCCTGGGGAGGTGGTGGAGTCACCATCCCTGGGTGTGTTTGAGAAGAGATTGGATGGGGCACTCAACGTCATGGTTTAGTGGAGGTGTTGGGACATCGGTTGGAATTGATGATCTCGAAGGTTTCTTCCAACCTAGTGATTCTGTGAGTCTGTAAACTAAGTATGTATCCTCTGTCTTAAAGTACTAAGTCCTGGTGAGAGAAGCCTCAAAACAAAGAGGTTTTGTCATAGAGACAATGGTATCCATACCCACCAGAAATTTTATGCATAGACCCCTGGGAGAACTTTCTGACTGTTATTTCCAGGACAAAACACCAACTGTGCCCATACCACCACGAAGCCTGGTTACTCAGCTCACTGGCCTGGGAAGCACACACTAGAGCATGATATATGCTGTGTCTGTCCTTGGAGGTCCCACCAGGTACAAAATATCACAGCTGTAAGTGCCTGGCAGATATACAAAGCCTTCTTCACCCCTGCTCTAATGTTTCTTAAAGGTTCTTTATTACCTCCTAGTTCAAGGTTATTGTTAATTGCCATGCAATTTGCACAATAGCATTGGTTAGCTTGAAATGCAGGCAGAAAAAGATTACATCTGACTGAAGTTGCAGTGTACAGTCATACTTGGGAAGCTTGAAAGAGTGAAGAAAGGAAGCTGTCCTACAGTCAACACCATTTGTATTTTCACTCATCAGCATATAACTCTAGCATGTCATGGAAGACACGTAACTGCTTTCCATAAAAGTCTTGAATCCTGGAGAAGTTTGGCTTGGAAGGGACATTAGAGACCATTTCATTTCAACACACGTGCTATGGGCAGGGATATCACCCAGTAGATCAGGTTGCTCAAAACTCCATCCAACCTGTCCTTGACTACTTCCAGGGATGGGGCATCCCTGGAATGGGCAAGCTGTTCCAGAGTCCCACCACACTTACAGTGAATAATTTCTTTCTAACATTCAGTCTAAACCTACCGTCTTTCAGTCTAAAACATTCTCCTTTGCCTTGTATTATTTGCCTTTGAGAAAAAGTCACTCTCTTTTTTGTAAGCCTGCTTTTAGTCTTGCTTTCTCAACCTACTCTTCATCCTGCACTCCTTTTTCAGGCAGACTTCTCCCTGCAGCAGATGATAATGAGCAGCGTCTAATGAGTTGCATAACAATCATCAGGAGAGGAGGTGAAGGAAGGCTTGACATGTCCAGAGGCCACAGCTGCAAAATATTCTTCTATCAAGTGAACACAGAGATGTAGGAGGTGCAAGTGTCTTCCCTTACCCCACACTTGGTAATCTTTGAGCAATAGAAGACTAAAACCTTGTTGACAGCTCAGCAACTGCTCTTGTCTTAACATTTTGTTTCAGTAGACCAGTTATTTACCATGTTTGTACAGACAGATTAGTTGTTTTGGGTTTTTTCTTCATAATAAATACACAAAATAGCACTGCCTCATCAATCTGGCTCAGTCTCCTCATCCCGCTTTCTGCTCCGCAATGACCTTTTCACACTGACTGAATAATGTGTCCCTTACATGATTTGTAACAGATATAGATTGCTTACCTTCCCTTTCTGCTTGATGACATGCTGATTAATAGCTCCATGAGAACTAGCTCCTTGTGATCAATTAATCATCTGTCATAATCGTTCAGTAGCTAAATAATTATTAATTTTGGATACTTGTGATAATGAAGGTTGACAGTGTTAGAGAGGAGAACATGTTCCCTTTGCTTCGCTGGGGACCTGAGTCTAAAAATCTCATAGAAATAGATATGTGTCAAGGCATTTATCCTTCTGTACTTTGGATTGTAATAACTCCTTTCAGGGAATATATCAAAGTATTCACTAAATGTCAGTTGCTGAGGGAACTTGGTAATGGAAAAGCAATGCCTTTCTTGGGCACATATTAAAAGTTTGAAGGCTGGGCCAGACAACCCCAGCTCTATTCATGAATAGTAGGATTCATGAGTAAAATTATTCATCTTCACTCACAATTTAATGATCTATGTGCAGAGAATTAAGTAGATTTATTACCTCTTCCTAGTTATCAGTGAACATAGATAAGTATTTGAAAACTTAACTCCTCAGAGGTGACAAAGGTGATGTAGACTTCACAGAGACACCTACTTCAACACTAAGCTCTTGGCATATAGGGTATCTCACATGAGAGTATGGAGGACTCAGTGATTCTGTCTTTTTCCTTCTAGATCTATAGTTTGAGTTGTCACTGGAAAGCATGTTAGGAAATTATTTGCAGAGTTATGTTTCAGCATCATTATAAACCTAAGTGCTCAGAAGACAATCATGCAACACATTAATGAGAAACATGACTTGGGAAATCGACTTTATCACATTTTTTCTAACTCTTAAAATCCAGACCTATATAACAGTATGTAGTGCTACGTAGATATAATGATATCTGATACAACACCATACCTGAAAGCTTAAATTCCCCTAAATTATTTCTATACAGAGAGATTTCACATGTAAAGGTTTCCTTTAGAATTTGAAAAAGCCAAAGCTACTTCTCTGATGTTCTGATTAATTTTGAAAACCGCAAACAGACCTAAACACAAAATTTAAAATTTATCAAATGGAAAAAATCCATTACACTATGCATTCATCCCTTCTTGTTTAGCACTTATCCTAAGTACAGGGCTTGCAATCAGAGATATGTAGGGATTCCAAATAAACATTTTATCTTTGTAAGCAATGAGGTGATGCAAATTCTGAAGATGGTATCATTTGTCCTGACTATTCCTAGTCCCAATGCTGTTCCAAAGCACTAATCCTTTGAAATTTATGCATTACAACATTACTGGGGAAAAAAAAAATCTGTGATGAAATTTGTATTTTTTGGGTTTGGTTTGGACATTGATAATGGACTAAAGAGTATTGAGAGTATAGGAGGTAAAAAACCTTTCTTGATGTTGTTTCTTCCCATTTAAGGAAGTGCTAAATATATCTGACAAATACACCAAAATGTCTAATAGAAAAGAGGTAATTAATGCTCTCCTGAAATTTTGGATAGAAAACAAAACATTCTTGAGCACATATAGAAACATTTCCATATTTTTCTAAATTCTCAAGATTAATCTTTAGTGTTGAAATTTCAAGTAAGGATTTACTTATCCTAAAGATTAACAACTCTCCATATCTTCCTGCAATTGTACAGTTTTTCACATAAAAACTCAGAAGTCTGTGGTACTATTTTAAATGAAATTGTAACGGCACAGTTTCTTGCACAATAATAGTGATAAAAAAATCAAATTATGTAGCTCTTTGAATGGCCAGTCTAGTTTGGTAGGAATCTAGTTATACAAAAGAGATACAGTGGTTTCCACTCTCATGAATGAGAACCTGTGGCTCTCAAGAACCTGCAGCATTAATGAATGTCAGCAGAGAAAAAATAATTTCTGTTCTGAAAACCTAATAGACTATTATTATTATTATTATTATTATTATTATTATTATTATTATTATTATATGTATTATGACTTCTATATTATTTTCTTAGTAAATGTTTTAAGTAGGAAAATAGCTGTTTTATGAGAAAGGAGTAACACTGTTGTTAAACTATACTCTCAAATGACAGCAGTTAAGTTTTGTATTTAATAGTTCCATTTAAATGTAAAGGCAACATGGAAGCCAAATATTTACATTATGTTGTGTTTCCTCTTGAATAAACAACTGTTCTTAAAGACTAGCTTGAGGCTTACATGTATGCAGACAAGAGGCTTTTCCAAAAATAATTCAGTATGATAAAGAGTCTTTTACCAAATTAAAGATATGCTTTCTTAAAATATTAACTCGCACTAACTGTGGGTCTGGCTATCTGAAATTTTCTTTTCTGTATATTTTTTTCTGATAGCTGACATTTCTATTACTTCATGTCATGGAATGGATTTCCTTGGAAAATTTCCTACCCTAAATTCCTCTTCACTTTAATCAATATCCAGATTTTTTAAAGTTTAGACCAGCCTCCAAATTTTATTACATCAACTTCTTCCTTTTTCCTCTGAATTATCATATTTTTTTTTCTTCCAGTTGTTTTCACCTATAAATTTACAGGCAGATATTGGTAGGTTAAAGTGAAATTATGCAAATGAATTACTAAATTAGACTGCATTTGCTGAGACTAGATAACCTGTCAAAACAAAATTTTCCTACTGGTCTGCAGAATTTACAGAAGGAAGAAAAAAGAAAGGAGAGGGGGAAGAAATTAAATCTTTTATAGGGATCTTAAAATAAATTGTGGATTGTAAATCATGCTACCCCTCTTAATCTTCCAAATTTGCTTCATCTTTTTTAAAAAGTAAACCAAAGCCAGCCTCAAATCCCAAGGATTTTAGGGGTTTTGGACCTTGCAGAGCATTGTATATCTCAGACTTGTTCTTGTTAGCAAGATTTTCCATTTCTGATCTGACCTTTAACTCAGGTAACCTGGAAGAATCCATGAGGAGGGAAGGAAAACACTTAGAATTGTTGCAAGATTAATTTCATCTATTCTTATAGACGCAGAGGTATCTTAAATATAACTTAATAGGATAGACTTAAAGTTGAATTGAAAATGTTCCCTTTTGACTGCTTTTTTTCAAACATAAATATATCTTTTAGGTAATTTGACTTCACTTCATTACCATGGCATTCTCTGCCAACACTTGGAATACTAGTTAACTGTTCAGAAGAATTCAGAAATGTGCTTAATTACATGAAGTATCTGTAAATACTTTCACTCAAGTGCTTTCAGTTCATGTCCTTTTTCTCTGCTAGATATGATTCAATGTATAAGATCATGATGCCAGATAAATTTGACCTCTTAAACTGTTTTTCAATATATATTAATAACTGATTAAGATAATTGATACTGACTGTAATTTGTATAGATTTTTTTACCAGGTGACTTTCCCTGAGAAATATCTTCAGGTCACCTTTTCTTACCAAACTACTCTTCAGTGTCTTAAGGCAGGTGATATTCCCAGGTACTGAAGTATGCGAATAACAAGGTTCACTTAATCTAAACCATAGAAATTTAAAATTAAATTTATTTATTGTATTACCCATTATGGACCAGCAATCACATGAGAGGAATTTTGAAACTCCTACATTACTTCTGGCAGCTAATTTTTATAAATTTATGCGTAATTCAGGCATTTCTATAGCCTAGTCTTGGTGAACTGATGGGATTTCACATCAAGGAGGAATTATGCTATGCTGCCCCTGCCATAGAGATAAAATCCATCTAAACTTTTTAAGATAATCAATACTGTTGATTATTTCTCAGTGAGTTTGTTTATATTTGCCTTTTAGGTTTTTTTCAGGCTTTCTTGTTTGTACAATTTACTCTTCTTATGAATGTTTATACATCCAACTTATTATAGTATCTGATGGTCACCATTGTTATTCTTATTACGTATTTTGATAGGTATTCCTATGTCAACAGAGAAATATCGAAACATTCTCAAGGTCAGAAGTCAAATCACATTATGCCTGCAGGGTGAGGTAATACCTTTTAGTAAGATAATAGATGCATAGGGAAGAGACAAACCAGAACTTGGATGCTCAAATCATTCCTCAGAGAACTGTGACTGTCACAACACCATGTTCCCCTTGAAAAAAAAAAAAAAAATCACAGTAGCTCAGCAAAATGTATTATGCAGATATGTACATTAAGTTTCCAATGTGGTCAAGGCAGAACTCACAGAATTCTCTTGGGAAGACTTGTTCCCACTGTTATTTACAGAGCTTGAGTATTCTGCAGATCTTCTTGCCAATAAAAACATTTTCATCTGAAAGCAAGCATAATGACAGTAAACAAGGTTGGAAAGTACATTAAAAAAAAGGCTTAAACTTCTATTTACCCGGCATTAATAAATACTCAGGTGTTTTGAATCCCCTTTGCATTGCTAAATTAGTGCAGCAAGTGACAGAGGACAAGAGGAAAAGATAAAAGGCATTTCTACAGAAGCAAAAGAGTACACAAGACCTAATTGCCTCTCAACAGGAATAAGAGAACATGCTTTAGTACCTATATTCTGTATTGTTACCGCCTTAAAACACTGTCTGGACTAATTCCACATTTAAGCCTTTCCTGAACCATATTTTAAACAATTTCTGGAAGTGGATTGTAGCAAGTAAGGAGTCGTACTTGAAATCTTCATGGATAAAACAACAACTCCACACATAAGAACAGTCTTAGGCATCTGTTTGGAACTCAGGTGGGTTGCAACCACTTATGTTTAAATCTACAGTCAGAAGCCCTTTGAACAGGTTTTGTCCAAGCCCAGAGACCTCAATATTTCATAGACCCATAATCACCTGGTCTTTCAACACATGCAAAACACCATGATTTTTATATGACTGAATTTGACACTCCTTTTGCATGTGTTTTGTTATTGATTATAAAAAGTGTGATGGATTATGTTTAAGAAAAGAAAAAAGAGGCATCACAAAATGTATTATCAAAATCAGAGGTGGCATAAAAGTGTAAAATACTATTTCATAGCTAGAACTGACAGGTTTGTTTTGTTGGGTTTGGTTCTGGTACTTTGATTTTTTTGGTTTTTTGGATTTTTTTTGAGACATTGTAGTTATATCTCTTAATTTATCTACAGTACCAGTGTTCTGATTTTGTTCAAAGATTTTAAAAGTAAAACAGGTCTTACTGGTTGATAACATAATCACTATGTGTTAAAACCTCCATGTAAATTATCTCATTTGTACTGGTATTATTGTCTAACATCAATATTCAATATTTTGTACTACTGATATACTGAGATACTTCTGTCAGTCTGGATTATCTGATGGGAAAACTACACAATAAAACTTTCGAACTTTGCTATATAAATGTTTTATAATAACAGGTGGGCTATACTATCACCCTCAGTTTGTTTAGCTTGATTATTGCCTCCTCAAGGTAGTCAGCTATAAGACAATGCCAGCATTTCAGAAATAATGAATGAACTGGTGACAATATGTGGAAGTAAAGCAGGCTCCAGCAGAGCTGTACACAGGAGGCTGACAGGCTGTCAGAACCTGTCAGATTTGCACTTCAAATAAATAAAGAGCATTTACAGATAACTTTATAAGGAGTTCATCTGAAAAGAAATAGATAGTATCACAACTGCTCTGAGAATTCACCACAAATCCAAGCATCAAATATGTGCACATGAAACCTTACTATATCTGAACATTCACGTGAGGCTGATTGAATAACCCAGTCTCCCTAGGCTCTGGGTTTGGATGAGGACTAGCTAGCTGCCTCCAACCTAGGTAAGCAGAGATAAGTATAGATATAGACATAGGATATATGGGGTATACTGGTGGCTGGGGAGAGGCATTAGGAGAGCAATTGGAGATCTCTCCCACTTTGAAATGAAAGCCTGTGACTGTCACATAGAAAACAAATGGCTAAACCCAAGACTATGGACAACAGTGGACATTTTTCATTGTCTTATTTTATGAATTTAAGCAGACTCCAAACTTGCAAACTTTTCTATCAGTATTTTATTTTATCCAAAAATACTTTTCACAGAAAAGTCTAAAAAGAGAGAAATAGAATAGGTCAGGTTTGGGAAGTCTCTTGAATATTGCTCAAAGAGATTGGGTTTTTTAGCAAACAGAGGTGAAATTGAGCTATATTTCATCTCTATATTTATATCAATGGGATAAACAACAGAGAGTTAGATGAGTTATGTGAAACTCATCTAATGTAAATAAATATAGGTTGAAAATCAGATAGTCTAAACTTTGGAAGCCTGGATTTTAGAACAGGCTACTAAAAAAAATCATAGTATTAGAAGTAAAAATAAATCTAGCAGGGTTTAAAATGGAATTTATATAACTTGTATGGAGCCTGGTCTAGACTGAAGTAGTGAGGAATAGGACCCTGACTAATTAATTTCCCATCACACTTCTTTTTCTAAATTATAACTTCTTAAAACTAAAACGGTAGATAAAAGCACTCCCTCCCTGTCTGTCCCATGAATAAATAAATTGCAGATGTCTCCTACACACAGAGATGAGAGAGATCCTAAAATGATGATCCCTGTGCTCTGAAGTCAGTTAGTTTCTTTTCCATTAATAAAGGAACCAACAGGATTAAAACTCAAAACTCCACATTTTGGTGAAGTTAAAAAGGTATTTTATTACCTTTTTTGCGGTTTTTTTTTGGTTGGTTTTTTTGTTTGTTTGTTTGTTTGTTTGTTTTTGGTTTTTTTCAGTCGGAAGAGGGTATACCCTAAGGAAAGGGAGGAGTATGGAGGAGGAAGAGGACTAGGGTAAGAGGATAGGCAAGTTGTAAGATTAGACATACTCTTTGTATGGCAACAGCATGAAGGCTCTAAATCTGCTACTCTACTGAAGGACAGACTGTGTAATCTGCACATCCAGGTCCTCTAAGATTGCTCAACCTTCCTACTGTTGGATTGAAAACAATGCCAGTAACTTCCTCTGCTTTCACTGTCACTGTCTAAATTCCTTCCCTGGTTATGGCATGCTGCAGCAGGGCTTGGCTGTTATTGTGCATACCCTGCTGTATGTGAAGGATATGTGCAAATAACCAGGAAAGGCTGTTATCAGTTGCTTTGAGATAAGCTTTCTTTTTGGTCACAATGATAAGATTTAAAAGATTATGGCCGCAACACGGCTACAAAACGCCCTGATCCTTCAATGGCAGCTGCAGTTGCTGCTCCTGGACAAATGAAGTATAATAACTTTTATTCATTACAAAATCAAGGAAACTAAAAGCCCCTCCAACAGCTACAATGAAAGGGAAACAATGAAAAGGAAGGAGATTCCAGCCAGTGGAATTTGGTTATTCTCCCAGTTTAAAGGTTTGCCTTGACATGATCACATTGGGTTCAATCAATTCATTCAAGAGATCACGCTTTTGAGTTTAAAACATGATGTTTACATGTATACGTGTGAAATATGTAAATTTTAAAACAAACAGAAAATTTAAATTATATCTAATAATGTTTCATAGATCAGGTGAATATATCATGCTACTGAAAGGCTTTTAGTTGATGTTGTTTCTAGGGAGTAAAAAAGAGTGAAGTGGAGTGATTCTTTTGACCTATGGAGTAAGTGAAAAAACTGAATATAATTTTTAATTACAGCAGCAGGTACTGAGACTCCAAAGCAATTTTTTTCACTGCTGTCTAGTAATTCTCTGCAGCAAAATCTTAGTCCAAGACCTTGACATGACCCATGATGAACAATGAGGTGTGTGATTTTTTTTGGACTACCCTCAGGACTGAGCTGCACGTTTTTTAATTGGGTCAAGGCAGATTTATAATGAACTTTAAAGATTTTTCTATTTTGTTCTTATTGCCATGACAGTGGCTCAGTTTGATAACGTAATTTCAGAGCATTTTCAGGTAAGTAGCTTTCATATTGCTTTAGCAAAATATAACAACAGGATAAGAAAACTAATGCATGCTATACATCTCTTACAATAAGCTTCTGCATCTTTTCACGACAAAATGACATCTGTGACCTTTCTCTTCCCTTTTCAGTACAATCAGTCAGTATGAAAAGCTCTGCTCTATGGTTAAAAATAGATCACCCCACCTCTTACATGTTGTCCAGCAGAACATGCTTGTCTGCCTTGAAAGCCAAAGAAAGAGGGTAAAAATATGGAATTATGTAGGAAAAAATATTTTTGTGTTAATATTTTCTGTATTAGCTTGACAAAACTCTATGACAAGGGCAGGAAAATAATTTACTTTGGTACTCAGGTACCCCAAGTATCTTCGTGCATGTCCAGAGAAACAAAATCTGAACATGCAGGTATTGTAGCCTAGAGATAGCACTGACTTGAAAATTCACTCATTCAGGGAAGAGTAAAATCACCTTCCTTTGCATGATGCACAGGCTACCTCAAAAATGTATTCAGTTTTCTTGCTTGCCTCTGAGTAGATGCATTTTTATTTTACAAATGCTGTGCTATTTTAGTTATTTAATTAATAACTCATATCTATACCAACATATTTCTTCATCCTCCATAACTCTCAACCACTCTTTGTAGTTATGAAAGTTTTTCACTTACATATGAGAAAATTTATCAAGGAGAGGCACTCCTTTAAGTTCTGAAAATATTACTTTATTGCTATTTTATTAATTAGTTACTAAAATAATCTATTACAGTATTTGCCGAATATTTTTATCAGTAGTCATCTTTCAAGGATATGTCTTTATGTTTAATTTCTGATTCAGGGTGTTATCAGCCATGTGTGGCATAGAGCTTGGCTAAAGGCTGTTGATAGACTGTTGGCTGCTGTGATTTGTCACAGCCTCAGCAATTTGTATAGAGCTGTTTGCAAAGAATATCAGTGATACTAATTGAGCATGTGTGATATGCTCCCAAGTGTAAAAATAATGGTTTTATAAAAAAAATAATGGTTTTGCTGGTTACAGTCACACAACAAAGAGGAACATCTTAATCTCTAATGTTAATGGCAAAAATAGCACTTTGCCATGTCGGGATTTTTGTCAAATTATTTTTCCTGTGCTGAATATGGTAAGTAATAAATGCCCTTATTATGAAGATTGGTCCCATTTAAAAAAATAAAAATAAATAAATTGAAAAGTAGCAATAAATGTCAAATCCAGGTGAAAGCCACACAACAATTACAGTAATAAAATAAAAATAATATTAAAAAAGCTATCTGTAATACATCAAGAAAATGAAGGAATCTGATATTTTTTAAGTGGGTTTTGATTCATAGAAAACTGAATATTTTTTGTACTTTACCCACAAACACCTGTTTTTCTGTTCCTTCATCTTTACAGGCTTGTGCCTAGTGCTGCTGTACAGCTGTGAGTGCTGATGGCATAACCCCAGGACAGTGTGCTTCAGCTTCATTTCCAAACAAACCGAGCAGGAGCAGCAACACTGCATGGGCTTGATATGCCTGAGCACCTCTAGAAAATACTAACCTGAGAGTAGATGCTTTCTATCTCGACAAAATTTGTCTGTATCTTGAGAACTGCATTCAAAAGTGGAATAGTACAATGGTTCACTTTTTTTAAAGACAGAAAAATATGCCAGGAAAAATATTTTTAAGTGTTTCTACTGCCAATATACACTGGATGGCAATTTGCATGGAGATATCCACAAAAAGTAGAAATAACCATCAAAGATAGCCCCTGGAAACATGAGAAGTGGGTGACAAAAGTACACTAAAATTCCATGTCTTACTCATTTTTCCTCTTAGAGAAGTATAGGCTCCCTTTTGGAATTATAGGTACAACCACTGAACCCCTGGCACAAGTGTCCATGGTGGGCAGAGCTGCAAACCTTAAATCATGCGAATGATACTAAAAGCAAATGTTTAATCCTTGTAGGGTTTCTCTACACAGATTTTATTTAAATTTGTCTCTCCAAGTTTGGGAATTAAGGAATTAACTTGGGGGATAATACACAAATACCTCTCATACCTTGATCCCCAAATCTCTCAGTTTGCTCATGATGCTGCTGAGAGAGCCTGAGTTTTGAAGACGTAACACTAATGTTATGTATTTGTCTTGTTCTGTTTACAGTGAACTAAAAGCAGGAAAAATACAGATCAGGAATTATAATAAATCCCAAACAACAGATTTACTTCTTTGATTTTCCTCCTTGGAGGACCTGACAAATAAAGGACAGTATTAGGTCATAGCACACTGATTTAAGTAGCATCTGAACCGAAGCAGTCATTTTGACTTGTGAATCTGATGTAAAGGGAAAGCAGCTATAATTTAATGGATCGAATTTGAGTTTAAGAGATTTCAGTCTCCAGTGTGCTGAGTGAATCAGCCCCTTGAAAATATCGTGAATTTTTTGTGCAGGCTAAAGACTCTGAACCCCAGTGACCTGGCTTATCTGTACAACATGGAAACAAATCTGTAATCTAAAAGCACAACAGGTATATGAGGCAATAGGAAATCTAAATTATTATTAAAACTGGGCTTGGTCAGAGATTTTACATATCATATCATATCTTTCTTTCCCCTCCTGTATTTGAATATATGATAGTTGAATTTAATGAGGGGAAAAAGAAAACAAAACCACCAACATTTTTTCTAGAGGATTGATTTTTGTTTTAAAGACTCTTGGAAGTTTTAACTTTTTTTTTCTTTTTTTTTTAAGCCTGATAAATAAATAAAAGTTCAGTATTTCCATGGGAAGCTGTTAATTAAGTACCTTTCTCTCTGGTTTATTTTATTTTATTTTATTTTATTTTGTTTTTTGAGAATAGTATTTTTCAATTAGGTTCCTATTTTTCCACTCTGTCTTTAGGGCTGCTCTGTTGCAACTCCAAGTTTTCATGAACCTTCTCTTCCCCAAAATTCTCTCTTGCTTTTTGTATTCACACTTAAGTTTGTTCAGAGACTTTGCTTGTAGATGATTTTAGCACTAATAATTAAGGGCAATTCAACATTATCAGCAATATGGAGGATTCTTATTTACCTTACAGTAAATTACTCATCAGATTTTATGTATCCCTAGTAAAGTGCTTTTCTTCTAAAGGGTTCTGCCAAACACCAACATTTTTTGCATGCTCATGGAAAATTTTACCCTATGTTTGCTGACAAAAAATGTATATCTTGATAACTTCTCTTTCAGTAATAATAACAATTTTTGAGGACTAACTGATATAATCCAGCTGGATTTTTTCCAGAATTACTAGAGAGATTGGACCCCAAAAAATAAAAAAAGTAATTCAGATTAAAAGAAAGAAGACTGTTGTGTTCTTTAATCTCCCACAAATCTATTGACTTCACAGTTATTTTCTTACCCTACGTAACCATATTAATGCAAAACTGCCCATATCTCCACTGACTAAAAAAACAATCACAAAAGCTACACCAGAGTATAAAAAAAAACAGATATTGTTCACCAGGAAAGAAATTTCCTGTGTGCATTATTAATCTGGTGACTCTGTAGGATCCTACCATGCGTGTTGACTTTGACTTTGGAGAACATGAACCTGTTTCTAAGGACTAGGAGCTGGAATGGTGAATGGAGCTTCCAGCAGTGCATTAGGCTATAAAGAGAAATTATTCTCTTCCTCTGTATATAACTCAAAGCAGAATTTCACTAAAGAACACCTGTATCAAAAGTAAAACCTCACATTGAGTTATGCCTTAGTTTAAAAGAGCTCAGATAGTAGTTAATCCATCACAACTTAATACACTTTGCTCCAGGAGGTAAGTTGCACATCCAGATAAAATGAGGACCTTGTTCCTAGTCTAATTTTGTTTTTCTTCACCTCCCAGGCACTGCATCTTTTTGAGCTTCTTCCTATCAGTTTAAAGAGCCGTTTTATACCAGAGCACTTTTTCCTATGCAGGACATATTGACTTTCTTTATGATAAGATCCTTAGCCTGAGTTACTTCATTCTTTCAGTCTCCTACTAAAGCATTCTAGTGACATTTTCCTGAAGTTTAGTTAGCCAACTGCAATTTTGAACGTTTCCTCTCCCTGGTGCTTTCAGCCCAAAATAATTCCACAAAAAGTTGGACATCTTCAGAGTGCAACAGAAGTCATCAGAAAACAATGGGGAACAGGAACGTACCACCATCAGTCTTAGGTACAATCATACCATCTGTTTACTGCTTTCTTATCTCAGTTTTCCTGTCTTTAGACATCCAAAATGTCTCACATGGAAAAGAGATTATAGAAAGGAAACATCATAGGCTTTTCACATTTTTATTTTAAAATTTAATTTTTCTTGTGCAAAAAAAATTTCTTTCTATCAAAAATTTGACACATAAAAATATACAGCACATTCAGCCTCAGATATATAGCAGCTATATAGTATAGGGTTTATGTAGATAATGTAGGGTTTATTAATGCTGTTTTGTTTAAGCTGTCTGATGTAGAAAATACTCAAAATAAGATTCTCACTCAAGGCTCTTTGGGGACTCTGTTGAAAGGCAAGAAAATCAATTGTTTATATAGCAACATCATTTCAAGCATGGGCTGAAGCACACATTTATCAATTAATCAGGTTCTATGAAATGTAGGCAAACAAAATAAAAACAGGAAATAAAATATTCTGCATTTATACAGTAAATTCTATGTACTATATCAAACAAATTTAGAGATGTGAATAAAAACCTTTTTATTCCTGCAGGACAATGAAACATAGAGATGATTGATGTATCATTAAAAGCCCCACAAATAAAAGAACTAAACTGAGATGCACCTAAGGTAAGAGTCCCTCTTGCCCTATTTGCAGTGCTTTTTCACAGAACCTACTAAACTCTCTAAGGATCAGAGCCAGCTTAATTTCTTATAAATTCAGTCTGGAAAGAGGTTACGCCATAGAAATATTTGTTGAGTGATGTATTCGGATGAAGATTGTTCAGTCAGGGCTATGAAAGTACAGTGCTTGCAACAGCAATATGATGTAAGAAGCTCAAGCACTAGAAGTAGTCTATTGGCTCTTCACAGCAAGCAATCACTTATCAAGCCACATGTCAGCAAGGTATATGATCACAACATCAGTTCAATGTAAAAAGTGATTTTCTGAAGAAATCTTGACAGCTGGCTTATGGATAACTGTACTGCTTTTGCTGTCAACTTCTAAATAGTAGGCTATAATACAAAAAAAAAAATCCTACCCAAAGCTCTTGTAGGAAAAAATATCTTGAATGAACTATTTTATTCTTAGGAACTATTTGATTCTTAGTATTTTGATATCAGATTTAACAAATTGACTGTTGAAAACTCAAGACCCTGCTCAGCTGAAAGATTAAAGGATACAAAGGACTTCATCATGAAACTAAAACTTAGAATCATATTTACATAACGCCTCAGAAATAAGTGAAGAAAATATACTCATATTCCAAATTTTAAATTTTTTATACTTTGTATCAATTACTTTCTCTCTAAAGTATGGGTATATAATAACGTGGTGTGTTCCAGGGATTTTCCTACTTTTGTGTTTACACTAATCTGTATCAAGTTTTTCTTAGAATTTACCCCTCAAAATAGGAAAGGAGATTCTTCCTCTCATGACTTACAAGAAGATATGCAACACTGAATCAATGTTTTGTTTTAAATTTGTTATAAAGTGAGTATAATGTATTCAAACAATAGGCAATCATTCCCAAAGACAGTGCAGGCAATCCTGGTGATTTTTCTGCACCAGTTGAATAACCGCAGTCAGATAAAAAAAACTAGAAACATAGAAGGAAAGGGAAAAATACAGAAACCCATTATATTTACATGCATATGTGTCCTGGAGTTGCCAGAGTAGCCAGATTTTATCATGTCCTCCAATAAATTAGAGGACAGAGATAATTAACTGATTACATTAAAATGGAATGATGAAAGGGAAGTACATCCCAATGGTGTCCAGCAGAATGATATGGAGAGTTTACAAACCTCAGCATCTATCAACCTGATGTCTATGAGAGGGTTCATTGATGAAGTACAAAAGGAAAAGCTAAAATAGACCAAAGTATAGTGAGAAGAAATAACAAAAGAGACCACCAGTCCTCCAAGAGGTGGTCTGAGAGAATCAGCCAAAGGTTCCCAGTTTTGATCAGAACAGCAATGGGGAGCTAGAGATGTTCATACAGGTGAAGAGGTTCAAAGAAAAGGTTAACCAAAGACTGTTAAGTATCTCACTCCTTAACTTGGCAATGCATGCAGGTTTTATCTACAAGAAAAGCAAGGCATTTCTGAAACCTTCCATAGGGCCAGCCTGAGAATTAACCTTTCCCACTGACTTTGCAAATCAATTCAAGTCATCTCCATGCTGTTGACATGCAGCAGGCCAGGGGACAGGGAAGGAGAAGTTTTGGTGGGCTCATCACACATATCTAACAAACCTTCTCCTTTTCCCCAGTCCCTTGGCCTGCTGCTTACATATATTATGATCTTTTAGACAGATGTTCACCCAATTTCAAACCCAATACAAAGTTTGAGTTGTCATAAACTTTCCAAAAGCTGAACTGTCTTTTGGCAGAATGTGCTTTGGATCTGGCTTTTGAAATAATCTCAGTCTGGCTATAGTAAGAGCCAAAAGGCAGGGGATCTAAGACTTTAGCTCTTCACAGCATCAGGGAATTGAAGGTAAGAGGTGTCTCAAAAGAAACTTTTCAAGGGGATATTTCTGGGAAATTTTCTCCCTATTCCTGCCTGATTAGAGCCATGGCACAGGAAAAATGTACAAACTCAAGCAGTTGTAAAAAAAAAAATTTAAAAGGGGACTGGCTGCAGCTGTGGTCCAAACATGACTTAAGAATGATGCAGTTTTTATATTATGTCTTTTCTCCTTTTGTACTGAATTTAGCTGAGAGATTGGTACTTATATATTCAACAGGGACAGATACATTTCTCTACGTGTCCAATAATACCACCTCAGATTCCTAAAGAATGCTATGGGTACCTCAAGCATGAGAAACATTATTTTGGTGACCATTGAAACTCACATTATACCCACTTGCTATGTTAGTAGTCTGAACCTCTGTTGGTTGAATACCTATATAAACCTCATGTTGTATTTCTTATGATTTATCAAATGGGGCAAAAACCCCCACCTATTCAGAGTTCCTGTTATGTCTTTTTTGGAGTGGATTGAGAAGTTCCTCAGGAAAAAAAAAAAGGGAGCTTCTTCTGTTCTGGTGGTGAGATTGCAATAGACAGACTTTTGTTGTCTTTAAGAGTTTGAGCAGGTCTATAAAAACGTGCTTTCTTTCTGATGTTTGTCAGGATGCAAGTATTTCAAACAATTTTAGTCCTAAGTGGACAATTTATGTATGCAGTGTTTGAACACAGTGTTTTCCACTTTGCTGTTTGCATACGTGCAGCTACATTCTATTTCCTTGTTTTGCTTCTTATCTTAATCCTAAGCAATGAAAATATTTGGATGGTCATCTCTGCTCTGGAAGGGAAACAAACAGTATAAACACAGAAATGAACAAGAGTGTTTGAGGAATTGTTGGGTGACGATTAAAATTAAACAGAGAAAGGGACAAGTAAAGACTTTAAGAATGATCTTAAAGGAGACAGGGAAAGTGGGAAAGAAAATAGCAGTCTGTAAAAGAAAAAGAGATCCACACTGGGGTGAGAGAAAGCAAATGGCAGGGAAAGGACGACAGAGCAGAACTGACTTAAGTGGGATTTGTAAGGGAAGCTTGACATATCTCAGAGTCTTAGCATGTGGAGTTTTGTTTGTTGGGTTTTTTTTTTTTTTGTTTTTTAAATGCCTTCACAAGAAAAGGGAGAAATTTTATTTGAAATGTTATCACAAAAGAAAAAGTATGGGTCTGCCAAAATCAATATGACACCTTTTTTATGTTTTTATGTGTTTATTATAATAAATATGTGAATGAACCCATCTTGATTTCATGTGTATATATATTTGCAATAACAGCAAAAATAGCAGCAAAAACAATGGAGATTTTTAGAGGAGGTGGTAAGAAATATGAGTGACAAACGAAGAATTAATTTCTTTCTAAAAAAGAAAAGAAAACTAAATACTCGAAGAAGAGGGAAAAAATAAAAGACATAAAGCAAGAAAAAAATAAATTCAAATAATTTAATGGGGGAGGGGGTGGAGAAAGACAAAAAATAGAATATAATTACCTACTAAATTTTTTAAAATTTATGGATTTTATCACCCATCTTAATCTCATCACTATATCAGGTCTGAGTGCTGAAAGGCCAGAAAGGGTTTCACCCCTTTCCCCCAAGAGGCAACTAAGAGATGATGACATCAAGTCATTATTCCTGTTTAGCACTTTGCCTCTGCTTTTCCTGTGGCAGCAAAGAACTGTTTTGCCATGGAACACCCAGTGGATGGATCCCAGTTCAGCATGATCAGCTTTGGAAGGGTGCATTGTTGACCCAGTTTTTTCACCAGTTTGTTTACCAGTACTGGGAAAAGAGAGCAGCCAAAGTAAATCACATGGATCTGTGAGAATTCTCCTTGCTTTCCTTTCCTCTCAAAAGCCCAATTAAAGCACACTGTAACCGTCACCCACACCACTGCTCTGATTTCTGATGATAAAATATCCCTGTCCTTTCACACACAGATAAGCTGAATATTAGAGTGTGGATATGATCTTTCAATGTGGAAGCAAGAAAAGTTTTAGGAATGAAAAACCCTCTGACCACTGAAAAGCTTATGAGCATCAGGAACTCTGGATTCAAGAGGGCCTATGCTCTTCTCTGATGTAATTGATATTCATTACGATTACTATGGTCATGTAAAATTTGACTCATTGCAAAAACATAGGTATTGGGAAGGAGAAATGGCACTTTGAAAGTAATAATCTTAAAAGTGACATTATATGAACCTAATTTATATTTTTAATGGAAAAAATTATTTTTATTTGGTTTTTATTTTTTTAATAAACCTTAAGGCCCATATCTTTATGAAGGGTTTGTCTGACAGATTTATATAATGTGTAACATTTTTTATTCACCTAACTGAACTTCAATGACCTCCCACAAAGATGTTCTCAAATGAGGAACAAACAGGATAAGAAATATTGAGGGGAAGAGGGATTAGCCTTCAGAAGTATTTTGCAGCATTGGAGAAACTGTCCTTGTGATATTAATGAAATGAAGGTTGAGTATTATGATTGGGAAGACAACAAATAAACACAGATAAAAGTAATCCCAGGTTTTAATCCTATTATAAACTCTTACAGGAGGAAGAACATTTCTCCAGAACTTTCAGAAAGATGGGAAGTCATATTTCAAGAAAAGATAGGTACCGTGTGGTATTTTCATTGACACTTATTTTACTTTTGAAATTACTCGAAGTTATTCAGAATAAATTAACACCGTTGTGCTGTCAGATGCAAAGAAGGCAAAAAGCCTGATTGCGGCTAGAAAATCAGCAAAAGTGAAGACTGGAGTTTTAGTGGCATTCATAAGGAGATTCTGGAATCCATGGAGCTGGCAGTGCTGATTTGCGTGCCTTGCAGAGTTGTAATTACATCACGGAGAACAGCACATTATCAGAGAGGGCAGGGAAGAGGAAAGATATTATGTTAGAGACAACAGAGTTCATATCCACCACCCCACTACTGATTTGGTCAGGTAGAACCTCTGATTAATGCAGGCAGAAGGAAAGAGGTGACAAGGCAGACCAGCTGTCAAAACTCAAAATGTCTGTGGTAGTTCTTTCTGACTCATATGCTGAAAGACTGATAGTGAAAAATTTTCCAGCTTCATGAACATGCAACTAAGATTGCAATCAAAGGTCTCTTAATTTCTGCAAAGCAAAATATTGCTTTTCCTGCACACATAATTGTGATGGATTCTGACCCAGCAAAAGCAAGAACAATGGCACTAAAAAAAAAAAGTCAGAGAAGACAAGGTTTGATTTTTCATGTATGTCCAGTATGAACAATTGCACTAATCACCATTTTTGATCATACTCACAATGATTTGGACTCTGCCAAAATTACTGGCCTTGTACAAACTGCAGACAGTATTTTCTCATTCATATTATCCCTGTTTCATGTAACTTGAAGAGTTCCAGCAAAAATGTATTGATGAACTCAGTCTTATTTTCAATTATATAAACACTTCTTAGACTATGAAATCTAAATATTGTTATTTTTATTATTTTTGGGGGCATAGATAATAATTGCCAATATTCATCAGATTTATTGATCTACTTTCTGGAATGAACTGGATATAGAAACAAGCCCACTGTAATTTGGTGAATTATTTTTATTGAAAATAATAATGAGAAAGCTTTTTTTTAAATGTACCTGAAAGAAGGCTAAATTGGAAGAGAATATAGAAGTTTATTTTAGGGTGGGATAGGATGAAATACAAAGAGTAGGGTAAGATCAAAAAACAAAAGGGAGTCTGTATACTGGGGAAGAAGTCATGAAAATAAATTGAAGCTTAAGGGAAGGATGGAATGGAAAAGAACAAAGCTATTAATTTATTTACCAATCCAGACACTTAAAATTCTAATTTATGTACCTGTCTATCTCAGTCTATGCTGTGTGTAACAAAACTTTCATCAATACAATATAAAGACGTCAAGTCCTTGAGCTTTGTCCTCCTCTTCCCATGGAAGCACTGGAGGATATTTTATTAATGGTTGCTCCTGCCTCAGATCTCCCTCTCTTGAAGGTGAGGAGGCAGTGAAGAAGCTGAGCAAGGGCAATTATTACCATCTTTTTCTTTGATCCCTTTACTTCAGACTGTCTTTAGAAATGGGTTTGGAAATACCTGAAGAGAAATGAGCTCACTGGGGAAATGATCAGCATCAAAAAACCAAATACTGCTACCAACCACCCCACAATAAAACAGTCTCCAACACACTTTTTTCAGTACTCTTTCTTTTCATTATGTTGCCAGCTGGAAGAGCTGTCCCTGTGTAACTGCTCTAACCTGGTCCATGTTGGCAGGGCATGCAGCTGTAGAGCAGAGCAGAGTTTTGCTTTGGCATGAGTGTGCTGTTCCCACTTGCTCCCCAGGAGGGACTTCTCTGTCTCTCTTGATTCAGCACCACAGCACTGGACATTGTGGAAGCCTTAGTTTTACAGTGAAATGTACCGTGCCTCCAAACACTGTGTTTGTGAGATTAATAACCCTCCTGCTCTGCAGTCTGAACCCACAGTTTACACATGCATATTATATCGTTTCATATCACACAGACATCCTCTAATGTCTCCTATGAACATATAGTTAATTCTCAAGAATATTTTAAGGTATCAATTAAAACAATTTTATTCACTCTTTATCTGGTACTGTTAAACAGTGATTTTTGAGGTCTTTTATAAACTTATTGCTCTGATGTTCCAAAAACTGAGGCTGCTACACTCCAAGAACAAATGAGTTACTCTGCTCAGTAATTTTATAGGTGGGACTGAAACTCTCACCAATTAATTTATAATCTGATATTATCTAAACCCCAGCAGGGAAATATACAGCAAAAAATACTTGAGATGAGCTGAGAACTTTAAAATAGATTTATCAAGCACATTATTTAATAAAACACAACAGGACTTTTTGAACATATTACACCAACCTCATGTGAAACTTCATAGCAACATAAAATATTAAAAGAAAAGAATCTTAGAAAAAAACTCCCAACTACTCAAAGTAAAAGCAAATCATGACAATAAAGGTAAATCTATGATCAGAATGGTCAACTCAACAAGAGTGAGATTTTCTACAAGTTGTTCAATGTACCTACATCACTTCACATTGTAATCACTCTTTGGTAATCCACTTTCAGGAAAACCAAGCAAATAAGCATAGCATATATTTCAAACAAAAGTATAAATTTTTAAATATTTAGATATTTAACTACTACTTTGTTACAGATATACCAGAATCCTAACATAAATAAACCTCATTCTTAATGCAATTTGATTATATTAATTGGCTGTATGCTTCCAAATCTTAATTTTATAGGTTGAGAGTAAGGCAAAAATGTACATTATTTCAGACGCTCTGAAATATTAAGGAGAACTAATCACAGAAACCTCTGGAAGATGAAAGTTATCAATTAAGAAAAAAGACAGTGGAACAATATGTATGAGTCTTGACTTCTGATCTCTTACTGGAGAGTGCTTCTATCAAGCCTGGGGCTTGGAGGTTTATCTTCCAAATGGCACTTAAAATGCAAGCAAAGGTTCCTAAATGCCAGTTTCAGTTTTGAATTGACTGTGATGAGGACAATTGAGTGTAGGGAAGGATATGCCCCAGCTACAACTAAGGATACTGCAACTTTCACAACATCTTTACTTTGAGATGTCGACAGTATCAACAGAATTTGTGCTACAAAACTGGAAAGATAGAGGATTAAAAAAGAAATAATGGATTTAATAGCAGTTAGGTGAACATCTATCATAACATCCCTGAAGGTATCTGCGTAGCATTGCATCGTCTTTCTGTGTTTCCACAAAGAAGTAATTAACAGAGCTGAGGTCACCACGGACAGTACTAGAGGGAAAAAGCAACCTACAAAGTAAAGAAGCAGCAAGTAGAGATATGAACTATCCCAGTCTGTGATATGAGCTGTGCTGTTTTCTCTGCAGTTTCCTGTTGAGCTGCACAGGTAAGTGCTGGGTGTAATCCATAGTAAAGGGAGAGAAGTCATAGAAGAGATTGCCAGTGATCCAAGAAGAAGCCATAGGACCATCCCAGCTATTCTGCGCTTGATTTGCAACGGCAGCCAGTGAGTGAAATTAATTATTTTTACACAGTACAGTACATAGAGCCAGGTACTGAACCACAAGCTGCTATGGTTTACAAACATCCACACAGCACCAAAGTCCTTGTACACTGAAGCCAACTTAAATACATCTGCAAAGTAGAGACTGTGGATGTGTATCAGGACCGTCATCTGTAAGATGAACCTTGATGTGCCCAGAAAGATCAGGATCATATCAGCAGAAGAAATTTTTTTACTTTTGATCCAGTTAATGGTATTAACAGTGGTTATAAATCCGTTTCCAATAAATCCAACAACTACTTCAAGAGCTACAATGCTTATTGAAACGATAAGAAGTGGTGGCAACATCTTGCTGCTTTGGTCACTTCTGCCTGATTAGCCTTTGTAGCTGTGCAGGAAATTGAGTAGTTCTGATGGTATCTGACTAGTACCAGCTCCTGCCTGCTCATTTTATATGGAGGAACAAAAAGACATCTGGAAATGATAGTGGATCTGGAAATGACAGAGAGAAATTATTTATGTTCTTCCTGAATGTGCAAATCAGAGCAAGATTTAATAATTAATTCTAAACTTTTACATGCATGGGATTTGCCTATGCTTTTCCTTTGGGGTGTGAGATAGCCAGCTCTATTAAACTACCCATCTTTTGTCCAATTATTTATATTCTTGTCTAGAGTGACAGAAGACTCTGTGGCTCTCTGGCAGTACCTGACAGTGTGGAGGGGATGCAATGTGAAACCCAACAGGGGCACCAGCATATTTCAGGAGAGGAAGAGGTCTTATATTGTAACTAGTATCTTTCAGGCAATAGGGGTCTATAAATCATAACTAGACCTATCAAATACAAATGATTTAACATATAGAAAATTATATAGCCTCCAGCACTATCCTAGAGGAGCACTCCAGGCAACAAAGTTGTATTTATCCAAGGATTATTGCTACATTTAGCTGACAACTTCTTATACGTGGGCACACACTTGGATTCAAAAGATGAAAGTAGCTTATCAGCACTGAGGACAAGCCAGTGAAGTAGAGCAGTCCACCTAGCAGAACCTTGTTAAAAACCCTACCCTCTGCAGCTGTCTCAGCTCCTATCTCACCTGTATGCCATACAGTTTGACAGTCTAAATAGTTAATTTAGACGTGTCCTGATTTACAGAGTGAAAATGTGGTGTTCATCTTCATCCTTGACATTGGCTGATATTATAATGGGCACAGTCCAGAACAGTGGTGGGCCTCACTAATCTGCATTCTACATTAGTGCTTATTTATAAACAAATATGTCAAGTTTAGAGTAAAATGTGTCTTCACCCTCTCAATCCTGGACCCATGAATCCAGCCTATGAATACAATACTGGAATATTTATATTCTCAATATATTATTTCTTGAAATAGAGCGATATGAAATACAATGAGGACTTTGACAACAGGCTGAGAAATAGCTGAGATTATCTGGCCACTGTAAAAAATCTGGAGGTTTTTTTAGCAATAAAATTTTTACTGATTTTGCAGGAAAATTGATAGATATTTTGGGAGTCCATCTCTTGACAGAGCAAAACCTGTCAAAGTAAAAGACAGACCAAGCTTCTAATCTGGATCTGGTAAGAATTTTCAATTGAATTTACTGCTTATCCTCACTTTGATGCTTCAGGTTTTTGTTGAATTGCTAAGAAGACAGTAAGTTAATAGTTATTCATTAACCTATTGAAATTAAAAGCTAGATTTAAAATCTTTATAGTTTTTGTTTCTATCAGTAGTTCATTTATTTATATTAAATTTAGATCTCATTTTAGGTCCTTATAATCTCAAAATCTAGGAGTTTTTTTCTCTAAAAATTGAACATGCTTTTGTCATCACAGCAATGCAAATTATAAAAATACTTGAGACACAAGTAAAAAATATTTTATGCAAGTTTCAGATTTAAAAAGCCTAAAAGAACAAAACAAACAAGCAAATGAACAAGCAAATTTAAGCTAAGAACATGTTGGTATGTTTGATTTTTCTAACATTCTTTACCAAAACTATTCAAGAGTGAAAAAGGCACATGTTAATAAGAAAAAAAAAAAATCACAAAGTCTAACTCTGTGTATTTTAAAGCTGTATGCCTAGAGTTTCCTGTATACAGAATGTGCATTACATAACTCTAGTAGTCAGTTACTTCAAAAATGTAGCTTTTAAGTTACTCAAGGGAACATGAAAATAGCACTTTATTTTTACATACTTATGAAAAAACATCACTGCAATTATGAAGTGGGAGAATCTAAACCAGAAAATACATTCTAGAAAAGCACATGACTAAAGCAGTTTCTCAGGTGTTCCAACAGTTACAAAATTCTGTTCTATCTTCGTATCCAAAACAAGAATTTGAAAGAAAACCATATCTGAGCTTTACCTGCTTATTTCATTTTCCTGTAAGTAAGGCCTAAAGAAAACAATTTTCTGAGAACAAAATTACATTCCTACAAAAGAACATTCCACCCTTGTGAACTCCCATCAGATCCTTCAGAACAGAGCTGCCACTTAATGTATGCACCCTGCTAGTATTTAATCCTTTACAAGTCAAGTGAAGGAAAGAGCCTCTATAATTGACCTCTTAGTGCTCTATCAGTGTCCTCAGTCTAATGCACTCTGTTCTCAAGAATGGCTCCTAAATTTTCTCTTGCTTGATTTGTGTCTCATTAGCTCCAGAGTGCCACAATAAACTGCTATGATGTCCGCGGGTTCTCCAGAGGATGAGTTCACTCATGGATGATGGTGACACACACACATGCAGGCACCAAGATACCAAATATTTATGTGTCACAACAACTTGACCACATCCAACACTGGCTCTAGACAGAAATTGTCATCGTCTCATCCTCTGGTAAGCAGATCTTGAAGGCCCTTGTTCCCCTTCTTGCTCTTTCCTGACCTCACAGTTAGGGTTGCCACTTTTATTCTCATTAGCAGACCTCCTTTTGAGCTAATCATCAGAGTTAATTATCATGATCAGGCCAGATTTAACTGGCAAAGGAGACACAAGAGATCCTAAAATATACCAGACTACCTTGAACTTATCCTCTGAGAGAGCACTTGAGTGCATTTACAAAGGCAGTTGGGTCACAATGTAAAGCAGATCAGAAATTCTTAAAAATTATCATAGTATAGTGTTAGCATGACACAAATTATAAATGCTAGAGAGAAGTGTCTGAATTTATACAATAATTTCCCTTGGAACATAAATCTCACTGTACCCAGAGAAGTCAGGTTCCATTCACAGATAGCACCTTTCCTCCTTTGATTCACGTATTCCAATTAATAACAGTAATAAGTATGCTTCACATAATCCATATAAGAGTTTTAATTGTTGATGTAGTAGAGAAATTTTTGCAGCAGAACAAGCAGTTTCCAAATCTTGTAAAGCACTGCCTGTTCAGCTCATACAAGATCTACAATGCATCAGTTAGTGGTATCTGGTTAATCTTTCGGCCACTTACTGTGAGCAAGTAGTGTGTGAATACAATACTGAAAGATTTATTTCTGGTATTGTTCAGAACGATTCATGCCTTGGAAATGTTGCTGATGAATCATCCAACTAAGCTCACGGTTTCACAATCTTTAGGGAAAAGTAGTAGTCTATGGCTTCATTGAGGATAGAAGAAATTACAGCATGTTCAATACAACTGGCTTTTTCTTCTCTTAAATTTGTTGTTACTATTTTTTGAAGAGCTTTAGTTTTGATGTGATGTGACAGGCACTCAGACTGCCACCACTCTTCAGTATCCTCACTTAGCTCTCATACTACAGTGCGTCATTTGGAGCCACCATCAACACCAATCAAAATAACGATCAAATTTTAAAATGTATGGCTTTATAATGTGATAACTCCAACATATTCAGGAAACAAACGAAGAAACAAAACTCAGCACATTAGAGATACACAAGTTTCAGGAAGATCTTATATACCTTTCAATGTCACTAAAGTCTCCAAAGTCACTGAAGAGAGCTGGACAGGGACTTTTGACAAGGGGGAGTGGAGTGGAGTGGAGTGGAGTGGAGTGGAGTGGAGTGGAGTGGAGTGGAGTGGAGTGGAGTGGAGTGGAGTGGAGTGGAGTGGAGTGGAGTGGAGTGGAGTGGAGTGGAGTGGAGTGAAGTGGAGTGGAGTGGAGTGGAGTGGAGTAGAGTGGAGTGGAGTGGAGTGATAGGAAAAGCAGGAATGTCTTTTTACAGAAATTAGGTAGATGTAGTTCCAATACTAGGAAGAAATTCTTTCCTGTGATGTTGGTGAGGCACTGGAACAGGTTCTCCAGAGAGGCTGGAGTCTCCCCATCCCTGAATGTGCTCAGGGTCAGGCTGGATAGCACTTTGAGTAAACTGGTCTGCTGGAAGGTGTCCCTGACTATGGAAATGGGGGTTGGAACTAGGTGGTCTTTAAAGTCCCTCCCAACTCAAATCATCGTATGATTCCATGATAACTCAGTGATGAGATCCTACAGCCTTCCTCCTGTCTCCTATCTAAAGGCAAAAGAATGCCCAGATGTAAACCTGGAATTTCATTTTGAGATTATATCCAGAGAGAAAAATAATAGAAGAATTTCAAATTGTTACGAGTATCCTAATGATACTCTGACTTTGTTGAACAGCTGTTGACCATTTGCTGATGACTAGTGTGTAATTCTCCCAAAAATGAATTACAGGATTTGCAAGAATGAATATTACCTTGATCACAAAGATTTTATTTCCTGATGAAAAGAGACAAGGACATAAGAATAATTTATTGTTGTTTGCTCATTCCATAGGATAGAAAAAAAGAAAAAGAAAAATTATTTATTTTGTTTTGGAGGAAGGACACTGTTTTCCAGGCAATCACAGTTAATTAAATTCTGGTGGTGTAAGAGGCTACAAGAGCTTCATGACATTTGTTCACCTCTACATTGTGAGGTCCTTAACAAATAAGCTTTTTACAGCCCGTAGTAAATTGCGCACAGCATTTATTGTATCGTAAAGTCCCTCTCTGATTGAAACCTCTGAGCACCAGAATAAAACAAATAAAACTAGTATTAAGATCCTTATACTAAAATAATTGAAGAAAACAAATCATGGGAGAATACATCTTGTAAGAGATGCACAAACTAGACTGCAAAAGAAAACTTGCAAAGATTATATAGGATACCTATCAACATCTGTGTTTAACAAACATGGCCAGAATCAGCATTTTTGCTTCTACTGATTGCATCTGTAACACTTTTTAAAATGGTTTATCAAGTGTTCCTCACATGACAAGGCATAGAAGGCTTGTGAACCTCAATAAAATATCCTGTCTGTAGAAAATAGCAAAAAATTATGCTGCTGTTTAACACATTCCAGACTTTATATTGTACAAAGAAGTAATGTTGCAAAATATCTCAAAAATGAGTGTGAAAGGGTGATAATCTATTTTACCATTAATTTGCAGGTTGTCATGCTGCTGTCATTATTGTACTGGAGATAATGTACAGTTAATTTTAGTACCACAAAATTATTTGGGTTTTGTTTAGGAATGTCTGTCAAAATGGAAACCCCAACAGTCTCAACTAATGAAAAGAGTCCTCTGAAATTCCTGTAAGGGGTCAAGGAGACCAAATCATGTAAAACAAATGAAAAGGAAGATGCAACTTTAATTTCAAAGAAGTAAGAATGCACACACCCCCCAAAAGTAAGGAGCAGGCAAGAGCAACAAGCTAGTGATGATCATCAGTTGCTTCTTGCCATGGTCAAAAGGAGATGAATGAAAACATTCATTAATTCAAGACAGTATTTGTAAAGATGAGTTTATGTTTTATACCATATAAAATGTTTGTAGACCTCCTCTGACCATGACATTTCCTGCTGTTGAGAGAGTATATATGTCCAAGGGAACGGAATGTTTTACTGAGCCATATTCTTCTACAAATCAAAGAAGATCAAAGAAGGACTGTGGATTTGGTTTACTCTACTAAAGAAAATGTTAAAATACCACACTAAAAGCTGAAAAATTATAGAACTATTAGCAAGCTTCTGTTTGATCTTATTATCTCCTTGGCTGGTCCAGCATCTCCATGGATTCAGGAAATTCTCTTTTCTTATTTGGCCTCCTCAAGATATGCTTTATCTCTCTAGCTTAAACAACTCTTGTTAAAATAGGAATTATTTTTCAAATGTCCTTAAGAGGACCGAAAGGTTAGACAGCTACTTCTGGTTTCTCTTTCCCCAAACCATAGCTGCAAGAACAGGCCTCTTATTTTCTGTATCCATTACATTTTATGGTTAGTGCATGTCTTTCCACACCACTGGGTTTTCCTGTTCACAAAGTTGTCAGGGACTACAGTGAAACTGCATGCAGTGATCCTTGCACTAGACTCAGCACTTACAATTTGTGCTTAGTTTCATCCAAAAAATAAATACACATTTCTTAGACAGGTGACAGACTTGTATATTGGAACATATTTTTTGAGTCAAGTTCCTTTATCTTGTGTTACATTTCAGATACCCTGCCATCAACAGCAGTTGTCCATTCTGTGACCCCAGCTTGGAAATTGCATTCTTAAAAGCTATCTCTATTCATGACAATTTTTTTAGCCCACACGTGGTCTTAAGATTGCTTATAGTCTACCAACACCTAAAGATAAGCACAAGCCTTATAATGGATTTTTGTTACGAGTTAGATTGCTTTTCTTAATCACAGTTTGTGTAGATAAAGTACATGAAACAGAACTCATCTTTTCATTTCCACTACCACTCCAGCACCCTTCCTGGATTATCTATTTATTACTGAATTATGAAAAAAGCACTAAGAAGTGATTAAAAAAACATAACTTAAAAGAAGTTACATACTAAGAAGTGATAAAAAAAACATAACTTAAAAGAAGTTACATATAGAGTACTAAAAATTACTTTCCACTTCTTACAGTGCAGTGGTGGACTGAAAAAAGGAGACATATCAAAGAATTAAATCACTTTCTAAAATGTAAAAACAAAATTACCTCATGACAATACTTTTTAATGTTCAGGTGAAGTAGTTTCAAATAAACTGCTTCATATATAATTTTCCACTTAAAAGAAATGGTCTTTGACATTCTTTTAGGAATACAGTTGCAGTCTTCGTAAATGGTAATTGAAATTGAGAAAATATAAATCTCTGCTTCTTGTTACAATGAATCTATCAAATAGAAGCAGTCAATGAAAAATAATATGTGATGGTATAATTAAAGAATTTAACATCAGGATACTGATTCAACAACCCCAAATAAATTATTTTTTTATTCAAAGATTTTAAGTGCTTACTTTTGCCAACTCTGTAACTTTAATGTAAATGTGCCTTTTAGTACATATAAGTATTAAAACCATAAGGCTTTTTGGAAGTCAGCACCATTTCAGCACCATTAGCAAACAGCCTTGCACTGTCTGATGCTGGGTTCACTTGTGTTTGTATAACCAATGTGCCATTTAGACAGCCAACTGCTATTCAAATCCCTTTGTCAACACTCTGCACCACCTGCGATGCAAATTCA
Organism: Petroica traversi; assembly: GCA_025920805.1. Classification (NCBI taxonomy): domain Eukaryota; kingdom Metazoa; phylum Chordata; class Aves; order Passeriformes; family Petroicidae; genus Petroica; species Petroica traversi. The sequence continues at coordinate 8,298,387 of JAHLSL010000080.1, read as the reverse complement.
AATTAATCCTGATTTTCGTGGCTTACTAACACTGACTCCAGCAGAGAGAGAATGTTTTCTGTTCAGAAAAATTCACACTGGTGCTCTCCTTCATAACAAGTATGAAGAAAACAGAAGCCTGTGTCCTGATTATGACACCTTTTTCCTGATATAAAAGAAGCTAGACATGGTTAGAGGGGTTGGGGTCTTTACCTTGGTATTTTAATCAGGATCCCGTTTGATGCATCCACTTCACCCAGTGACAGCATGCAAAATGTACCCCCACCATCAATCACATACACAAGTTATAGACTTTACACATTAGCATATCTAACAAGGGAGCCCAATAATGAGGCTGGGGTGGGCTAACCTCTACTTTACAGAATCTGTCCTGCTAGGAGACCTTGGCTTCTTAAGACAGTAGGATGTTTGGTCTCCCTGGCTCTCAGTCCTGGGGTGTTTAGTCTCAGGACCTGCAGAACACCTAAAAAACACTAAGCACTAAACTAAGTAAAAGGTTACAAGTATGCATGCTAATACTTGTGGATACAGAGAACTGTGTAAAAGGTATATAAAGAAAAGACAAAAATCATTCCGGCATCAATTATACATATATTTTTTTATGAGCACCATCTCAGTTACAGTCTTTGTACAACACTGGGGTCAGGTTCACTCAGATTTTTTAGTTTGTATTCCCAAACATAAAAAAAATTAAAAAATAAATTCCAATTCAGTCACTTATTTTATAGTAAGCAGATATCACATTGCTGGGAGCATTTGCTTGGGGTAGCACAGTACAATGAAACCCAACACAACTGGGTCCAGATATTATTTCTCCATGTCCTATCAGCTTTTTAACTTCATATTAATGAAATATTACTTTGTGTGATTACTAGAGCTAGGAGTGAATAATGCATGAATTAGAAAGCTGGCAAACCATTGAGAAAGTACTCAGCACAATGACACATTTGCTTACTGTATTTAAAGAGCAAAAATTACATTCTTCCCAGGTGAGAAGGATGGAGACAAATGATGGTCTCTTCCTAGGGTTGACTGGGAATATATTCAAAATCACAAAAATCTTGTGCATTTTTCCCCTATTTTTTAGATTAAAATACAAAAAACACAAGATCAATTTATACAAATAGAAATTAATTTCTGCATATGGATTTTTCCTGGGACAGTTATAGTCATGCTTCCATAAATAGAAGTACTAACTAAACTCTTCAGCAAGGGAGAATAGACATGAGGTTATAATCTGTGGATGCATAAAAAAACCTATTATATGAAAAAGGTCAATAGGGTTGATGATTTATTGCCTATTCTAGTTCATTAAATAGGTGGCATCAGATGAAAGAGAAGTTAAAAGCAAACAGAATAAGGTGGTTTTTCAATAACATGGAGGGAAGATATGGAACTCCTTGTCAGAAGATACATCTGCAAGAAAAGTCTGCATGGATTCAAAGGACGAGCAGACAAGCACATAGAAATGAAACCAATCGAGTGTTACTTAAATACATAAAAACCATTTCTGGTTCATATAATTCCTGTAAAAATTTAATGTCTGGGAGAGTAACAGGAGCAAGTAGAATTTATGTTTGCCCAGTTTGTGTAACCTTCCCTTGACTCTCTGCTGCTATCAAGGAGAGGTGATAGAACAGGCAGGACGTAAAAAATGCTAGTGACTTATCCTTCCTCATGATATCTTTTAACAGTTTGAAAATAAGGACAAATAATTATTTCAACTATGTCCAACTAAAAATATAGCCCCAGTGCCACATCTATAATTACAGATGTAATTACAGTTATAACTACAGATAAAATTACAGCTGCAGAGAGGGGAGGTCTTCAGAAGTTAGAGTTACCCTGCAAGAAAACCTGGATAGGCTGGAAGATTGGACTAATGAGAAGCTTATGAAATTCATCAAGTATAAGGTCTTGCACCTGGGAAAATCTAATCCAGGAATGCAGCAAGCTGAGGATATATAACTGGCTGGGGTGAAGCTCTGTGGAAAGGGAACAGCAGCTTCTGGCAGACATGAGTTCAACATGAGTTCAACATGAGTTCAACATGAGTTCAACATGAGTTCAACATGAGTTCAACATGAGTTCAACATGAGTTCAACATGAGTTCAACATGAGTGAACAGGGTGCTGCTACAGCAAAGAAAACCAACAGGATCCTGCTTTCCTCAAAGAATACTTCAGCAGCAGAGAGTAAAGAAATCATTACACCACTCTGCTCAGTGCTTGCCAGACCAAAAAATCAATTTTTGTCCCCTCTGTAAAAGCAAACAGGTTGGAGAGGGTCCAGAGAAGAGCTAAAAGGATGATCCAAGGACTGAAATGTCTGCCACATAAGGAGAGGCTGAGAGAACTGCTTTGGTCTGCCTTGAGAAAACAGGACTTAGGGGAGACTTTGTCACCAAGATTCAGTATTTAAAGCCTGGCTACAAAGAATATTTCCTTTTATAAGGAGTGACATGGAAAAGATGAGGGGTACAAGTTTCTCCTGTGGAAATTCTGATTTACACTAGAGGAACATTTTTCACAGTGAGAAAAATCAGTCATTGGAATAATCTGCATAAGTAACAGGTTTGTTCCCCAATGCTGGACACTTTGAAGATTTAGTTGGAAAGAGTACTGGACCGTCTTGACAAGGCTTGTGTTTTTGCTTTTGCCAAGGAAGGTTGGACCAGATAATTCTTCATGCTCCCTTCCAACCTGGAATTTTATGATTCTGTGATGGATTCTATTTAGATTAGGAAATTAACATGACCTGGATCCTAGAAAAGCATTTAATCCCATTGTGCCAAAGGCTGTAAATACGTGCTCACTAGTAAGAGCAATTTTGTCCCGTGTAACATAAGGAGAAAATTAGTTCTAGCCACAATTTTATTGGCTTCAGAATGGCCTCCCAAATGAAACAATTCTGTTCATTCAGAAAGATTCACATTGTTGTTTCAACTCATTGCTCTTCATATGCAGCAATAAAGCAGAAGCTCAAATTCTGATTCAGTTGTATGACTAACACAGTAAAATACAGTGGAATTATTCTTGGTTTAGAGTGTAGTAAACAAGACAATAAAGCCCATTTAAGAAATGGTAATTAGTTATTCATTTCAGTCCCAATTATTGTTTTTATTACAGAACACCTCTTTCTTGTTTTAGATTTTATTTCCAACAGTGTTCAACTATTTTGCATTTAGCTTTTCTATACACATCTATCTAAATCCATAGCTTTCACTGGGAAAGAAAGAGCTTAAAAATCCCTCCAGGACCTTTGCTGCAGATTTTCTTTTACTGGACTTCAATTTGTAAAGATTATTATTACTTTGGATGAGAAGAAAGTAGGAATACCCCAAAAATTTTGACAGTTTTTTTCCAATTCTGAATATCAAAACCTGTAATTAGTTTTCATGACTGGACAGGTCTGATTGTTGAGATCTTCTCAGTGCACATTGATTACACATCAATGATTTGTTAATAAAAAGTGAAATAAGTACAACTCAGTGATACATCTGAGACTCTTCAATGTTTCCCTATGGCAGAGAATGGTTCATCCTGCTTCTGTCTGAGGCTGCTAGCTTGCTTATGCCAGAGCTAGTGCCCAGCAGTCTCCATCATGGGGATTTTTCCACTGAACTGACAGAACATTTACACTCCAAAACAATTGTGTGTATTCTGCAGACATAGCAAATTAAATCAGCTCACTGAAAGCACAAAGATGAGCACCAGAGGCAGCTCCTGTGTGGTGCAGCTGGGGATAGGGCTGGGGAGGGTCTGGGAGAAGAGAGGGCAAAACAGAGCTGCTCTTTACATCCACAGTACATGGACACACAGAGATGGACACGACTGCACCACTCAAATATGAACAGCACACTTCTGGCAGGCTGCAACATAATCCTCATAGTGTTTCATAGACCACTTCAGGCACCAATTAACTATTTTGTCTTAAGGTCCCCTCGGCCCCAGAGAAGAAAGATGTTCGGAGCTGTGGATCCAGTCAATCTACTCTCTGTGGAGACACCAGGTCATTTTGTTTATTTTGCTGTAGGGCCAAGGATCCATCTGTGTGTACAAAGCAGCTTAGGCCAATGTGTTCCCATTATGGATGGATTAAAAATAAAAGTCTCTCTATGTACGCTTTTAAATGCTGTTTAAAACCTAACCCTCAGCAGTCTGTTATCCGAGATTCATCTTTCGTCTATTCTACTTACCTTTATTCTCTAATCAAAGTTGGTCGCATATAGGATTCAAATTTAAAAGGTTATTTTTAGAGGTTTTAAAACAGTGCTGCTTCACCAATTTGGGAGTATAATATTTGTTTCAATTAACTAAACTTATGTCTGAAGTTACAGAAATGCTGTTTCTCCCCTTCTTTCTGTCACTCTTAGACGGACATGGAGTGATTTAACAGGTAGCTTTTCAGTGTGTATTTGAGAGACAGAGATTTGAATCAAGTCAAAATTTATGGACTGAGAGCTTCCAGAGTTGTTTTATGAGATACTAACAGCATTTCTGATTCAAGCTACAGATACAAGAATTCCAGAGGTTTGTTTGAATAGACAGCCAGTATATTATATTTATTTCCCTCCCATCCCCCACTCCCCTTTCTGCACCTTTATTATGGATATGGTTCCATCACATCTCCTTCATTCAGGAAAAGCTTGGTTCTGACTTTTATAGTTGGCATTGTTTATCAAGTCACAGCAGCTACATGCTCCTCTTCAACTCCTCTCCCTTTTCTGGCTGAGCCAGAAGGTCAATTTGATGACTAAGGACAGTAAAACCCAATTTGTCTTTCTGCTGTGCTTCACCAGGCTGCCTTGTTATTTTTAAGTCTATCTTCCCTATGGTGGCATGTCCTTGTCCCCATATTTCATTGTCTCCCCGGGGAGCAGCCATCCCCTTCCCTTTACTGATACCACCTTGCCCCCTAGTGACAAGTTCTCATTCTTCTCTCCATCCAGGTCCTGCAGGCCAGACTTCATTTTCTGCAGCATTTCCAGTTATTTGTTTGGGTTTTGTTTTTGTTTGATTTGGGTTTAGAACATACCCTCTTTTTAAAATATTTGAAATAAAATCTATTAACTCTGTTTCTTTGTGATATCTAGATGAGTCAGGTTCATTTTGGCTCCAGTATGGAGGAAGAACCCAAGTTTCAGAACTGCTCTCAACCGCAAGTCTTTATATATAAATTCATCCAGGCAAGACTTCTGCCACAGGGTTTAGTTATTACAGAAATCATCAGTGTTGTCAGTGTATGTCACTGATAACCTGGAGGCACAGAAAGGAGTGTCACTCGTACATCCTGACAAACTTAATGAATTGGGTTGGGCTCTGAATCTGGTTTTGACTGAGTTAATCCAGGTCCTTTCTTTTAACTTCCATAAAGCAGATGTTTATAAAACCAGCAGATAGATCTCCTGTGTTTGTGGAAAATACTGTGTCAGGAGCTGGTCACTATCCTTCCCACAAAAAGAATTCTGATTAAGTTGGGCATTTGTATTGCTTCCTTCACTCAGGGCTCTGATTCAGCATAATCCTGCACATTAAGGAGGTGTCTTTGCTTTGCATCTGCTAAATACAATTTCCAAAGGCCCGAGCTTCTAGTGAGACCTCCAGAATCCTGTTTACCAGTGCATGCAATCTGTCTAGACTACATAATCCCCAAAAAAAAAAAAAAGGGTTTTTTGGGCTCTGAGCAATCCTAATTTGCCAAAGTTGATGGGAAAACCCAGATGACAGAGAAGCTCATTGCCTAAAATTATTTTATCATGATAACTGGTTATTAAACACCCCCAAATCAGAGGCAATGTTATAAAAAACAATTTACTGTCCCTGTTTAATGTCAGCACTACACATATAGCAATGTAAGGTATTTCTTCCAAAATGCTCCATTAGGTAATGAAATAGTATTTTGTCTTGCTTGGCTTGGACTCATTGTTTTCATCCTGTTCTGTAATCACCTTTTAGATCTTCTGTTATGCAAAAGTGCTTCACAAGTTGTGAGGCTAGTGGGGAGTATTACTAGAAATCAATATATACATTATCATATCTGTCCCACACTGGTGAGGATTCTGCATGATGGCCAAAACATCAATTTCCAAATATTGAACATGATAGTGAGCTAGATATGCCCAAGTTTTCAGCTACAGGCACTGGATCTTTTTGTGTGATCCAAGAAGCAATTACCTCTATGAACTGTACCAAGGTAGTTTTCATTAACACTTACTGCATTTGAGGGGTTGATTGGTTGGTTGTGGCTAATTTTTTCCCTGCCTGTTATCTGGGAAATCTTCTGGTTTCAAAATCCCAGTATACAACTGTGTTTTTTCTAAGATAAAAGACACTAATAGGATCACACTAATAGGATCCTTGATAAAGATATGCAGTGGAAAACAATGTAGGCTGTTGGCAGTCTCCAGATCTGCCTGCTGGTTCACTGCATAGCATTATTCTCTGTGCCACCACATTTACTGCTGCTCATGAGAGATGTTGTATGGGATTGCCAAAGATGCTGTCAGAGAACAGCACTATTAGAGAATCTGCATGGATGTGAGCAGGTAAATAATTTAGCATTTTTCAGTCATCAAACTATAGTTCTTGGAAGAAAACTGTATGGTGGCAACAGCAAAGGAACAATACAAAACAAACAAGCAAAAAATTCCCAGGCCTCTGCCTGGAAGGGAGACAAACATTTTGACAAACACAGGAATTAGAAGTTTTGAAGAATTGTGGCTTAGGCAGATTTGTTTTCCCAAACAGATTCATCCATCCTTAATCAGCAGCCCCAGCTGTCCCTGCTGGGAAAATCTGCATCTCTTTTTCTACTTGTCCCTGTCTGTGCCGAACTGGCATTTCTAAAAGTAATTACCCCACAAAGTGTAGTTGAACACTCAGAAATACTAAGAATTGCTAATTCCATGCCAGCTATGCTGGTTCACCTAGTTGAAAACACCAGTTCATCTCAGCAAGGGAAGCAAGTAATGGGGTGACTAGGGAAGCCAGGACTTTGCTAACAGGGACAGGTTATTCAGCAGCTGATTGGGAAAGGGGTGTCTGGCTGCTTATGAAATGCAGATCCAAGACATTCTCTCAGTCTAAACTTTAGAGAAGTGCTACACAAAAGGAAACAAACTTTGTATGTGTGTGTGAGTCTGTGCATGGACACACCTGGTCAAACTGGGGAAGGGTCCAGAGCATGAGTTGTGTGAGGAGTGGCTGAGGGAGCTGGGGGTGTTTAGTCTGGAGAAAAATGGGCTCAAGCAGGACCTTATCACTCTCTAAGCTATGTGAAAGGAGGCTGTAGCCTGGTGGAGGTCAATCTCTTCTTTCATGTAACAAGAAAGAGAATGAGAAGAAATGGCCTCCGGGAGATTTAGATTGGACATTAGGAAAGGATTTTTAAGTATTGAAACAGGGTGCCCAGACAAGTGGTAAAATCACTGTCCCTGGAAACATTCAAAACTGGTGTAGCTGTGGTCCTTAGGGATATGGTTTAGTGGTGGACCTGGCAATGCTGAGTTAATGGCTGGGCTAAATGGTGCTAGAGGTCTTCTCCAACTTAAATGATGGAATGATTCTATGGGACACAGCACTCAGTTCTTGAAAAATTAATGTTCTTATTTACTGGAAATAATTTCTAGTTATAATCTATTATCTCTTGAAATAATAATTTGTAAATCAGCAGCCTTAATTGTGTTCTATCTTTCGTTTAGAGGCAGTGATATATTGTAGTAAGAAAAGAGTTACCAATGTTGAAATCAAATTTCAGTAGACAAATACTTTAAATCACATTGCAGCTCAGAAATATGATGGTATCATCAGCTCTTATTTGTATTGTTTAAGCGTGATCTGCACAGCTATTATCATCTCACAGATATTCATGCACCACATTGTCAAATTTGCATGGGAACAACAGCTGTCAAACAACAGTAATTGCAAGAAAGTACCAGGGTGAAAAGAGGCAGCTATGAATTCTCCTTGGCAAAATTACTGAATTAATCAGAATTAGCTTCTGCATGACCAAATGGGATAGAATCACATCTACAGCATGAAGGTTCTCCAAGTACACAAAAGTTAGCATTGACTAAAATGCTTATTTTCCATCTGTACTTTGCAAAACCATTTCTACCCAGTCTGCTTTGTGTGTGCACTCCAGAAGAAAAGTTTGCAATCCAGACATTTCCATTAAGATCCGTGTTTTCAATAACAAGATGTGACACACCAAGGACAGTCACAGCTGGGAGCAGGGAAGATCATCACTCTGGGTGCAAGGAGCCATTTGTGTGCCTCCAATCCAGTTATGTGGAGAATCAACTAAAATACCTCAAGGGCCACTGAACTCTTGGCAGCGACCATGGGGATGCCCTGCATATATGATCAGTCACAAAGAACATCCTTGGTGACACCACAAAAGCAGAGATTTTGACAAAGCAAACAAAATACACACAAATAGGTCCTTACAGCCATTCCCTGACATTCTGCACCTGAGCTGGTGGCTTTAATGAAACAACCAATGTGGCCAGATGGGCACGGACTTCCTTTGTCACACCTTTAGCCATAACCATTTTTTTACTTATTTATTCACTCGCAACTTAGGTACAATTCATCAGTGACATCAGGCCTCAGTGGAAATACTGGCTTTGATTTTGGAGGGGTTTATTTGCTTGTTTGTTTGTTTGTTCGTTTTTTGTTAGTTTGTTTTGGGGGAGATTTTTTGCCTTTGATTTGTTATTTTGGTTTTTTTTTTTTTTAATTTGCATGGCTTATAATGTTTACATGCTTATAATACCTACATTTGAATGTGTTTTGTGATTTTAATTCAGCATTTAAATAAAACACTCTAGAATGATGAGGTAATAGGCAACAACTTAAAATAGATATCTAAAATTTTGAAGTACCTCTGGTAATCCTTTTTTTAATAAATTATATGTTTGTTATTGTTTCATTGTGCTTATTGAATACCCTTTTATTCTTGTTTATTTTCTCATTATAATTCCATACAATTCTTCTTTATAATACTCCATTATGCATATTATTATCTCATAATACTGCAGAATTATAATAACAATTTTTAAATAGTTAACAGTCCATATCACCCTGGGGACCAGCACCTGAAATCTCTATTTAAGCCTGAATTCACCATGAGGAAAAACCATTATCTTTGTGCTCCGGCCATGCTGCCACAACTAGTCCCATGAAAACTTGTTTTGTCTTTATTATTATTTTCTTCAGACAGCAAGCTATGATGCCAAAAGCTGCATCACAGCTCTAGGAAGCACTGGATTGCTGAATATCTCTGCCAGCTATGAATGATAGATGTGAGAGGAGTGAGGTTTTTCTGTGAGTAGCGTTAAAGTGGGTTTTGATCATCTGATCAAAGAGGGCTATAAATCAACATAGGCTTTAATGTAGCGAATATAAAGTTTTGTTCCTTCCCGAATGGAAGTGAGCTGCTGTATGTAGGGCAGGGCTGTTTATAACACAGTGTACTGCTTGAGTTATCGTTTTGTACTATGTGCAGAGGTGCTTCAAAAGAGTGAAAAAAATGCTTGCAAATATATTTTAAAGGAGTTTTTTTTAACCTGTCTGGTTTAGATGCTTAAGTAGAAATCAGAATTCTGTGTTTCTGCAATGTAAACATTAGTCTCTAATTGTGATTGGTTATAGTTTAACATTGACTTCAGCCACTGCAAGAGACTTTCATGACATCTGAGGTCCACTTAAGCACCTAAAGACTTCTAAGATGGAGCTATCTCATCTCTGCTGGTCATCTATAGAGGTCAAGAGAACTGCTTTCTGTGCTACATATCTAAGATACGTTGAAGGATTTGGACACTATAAATGCCAACCTCTCCCTACTGACTAAAGGAGAAGGTTGAAGCAACCAGTGTAGAAAGAATAAATAGAGCTGCCACATTCAGACACCTTTGATCTCCTCAGGGTGCATGTGCTAGGTCTGTCGCAGTCCATGCATGAATTATCCAGGGTATATTGGCTGCCTTAGTACTGTTCTACCAGAGTTAATGCCCATGGGAACAATTGTTTGGAAAAATGAAGCATGAAAACCAGTTTGCTTTTAATGTAGCAGAAAATAATTCCAAAAGGTGAATGATACAAACTCCATATTCAAAATAGAGACTTAGAGTATCTAGAAAAATAATAGAAAAATTATCTGGACACCAGGATTCAAACAAAATCAATGAATCCCTATACTGAATATAAAGTATTTTATTGTAGCAGAGTTTACTTTGGTGTGTCTTCAGGTCATGTATGTCAGAATTAAATTAAACAAAAACCTACCCAAACACAGAATAATCCATTTTTGGAATGACTTTTCCAAATCTGCACATGTTATTTCTACTTCTAGAGAGATGAAGAACATGGAATATTTTAGAAATCTAGTGAAAACAAAAACAGTGAAGACACCAAAAAAATGAAGGTTCTACATTGCAGTTTGTGTCATTATAGCCTAATTTTGCAACTCTAATTTTTATGGTCTCACTAAAATTTCCAATTTATATAAAAAATCCATGGACATGGCATTTACCAAGTGCTAGTAATTTGGGATGTTCAGAAAGGACTACTGGCAAAATGCCTCTTTACTGAGAAGCAATCCCATAATGGAGAAGGTTCTGCTGGAGTTCTGTGCAATGTTCAGTATGTCCATTTGCACGTGCAGACCCTAAGCCCTGCCAGCTTACAGTACATTTACCTCTAGTGTACCAGACAGCAAGGAAATGGAACCAGCTTTACTTTAAAGGCTCAAAAGTGAACTCTGGATAACATCCCTGTGAGTGGAACAACAAATGTGTGCTGAGTTAGGAGTAGATGCCAGTTCCTTAAATATTGACTCTAGATTTAAACTTCTGCTTATGTGCACATAACTTGAGTTTCTCTGAAGCTAAAGTCTTCTGATTTAGTTTGAAGGTCCAGTCCCTTTATCTAAAGCACAAATAAACCAAATCTTAATGGCCTATTACTGGCTGTGTACTTACCCTGGATCAGTTCCAGAATTTGCTTATCTTATTATTGTGGCCAAAATAAAGTGTGAATACAAGCCTTGCAATAACTTTTGATGGATCCATTCCAGGTTCTCCTGTAGCCACTGTTTCTCTCTTTGACAGAATTTCAGTAGCCCTAGATCAGCATTTAAGACACCTACAATAAGAACAAAGCAGAAGAAACAATTTCTTTCCTTTCTTGGGTTTGTAAACACTTTGGGAAAGTTTTCAATTTTCAGTGAAACTTTTTAATTTAAAGTACTCCTGGCCATCTCTCTTGGTGATAAAAGAGATGTAGAATGTAAGTTATAAATGGGATGTAAGAATGAGATTCAAGTTTGTCCTATAGTAATAATTGTGAAGTACCTGTGTATGCAAGCTGTGCCTGTGCATAAAACCAGTTAATTATCTCATAGATGCCACAACAAGCAATTTAAACACTGGATCAACTTGAGACGGGGTGGTGGACTGAACTTTTAGCCCCTGCTTTCACTAAAGAAGTGAGTAGCTATTATGGGACCCCTCAGTTATTTCATGCAGTAATAACAAATCCCCTTGGCAGCTCAAGTCTGTGTGTCAAGCAGTTTCCGTCTATTGCTTTGATTCATTTATCAGGTGAAGAAACTCCCATCCCAGGGGGTACTCCTACTCCAGAGATAACCTGTTAGGTTGGATTGGCAGGATTTTTGTAAATACTCAATAGGAACTTCTACACGTGCAGAAACCATCATGCAGAATTATCTTTTGGGCATAGATAATGCCATTAGGAGCTGGTGCCAGATAGTTTAAAATAATTAATGGCAATGGAAGCAGTTTGTGATGAAATGAACACACAGGACTTTGGACAAGCTGGGCACAGGAATTCAGTAGAACAATCCTTTGGGGAGTTGTGTCCAGTGCTTCTGGAGACACCATTAAAACAAATACTCTCATCATCACCTGGATAGTGGCTGAGCTCATCAAGAGATTTTATTCCTCATACAGGCATTATCCTTTGCAAAGGTCCCAATATATTAAGGATTTTTTGCAGCTACATTCTCTCCATGAGCATCTGTACAACACCTAAACAAAATCACATTTGTGTTGACATGTGTATCTTCTGTATGTTTCATGTACAGATGCATCAGTCTGTGTTCAGTCATGTAGGCAGTTATATTTTGCTTGTTCAATAGTGTTTCTTCTACAGAAATCCACACAAAAAGCTGAGGTGAAGTGCAAGAATCTCCCTCAGCCAGCCTTGCTGAAATCAAAGCAGAGGCACAGAGGAGCTTGTGATTGACTTTCATTCTCTCTGTTTTCAAATACATGGGGTACTTTTTCATTCTTTAGTCACTGATCACTTTTTCCAAGTTCACCTTTTCAGATGACATTAAGCTTCCAGACTAGCAAAAGAAAGTAGAATAATTTATTTCTACTATTACTACTGTAACACAGGACTAAAGTGTTTAAGTGGACAGTTCATAATTGGTTAAAACTGAATGAGAAGATGGCCTTTTTGAAACACCAAAAGGAAAACTGAAGCTTTATTTTTATAATTTATTTTGGTTAATTTTATATTGAACTAAATTATCTAATTTAATATGAATCTGTTGTATTCTGCATTAACCAATTTTCTTAGTAATTTGCTTCATGAGCAAAATTTTAATGAGTTTTAACAGAAGTTTTATTATATCCACAATTACTCCAAAGTGCAGACTCAATGAAGGTATTGCAAAGCATAAGTGACCATATGCAAGATCCATAGTAAATAAGAGACTCTAATCTATGCAAGATTGATCCAAATAATTTTTCCATATTCCATATTATTTGTTGGGGTTTTTCTGATTTTTAGCTAATTGGGAGTCATTAACAAATCTTTGCCTGGGGAGTCTATTTACTTGTCAGCATTGTGTGTTTTATAGAACCATATAAAACATATCAAAGTTTTCTATAAGGAAAATGCACATCATTAATACAACAGGCATCCACAGGATATTGTTCACGGAAGATGTACAAATTAAAAGCCATTAATGTTAAATTATTAACAAGGGAAAACAATGGTCTTTAACTTTTTTTCTCTTAGCCTTCTATCAGATGTGATAAGAGGCAGGCAATGAATTAAATGAATAAAAGACCAATTTAGAAAATGTCTTGGCACCCACTGTCTTGAGACTATAACTGGGAGAAATCAATGCAGAGGTATACAAAAGGACAATTTGATAAGGGACAAGCAACCATTTTTTTCTATAACTAAAGAAAATGAGGTTATTTTGGAACTAATTAGAACTTCTGAAAATAGTTACAACCTTGCTGCTTTCTGATACACAGAACACCAGCTCCTTGTTTGATAAATAATACTGCTTTCCTGGTCTCTTGGAAGAAAATCACACAAAATACCTTTCATTTCATGCATGTGAAAAATAAAAAATGTGTCAGTCATGCTGGCTCAATGACCATTTCCCCATCCCTTTTGCATGGTAATCTTTGATTACTGCTCTAGCTGCAGCAAAAGGCAAACTCTTGAACCCTCATTTTTTCATGGAAGTAGACAAGAAATAGTCTATGTCTCTGTCTCCCCTTGGCTGGCCAGTATGGATGGCTGTATGGAAGGGAAGGTTGCAGTTCCACACAACAATTCTTCTCCAGTTTCTGACAACCAGAACATTGATGTCAAGATGATCTATACCTTTAAGTTGCCATGTCATTTGATGTTACCACGTGAGATAAAGGCACATGGCCTCACTCTCTTCTCTAGACTTTAACTCCAGACAAAAGGTAGTCCTCCCTAAATATTTGTGATTTAGGAGCTTTAAAGCTCAAATTGGAAAGCGTAGTCCAGCTTCAGAATCAGTGTCAGCACAGCCATACCTGTGGGATGCTAAGTCTTGGGTATTAAATATGCAAGGGCCAGAGTCCATTGGCACACTGGGGTGGTTGTTCCTTGTCTGCTCCTTAGGGCTAGCTCTTGATATTTGCATTGGTTTGGGCTGATCCCTGCTAAAGCAATCCTTTCAAAGTTCAGAGCTGTGGGTTTCAATCTAATGTCTAGATATATGCTTAACCTACACTACATGAAAATTTAATATAAAATACCTCTAGGGGAATAGGAATTAGTGTTATGACACCAATGCTATATTTCCCCTGAATTCTCACTACCTGAAAAAAAATTCACAACAATTACTATGTGCATTCACTAATATACACAGAAACGCAATATCATGTATAAATATAATAGGATAGAATATATATAGGCAGTATACAGATATATATTATTTTTTTAGAATTTTAGTGCATTTATATGATATACTTAGGGAGATTTTACTAAAGAAAATCCCAAAGAATATTCAGTCAATCTAGAAATTTACTGTTTTAAAACGTATGCTACTTTATATCATTTTAGGTAGGACTGTTTAGTAACCCATACATATATATTTACTGACTTATTTATTTAAAGCAGAAAAAGAAGGTTACTGAGAACATGCAGCTACTTAAACAGCAATTTGCATTACAGCCTGCAAATGGAAGTGAGTGCCAAGAGTTTCCTACAGATTAAACCATTGTAGGTGATGGGAAGTGTCAGCTGTGCATGTGGAGATTTTCTGCATCCACATCTGTTTGAATAACTCTCTATTCCCTCATGAGACTGAAGTTATGGACACAGTCATATCTGTTTTCCATCTACAACCCCTGGGTATGATTTCATGAAGTGTTCTCCATCCCACAGTTTGGCTGCTCAGATTGTTCTCTGAGGACAGGATTAAGACTCAGTTGAATTTTTCAGCCAGTGAGCAATTTCTATAAAAGAATTGGCTTTCAAAATAAATTATGGTTGTATGTCAGAAAAATAGAAATACAGTTAGCTCCTATCTGGCCTGCCTATATATTGACATGATCTCTCTGGGTATTTTTCCTGGATTAATTTGCACTATGTGTACAAAGTGCCAAGATAGATATTGCAAGTGACAGGTACATTATATCTAGGAAGAGACAGGAAATCTGATTATGACGGGGAAGGAAGCACTTATAGGGGTGAAGAAGAAAAGCTGCATCTAAATTTATAAAATGCTAATATGGAAGCTTGACTTTCCATCTTAGAAACCTAATATTTTCTCTCAAAATCAATGATGAAAAAATCCTAAGAGATCTGTCTTATCCTATCAATTAATGTATATAAAAGTATAGAGAACTTTTAAATTGTTAAATTGTTTAGGGTGGGGGCTCTTTCAGCCAAAAGATCTGCTTCATAGACTAACCTCATCCACAGCACATGACATTTGGCCTGGATTTCCTCTGAGCTCTTTCTGTAGGATTGTAAAAACGGTATGAAATAATATGAGAGCTGCTCTAGAGCCCATATGGCTGAGACTTCTGCAATATGGATCTGTGGCCATGCACTGTGTGTTCTGAGGAAGTTGAATTAGATGACCCAAAGATAATTCCAAATCGAAATGTCATAGGATCTCACTATGCTTTTTGGCATGTCAGAATGACCTTGGGATGTTTAAAAGAACAAAGAAGGACTTGGAAGGATGAACAAAAACAAATTTAGAGAAAATAACTTTTTTGTGTGTTTGTTGTGTTTTTTTTTTTTCTAGCTTGCTTTTGGATATGGTTGCTGGTGCATCCAGGAATAAAGTTTTGCCATTGTCTTGAGCCGGCTGGTAGATATTTCTGTGCTAAAGAGCACTAATAACATACTAATAATATACTAGGGACAATAAGGGATTGAGTGTCTGAGCTACCATTTTTACTCTTTACTTATCACTGTACGTTCATGCATGGAAACTACTTTCTTATTTAGAGTAAAAAGAAAAAAAAAAGGGGAGAAAAACCATCAGTATAAATAATACTCTTTCCTGTGTAATGTTCTTGGTGGAATGTACACTTTACAACATCAAAAGAGGCAAGACAATCAAATGGCTCTTTCTGGACTGTAATTCTATGAAAATATTAATGGAAAATTTAATATACAGAATGTGCAAAGTTACTAAAATTATTTTAATGTATTGCTTTGTTCTCATGGCACTGAACACAATTCCAGGTCTTTGATGACCACAGATTTTAGGTACTTCAAAGCAAAACAGCTTATTGTTAGCCTCTTTTTCATCCTGTCTTATTTTCATTTATTCTTTCTTAAAGGTGTTTTTTGTTTAAATTAATGTATTCTTCTTTCTACCTGTGTGTGACAACAGACGGCACCTTTGCTAAAGGGAAGATGAGGTACAAGAGAAGATGCTGTTGAAAAATATGCCACGAGCAATAGAGAAGACAGAAATGTTCTTCAGATATTTTTGCTTATTATCTGCAACTAAAATGGAAAGAAAATCTATCTGTTTAAAGAATACAAAGGAAAGTTCCTCAGTGTAGCCAGCTGACTTATAAGCAGGAGTTCCAAGAGAATTAGTTAAAGGAAATTCCTGAAATTAAGTTCTTATTTTGTAATGGTATATTGGTAAAATTGAATTGGCCAGTAAAATGAAGATACCTCTAGGGATTGATAATAATCAATATAATTACTTTGTCTGAAGATAATTAAATCATGGAAAGATAAATTTACTTAATTAGTATAAATACAGTTAAAAAGCCGTGCTTAATTTATGATTCTACCAGTAAAGAACTAAAGATTTAAAGAAATCTTAATTCTTGTGATCATTATGAACAGCACCTCTCACAGAGAAGAGTTTTTGTTGCAACGGTGCTAGATAGCTGAAAGTTATTTTGATATTCTTTACTACAGTGCCTCTGCAGCTTTCAATTAATATCATATGATATATATATATTTAAAAATTTAAAAAGAATCCAAACTCTAATATATTTTAGGAAATTATCACAAAATAGATCACATTGTGTATTTAAACTTTGAAATAGTTCTCACTTCCATTGGTCAAATGTAACTTCGACAGAAGGGATTTTATTAAAAGTATACCAAGACAAGTTCAGAAGATTTTCTAAATAGGTGGGATTTAACCCAACCATGTGGAATATTTTTTGTCAACATCAACAGAAAATCTTTTTTGATAACAAATACAGGGTTTAAATCTCTGTAAAACAACTGAAAGAAAATGACTGTTCCAGAATTAACTAATATACTCTCAGGTCAGAAAAATTAGCTTAATTTACATAAAGGAATAAGAACTTAAAAAAAACCAAACCAAACAGCTGTGGAGTTGGGAAATAAATGTATTCAGAGAGGTTCTATCTAAAGCATGCAGTGTGTAATGGTAGGAAGCTTAAGCTGAAAAACTTAACTTTCACAATTTAGCATAATTTTATATCAATATGGGAAAATGTTTTCTGTGTGTAGATACTGATCTTATTTTCCAATCAGCAACCTTGTACTGAAAGAATCTATCTTTGACAACATATGCTGTAAGTTGGCTTCTTCATGGCAGTTGTTTCAAAAATCCGTGAAATTCTATATGGGTTTGCAAAGATTGCAACTGGCCATTCTCATCTCTTTTTTCTCACACTGCCTTTATGAAAATGCAAATTATCCTTACACTGTCAGCTCTCAGTGATGCTCACGAAGTTCAGACTCTTTAGCAGATCTCACTGCAGTTGGTTGGATTTCATAGAACCACAGAATGGTTTGGGTTTAAAGGACTTCAAAAATAATCTAGTTCCAACCCCCAAGTTATTTACAATACACTTTTAAGACTTTATGTTAAACAGAGCTTGAGAGGAATAGAAGCACCCAGTATTGGTTGTTGAGGATGGAATATAATTGGGGTTTGCTTATTTCTTTGTATTTTAAAAAAAGCAAAACAAAACAAAAACCTCAAGGCAGTGACTTCTTTCACAGGTGAGCATGTCTTGTGTAAATGCTTTTGGTCAGAATAACAACTTCATCTGGAATCAGGAAGGATCTTCATCCTGGTCAAAATGTCCAAAATCCTAAAGATTTTTGTTACAGGGAACTTTCCTTGCTGTGATCTGCTGATATCTTTGACATTATGAATTCATTAACCATCAGGGAATTGTCAGAGCAGGAATTGATGAAAATATGCCAAACAAGACCCCTGCTCCTAGAGACAAAAATCATACAATAGCTTTCATAAACTCATCAGGACTTATCTGCAAAGGTATTGTGTCTTGTGACACTTTTAGTGCCACTAGATTATATTTTTCCTTTTTCTGGAGAAACCACAGTTAGAATCAAATAATAAGAGAAAATTCAAGGTTGGACAGGATATTTGGGAGTCATTTAAACCAAATCCTGACCAAGGTCAATGAGATCAGTTTCCTCAAATCTCTGTCTACTCAGGTTTTGAATATCTCAAGGGTTAAGATTCTGCTGGTTTTCACAGACACTGTTCAAATGTTTGAACATTGTAATAAGGAAAAAAAACAAAACAACTCTTTATGTAGTTTGATACATCTTTCTTGAATATATAATGTCAAAACTGTACTCTCTTCTTGAGATGAAACTCCTTGGATTCATGCACAATGTGTCTTGTGAAATCTGTGTTAAAAATTACTTGTATGTCTTAAGAAGATGTTCGATGTTTTCACAGTTGGATCATATTGAAAATTAATAGTCTTTCATTGATGATCTCCTGTGACCAAGGCCCTTCTCTTCCAGCTTTTTCTAACAAATAAATTCCTAGATGATAGTGCACAGGTTTGAAGCTAGGCTTCCAAGTTTATTTGCACTCCTGTTCCTATCTCCACTGATCTCAAGGTCATTTAGTTCCTTCACTATGATGAGGCAATGCTGTTCTGTCCTCCAAATGATGCTTCCCAATTTTGCTCCTATGCCAAGATCATAAATAAAACTATTAAACATGACTATTCCCAAAATTTATTTTTGATAAATTTCAGTAGTATCCTCCTTCTAGGCTAAGGTTTCCCTTTCAGTTGAATTTGCTATCAGCTTTCCACTTTTATAGTTTCTCCACTGAGCAATATCACCTTAATCGTAAATAAGTGTTAAATGTGTTTCCAAGCCAAATTATTTTCTGTATTTAGCAGTGCATTTCTCCTGCTTATTAATTCTCAGTAAAAGCCATCAAAGTGTGACATCTACCCTGATATAATCTACCTCTTCAAATTGCTCAAATTGCATCATCTTTTTTTTTTTCCTATGTAATGTCAGTCACTTCTCCTTCAAAATTATTAAATTGGTGGCTCACAGGCTTTGTATTATCTTAGCTCATAATATTATGGAAAATCTGCAATTAAAGAAGAAACTCAATACTTTGAGACCTTCATGGTGAAGAGTCCTTGAATGTAATAGAAGCATCAAATGTTGAGACTCAATATGTAGATATTCAATATATCAGGAGCAGAAACCACTGGTTTAGGCTTCCAATCTAAACCTTGTGAAAATGCAAAAGAAAAGTAAAGAAAGAATTTGGAAAGATTCTAAAGATGTAGTTAAGGGTTCTTGCACAAAACCATGTAGAAGGCTTTTTGTGACTTCTTTAATTTTTATTTGCAAATTAGTGGGAATTGGTACCTGAACGCATTTTAAAAAAAAACAAACAAACAAACAAAAAAAACCAAACCAAACCAACAACAACAACAACAACTGAAAGAAAACTTCAAGAGAAGATTGGGTTTCTTTCTCAAGTATTCTGTTTGGTCTTAGGTTTAACTGCTTCCCAGTCATTCTGTATTTCACATTCAGAGCATACCCACTCTTCTTCCACAGCTCAGCAGAATAAACCTGCCAAAGTACAGTCACAAAATACCTGAACAAAGACAAAATACCTTCCTTTGGCTCTTTCTCTGTTTCAGAAAATAGATTAATGTCAGTTGAATAGAATCACTGTTAGATGAGTGAGCAAAGGGACTGCATTTCTCTTACACTTTCCCCACCATTCCTTTGTATGGTTGACATGTTAACATTTTGTCCCAGTTTATTGTACAGGCTGTTACCATTCCCTGCTGGATCTTCAAGATCAAGAAGTATAAATGCAAAAGGAAAGAAAGCACTTCATCTTGCCACATCAGTGCCTTTGTTTAAGTACAGCAGAGTAAGAAACAGAAAATAAACCATCTACTTATTTTTCCTTTTATTCTGATTGTAAAATTTCTGTGAGCAGATTGTAAAGCTATTTTTAAAAAAGTCTTTGGGCTTGGAATTATGTATGCTTAACTTTAAACTGACTCCCAGTGAAGCCAGCAGAGTTATTTAGAATACTTTGGACTGAGTGTGTGTGTTTCTCTGTGAGATCTGTACAGGAAGGAGTTAAAATATGGTGTAGAGGATGTAGAATTAAAAGGTGTAGAATTTCAGTTCATTTATTGCCTATTAAATTAACAGCACTGCTCATGCTGGTTTTACACAAAATAACCTATATGCACAGTGTAAATTTAGTTACAATCACATGTTTTCTTCCAAAATACTCCCAAGTGGTGATTAAGATTGTGCTCTTTTGCAGTGCCAGTTACCATAGTCTGAGTCTATTACTGGTTAGTTAACTCATACAGGTAATTAAACTACATAAACTCCACAGTAGGCAGAAGCTGCCATGCTTACATACAGCACACATACAGCCTGGTTCAGTGCTATGAAAGTACAAGTGTAAATCCTACCAAATTTTAAATCTGATCTACATCCCAAGAACAACTAGATACTGACCTACCCACACACAGAAGTAGATATGATGTACATAACTCCTGAGAGGCTGTGAATACAAGAATTGGAAATTCCTGTGTGAACATTCAAATACTATGCTCACTTTCTCGTGTATTCTGCTTTTAAACTCTCACTCCCAGAGCAGTCCTCGAAAGGAAACTGAGATTTCCTTTTGAATTTGAAGAACATTCTCTCCTCATATCATCTCTAAAACACACTCATCACCTATTTTCCATTCAGTCCTATTTTTTTTTTTCCTCTTTGACCAAAGCGAAGGCAAGAGCTGCTTCCCACATCCCTTTCTTCTAAGTGATGTGTTGTGCT
The DNA here is from genome assembly GCA_025920805.1 of Petroica traversi. NCBI lineage: Eukaryota > Metazoa > Chordata > Aves > Passeriformes > Petroicidae > Petroica > Petroica traversi. Next base: position 8,277,511 of record JAHLSL010000080.1, on the reverse strand, counting down.
TCACTTCTCACCAAAGGAAAACAAAAGAGAGACAGTTTCAAGGAAATAATACATTTGACCTCTCTGCTGATATTCAAAATGCTGGACAGGAAGGTTAGGAGCAAACATCAGCTTTCTTTCACACCTCTTAGCTCATTCCACAAATTAATAACATCGTACTGGGAGCAGCCCAGACCCTGCGTAATGAATGTTAGCCATAGTTCCTGCTGGCTGCTTCTGAGGATGCATTTATTTTTCTCATTATCTTACACACAATCTTCCAGCTATTGTCTGCTACCCCTGCTCACTCAGGAAACCTCAGAAAGTGCTAAAGATGTCAAGAAGCAATAAGCCTCATTTATTTTTATGGCCTTCATCAGCACTTTCTTTTTTTGCTTAAAGGCCTATAATAGAATCCACTGATTAGAATCAGCACCATATCAGAATATAGATATGATAGTGTTTTACTGAAGGTGAATGGGCTACTGAAGGACACTTTCTCCATTTCATACTTTTAGAGGATACTGAAGCTAAACAAAATTAATTGTGTTGGTACATTTCTTCTTTTCTTTCTTCTTCTTGCTACTTTCCCAGGCATTTGAAAAGTGATTAACTAAAATGTTAAGGAAGATGATCATAAAAAGTCCTACTAATTAAAAGGGAATTAGTCAACTGAAACAATACCAGAAGGCAAGCAGTTGGGTTTGATAGCTGTTAATAAAATGGTACAAGTGAACAGAGAAACTTCCATGTTAAACACTATATTTAAGACAGAACTAAACCAAGAAGCAAATAATTGGCTTCTGTTGTTTTGGTTTTTTTCAAATTTAACTGCCTCCACATAATAGTTTCAAGCCAGGATTATAAGATAAATAGGCCTTCTGTTCTCTTCTCATACAGATCTGATCTGAGAAATGTTATGTTTTCAAATCCCAGGTAAATAAAGCCCACATAAAATTTTTAAAAGTAATTAGTTTCTCTTGTGGACATCTATTTCCCGTAACCAATCACTGCAAGAAAAGTTTTGCAGACCCAGTTTTAGTCAACAATTTCAGTTTATTGCAAACTTAACAGTTACTTTTCCACTAGAACAATTAGCACAAGAAAAAGGATAGACATTAAACTGCATTAAAAAAAAAATGTGTGGGATGCTTACAGTGCAATTACTAAATTATTGCATTATTACATCTATATGTAAAATTTAAAATATTTCATTTATATCTATAGAGAAAATTCACAGACTTTCTCAGTGTCAGGTGGTAATATCCACACAAGTAGTTTTTATGGAAGAGACAGTGTACATTCTATGTATTCCTCTTATTCTTCTTTAACTTTCTTTTGACCTCCAGGTCACGTTGTATCCAAGCTGGTCTGAGTGTTTAAAAATCTAGTCCCAACAGATTTACTGCTGGCATGGGAAAATGGCTGCTTTTGACTATGGTTTTATTTTTTAATAAGTAAGGCTCAAGCCAGTAGAGGGACTAATATTTTAAGAATAAGGTTTTTCTTGTTCAAAGAAAAAAGGCTCTCTGGTTATGAAAAATTGAAAAATCTTCCATGCTAGGACTGTCCATGTAGGAGTGCAGAAAAACTATTCTCAGTTCCTGAAACTAAAACAACAGTGAACTAATTAAGAATGCCACCTGCCTCCCATGTATATACCAGCCTGGATAGTACATTTTCAGAGTCATGAAGGTTGTTTTGTCTGCGTGACTGGGATAAAAGGAAAAGTTGCTGCAGAAGAATAATGAAATGGCAATCTTAAGTGACATGGACAGATTTACTGTGCTTTCACAGAGATTGCTTCACATTAAGACCAAGATGCAGAAACTAATCAGAAATAAAATTCACAAAAGAGAAAACTCAGGTAGTGCACAGGTCCTAAATCCATCATGTCCTGAAAGACAAAAGAAAAACATATTTCTGTGCTTGGATCATCACTGTAAGTTTTCATTCAAACAGAACTAATCACCTATGAAAAAAAAAAAAAAGAAAAAATCTGATTCTTCATGCCCAGGGATCCTTTCAAAACAGAGGGTTATAAGCAGGATTCAGCTGTAATTTGGAACAAGCTTTCATAATTTGCCTTTATTCATTACGGGCAACCAGCTTTGCCTGTTCTAGATGTGGTTTGGAATATGCATGATTAACTACAAATGAGAGTTAGTAAAATAACATCTAAGAAGCTACCAAAATTATGCTGAACTGAGAAAAACAGAAACAAAATGGGAAAATGGTATCTGCAACCACTCTTCATGAAAGGTGTAAGAGGAAACTGTACTTAGCATGACAGCACAAGCGAACTATTTCTCCCAAAACCTTGATCATTCTTGGTGACAGCTTTCACTAAATGATACAGAATATTTACATCCTGCTAATGGAAGTGGTCAAATATAAAAAATTTTCCTGTCCCCAAGGTAGTGGCCCATAAAGAGGTCTTCCCACATCCTTGGAAAACCAGGCAAAAGACTCTAAACATCATGTTTGGAAAGCTCAGCCCTCAGATGTACATGCTGAAATGCAAACCTTCATGCATGCACACTCACACAGATAGCAATACCATGCACAGATAATTATGAAAAAATAGAGTCCATTACTATAGTAGGTTACATTTTCAGAGATTATTATCTGTGATGAAACGGAGTTCCTTAGCATGTCCTAAAATCTCCTACCTTGCCACTTACCAAGTCTTGCTTTGATTTCTATCAAACCTATTTCCTTTCTGCAGAGAGAGGTAACACTCAGGCCTAGAGTCCACTGAACTCTTGTCTTCACCTGACTGTTTCTTTTGGCCTTTGATTCTAATTTTTGGTATGGTTTGTACCTCAATTGGTGCTCTCCAGCATGAGATTTGTGAAGACCATCAATTCATAGAATCATAGAATGATGTTGGTGTGGAAGAGACATTAAAGAACACCTAGTCATGTACAGCGACACATTCTACTAGATCCAGTTGCTCAGAGCTCCATCCAACATGGCCTTGAACATTTTCAGGGATGCAGCAGCCTCAGCTTCTCTGAGAAACCTCTGCTAGTGCCTCACCACCTTCACTGTAAAGAATTTCTTCCTAATATCCAGTCTAAACCTACTCTCTTTCAGTATAAAGCCATTTCCACTAGCCTTATAGCTACATGCCCTTCCTGAAAGTCCCTCTCCAGCTCTCTTGCAGCCCCTTCACGTACGGGAAGGTGCTCTAAGGTCTCCGCAGAGCCTTCTCTTGTCCATGCTAAACAGCCCTCGCTGTCTCATCCTGTCCTGACAGGAGAGATGTACCAGCCCTCTGAACTTCTTCATTGTGTCCTCTGGACTCACTCTAACAGGTCTATGTCCTTCCTGTGATGACACAGCTGATGTTTTTATCTGAAGAACAGTGATTCTTCCTTCTCTTCCCAACCTCAAAGCAGTTTAGAAATTGTAGGTCATGTTTTTTTCAGGTTCATTGCACATTTGTACAGCGAAGCTGTTCTTGAGCGCAACCCCAAAGCGCTCCTCAGAGACCAGGCAGTGCTGCAGAGAACTCAACCTCATCAAACAACAAAGTATTTGGGGGAATTTTAAGGGAGGGAACTTTTCTTGTAATCCCTCTACTCTATTACATACATTGTCTTGCTAGAAGTGTAGTGCCACTGTAACCCCTCTGAATTCACAGCAGAAATTGAATACAAACTGTGAGTGATAAAGCCACTCACCTTGTCTGAACAAGCTACAGTTCATTAGTTGAGGGTATTATGGTGCTGTAAACATCCTATATGGATGAATCACCTAATAAAAATGAGAAGCCAAAATTACAGTATTAAATAATATTTTAGTAGGAAAAATCAAGCATTGAAGCCTTATGAAATGCAATAGAGCTAAACAGGAAATTCTCTGAGCATGTTTGACCAGTGATTCTCTAATTCTTGGTAAGTAAGTTGTCCATATTTTTTGCAAATTTCTGCTTAAATGGGAATTTAGTTTCTGGTTTATTAGAAGTTTCATTCTGGACAGATGATTAGAGAAGAATCATAAACACACATCCAACAGACTTTAAACTTTCAAAGTTAGAGGATAAAAAGATCTTACTACTCTTATCTAGTGAATGTTTTCCTAGGCTGACATAGACAGAGAGATGAAAATAGAATTTTCCTCATATATTTAAGTTGATAATAAATTAAACAAATCAGATATTTTTAAATATAAATGCAAGTGAAATAAAACTGATTGAAATACAGTACATTCCAAGTTCCTTATTAAATGTAAGCAGGAGATTTTCAGGCCCTGTGGAGCCACACTCTTGAAGGGAAATTAATAAATAAAGGTGTGAGATTCGAGAGCAGTAATTTTTAAAAACTGTACAAAGGACCCAGATTGCATGTAAATCACTTGAAAACACAGAGAACTACAACTTATGTCAGCCATCTTTTTCTTATTCAGAATCATTATTCTCTTGGACATGACAAATCTTTTTAGCAGAAGGGAATAAATTCAAGATAATAACTTTTAAAGTAATGAATAACACTTGCCTATGAAGTGCTTTAATGACTCTCCTTGTCAGAATTCAGATTTTATTATTAACTCTACAAAATGGCAGCAGCCTGAAGAGATACAGTTACAAATCAATTTCACTGCTTTTTCATAACGAGTCACTAATTGACGTCAATTTCTGATGGAGTCACATATTTCCTCCCATACTTTATTTTAATGGTGTGTATATCAAGGATTTAGCAACTGGTCATAAAGGAATTTATTTTAACTCTGTGTTGCCTTGCACAGCCTTTTAATGGCAGAAATATTAATCATTCTGAAAACATTAACTTTAATGGTTGGGATGTATTTTTTAAACTCTTTTATAGCTAAGATGATCATCATGTTGTTAAAATATGTGCTTGATTTATCTACTTTAAAATAAGAAAGAATTAGAGTGAAAAAAGACAGTTCAGACTATGCACATAACATTAATGATTTCAGACTATAAAATACTTTACTTACTTGCTATGTGGTCTTGAAAAGAAATTATATTAAAATTAACAAACTGCTTTGGTAAAACCATGCTTACTACACTCTGTGTATTTATGGACAACATACTTATAAAGATATTTGGAAAATTAATAGCCAAAATTTATTTTTAAATTCCAATGCATCAGATTATTTTTTCTGATTTTTATCTACAAGGAACTCAAACAATTTTCTACATCTCCTTGGGTGTTTGAACTACTATAAAATGGAAATATTTGCCTTGTTCTAAACCAGAGAAAATCTAATGTAAATCCAGTTATTTTAAATAGGATTATTGTACCAGTCACACTTGAGTTTGTAAGGTAAAAGAGCCAATATTGGAAAGACAAAGGCTTTCAGAAGTCTTTTGGGAATGTATATTCACTTTAGATCTCATTCCAGGCATGAATTAAAGCAGAGAATAGGAGAATGAAGGGAGAAGAGATGAGTAAGATGGCTGCAGATCCACTTGCTTATCTGGCCAAGCCGTGTACTTGGTGGCCACATAGGTGGTCTCTGTAGGTCTGGAGGCCATCAGCTGTCTATTGGAGCTACCCAGTGCCATCCATTAGTGTGTGTCCACTGCTGAATGCATTGTTCTACTGGACCAGTGAGGTGCTGATTTTGGCTTGTGCAGATCTCGTGGGCAGTCATGGCCATATACGGTACGAGCATATCTGTGTGTCTGTGTGTCTGTGTGTCTGTGTGTCAGTGTGTCTGTGTGTGTCAGTGTGTGTGCACCAGGACATCCCCCAGCACTGCTGCTGCCTGCACCTGGACACACCTGTACACAAACAGATGGGCTCAGGGGGCTGCAACACAAGGAACAACCAGAGACCCAGGAGGAGGGATTGCCAGGGTGTTGAAGTGCATCAGTGAGACCAGAGGGAAATTATCATTGAAAAATAAAAGTTGTTTGTCTTCACTTTCTATAACGTTGTGTCACATAAAAGAGGAAGAAAAGTAAAATTGCACTAATTGCACTGAATGCTAACATTCAAGCCTAACTTTTGTACATAAAACAAATACTCTAATTCAGCCATGAACTTTTAGTAGTTATCATTTTTCGCTTCTATTGTTACAAAAAAACAGTTCTATGGATGATAAAAATTTCTGTCATAGAATCAGAGCTTAGGTTTGAAAGGATCCTAAAGATCATCTAGTTCTTATCCCCTACCATGGACAGAGACACCTCCCACTAGACCAGGCTGCTTAAAGCCCCATCCATCCTGGCCCTGATCACTTCCAGGGATCAGGCAGTCCCAGCTTCTCGAGTCCCAGTCCCACCCTATGCTTGCTTAGACAAAGTCAATCATAACTGATGTATTTTAAATATCAAAGCTATGGAATTACTGTGGCAAGGGGGTTGTTTGGGCTACCTAAGTGAATTCTAAAAAGATAGGGCAAGGAGGAATACAACAGAAAAACAAACACCTCAAAAGCCAAATGTAAATACAGCAACCATACAGGCATCTTTAGAAAAAAAAGTAAAGAATCCTTGAGCGTCTTATCATCTCATAGTGACACGTGCAATTGTCTTGGTATTATCCGGACAAATTGAACTGTATTTTCACATAAAATTCCATGATGGCAGAAAACCATGGGGAAAGAAGTAAGACAGATTCCTTGCTTCACATGTGAAGCACACAACAGTGCTGTGTTAGTTGATACAAAGCTGTCCTTTTCTAAGAATTAACGTAAATATATATTAAAAAAAATAGCAGTACATCATGGATTGGGAGATAACTCAGGCTTGACTGTAATATGGACTGATTTAATGTGCCGAACTCTAGTGAAAAATCAGAAAATTTAATATAAAGGGGAAAAAAAGAACAAGAAAGACATATGAAGAACTCATTGCACGTGCCAGAAATTCTAGTCCTAATTAATAAAAGTCAGTGTGAAATAATGCAGCAGTTGCAGCAGAGGAACATGGGGAAAAGCTAAAAATTGCCACCAGAGGGAAGGAAGAAAGAAATATGAAAGCTCTTTGACTTTAAAGAATCCTGTGAGAGCAAAAACTCTACTCACTAAAAATTATTGGGCCATTTTCACATAAATGCTTCTATTTTTTACAGGACAAAGAATGGAAAGAACAGGGGCTTTTTCAAACACAAGCACAAGCACAAATTACTTTTCACTTTTTCTTATAATACTGCTTCAAAAGGTACATCCACTGATGGAGAAGCTGGAAAAAATAAAATAGTGCCTCTGTTTCCTTAAGCTGATGTTTGGCAATGTGAAGGAACAGTGGCGATTTAAGCCAAAGTTCAAGACATGACTTGTACTTAATCCTGTAATTTTAGATCCATAGAATTTTTAAGGTTAGAAAAGAATTCTTAGATCATCAAGCCCAACCAGCTATGCTTTGGCTAAGCAATTTAAATTTGTAAATGGAACAGGTGTTTGCTCCTAGCTGTATTGAACTATGGCTTAGATCACTTGCTATACAATATGCAGCACTAAAGCACATGAAGATGTGCCATGATTTTCCCAGGCTGCAGCCAGCCTGGAGCAACAGCTTATGCTCTGTCATCACTGGAATTTAGAATGCTTTTGAAGTGCCACAGCTCTGCTGAAAGCTGTAGCGCAATCAAGCCATAACTGTGAAGGAAAAGAGGGTCAAAGTGTACCCTTTCACGGCTTTAATTCTCTTCTAAAGATACGATTAACCTGATATAAAACTGGTATTGTTGGTAAGCATTATGTTAATTATATATTATACCCACCTACATATCTGCAACATTAAGTGTTCTTCATTTGCTTTTGCAGAGGTAAGTCTTATTTTCCTTTCCTCTTCTGTAACACTTTGTCATATAAAGAAATAAAACTGTGCCTGAACAAATCTGTTTCATTATACATCATTTAAATAAATGATTGTGTTTCTGTGTGTATGTGTTCAAAAAAATCAAGTGGGACACATGTTGTTTGAAGTGTCCTTTGGTATTTCATCTTTATCAAAAATATAATCTGTACTATGCAAAAAACATTAGTTTGCTTTTCTCAACATTCCATTTTTCCTCCTTATATACTAAAAATTTATTAAGACATTTAAACTGCAAGCTTGCATCTCAGAAAATACATATAACCTTTCTTTCAGCTTCTATAATGCTTGAATGATTTCAAGTTACAAATTCAGAGATTTATCCCCATAGGACTTTGCCTCATTTAAATAGCAGCCAATTTATTCCCAGTTTCTGTTTATCTCATTTCGTGTATGTGCCAGACATTATTTAATATAAACAATTCAAATCTTGCAACAGTTCAGCATCATTAGTTTCTTAATGGATGCAGAGCTGGGTGACAGACTGCAGGAGAAAGGAATGGTGCAGGCAAGGGTGATGTTAACAGTGCTGAAGTCATGGAGCAGAAGAGCACTGATGGATGGAGGGGCTTCATGTAAATGGAATGGAATGGAATGGAATGGAATGGAATGGAATGGAATGGAATGGAATGGAATGGAATGGAATGGAATGGAATGGAATGGAATGGAATAGAATAGAATAGAATAGAATAGAATAGAATAGAATAGAATAGAATAGAATAGAATAGAATAGAATAGAATAGAATAGAATAGAATAGAATAGAATAGAATATTGAAAGAGACCTAAAAGGATTATCAAGTTCAGCTGCCTAACCATTCCGGGCTGGTCAAGTAAAAGTGTGTTATTAAGTGCATTGTGTCAGTGCCTCAAACCTTGACAGTCCTGGAGCATTGAACACCTTTCTAAGAATGCCTGTTCCAGTATTGGAACACTCTCAGTAAAGAAATTCTTCGTCATGTTTCGTCTGAACCTCCTGTGGTGCAGCTTTAAAATATTCTACTCTACCCTATCTCTAGATACCAGGGAGAAGAGCTCACTTCCCACTTCATTTCCACTCCTCAGTAGCTTTAAGGAGCAATGAGTTCAGCCCTCAGCAGGTCCTGGCTGAAGCAGGAAAAACAGGTCCTAAAAAGTGCCAGAGGAACAATGTATTGTTTCATTAGTATTTGAAGATAGCCTTGGCTGTGGAAAGTTTATACTGAAGATAATTCTCCTTTAAGTTTTAGTGGATCCTCATGTAAAGCTGTAAAAGGCATCCTAACTCTTTATTTTTTGATTTTAATTTCAGAATTTATTGTTTTGCATCAGTAATTAATGATTTTTAAAGGTTTTCATCTCAGATGACAAATTGACACCAACAGTTTTTGCAGCACTGGAACAAAAGTCAAATTCTCACTTAAACAGCATTACTGGCAAATATTTAGGGCAAATTAATACCAAACAAAATGGTTGTATTAAGCATTGATGACCATATTTAAATCAAGCAAAATTAAAGATTATACCTATAAATTATTGTCTCAAGTAAAATGCTTTCTAGTGAAATTTTAATGTTTTATTACTTAATTACATTAGGAGTTATACAATATATTTTTTATCTTTTTTTAAAAATCATTTACTCGCAAATAAGGGTAGTACATTTTTCATCTTTTTCCATGCTTTCTTTTTCCTAATAGTCCATAAATATTTAGGATCTTAATTAACACATTTTGGGTTTTGATGTGTGTTTGTTTGCTTCCTTTTTAAAATTTGGCTTATCTTTAGGCATAAAATTTTATTGGATTTTTTTCCCCCAGTGTTCTTCTCGAGTACACTCATTGATGTACATCATTGTAATGACATTTATATTAGGGTTTCACCATTTTGATATTTGTTCAAGAAAATATCATTTAAGAGGGGACTATAAGATATGGGATACACTGCCTTGTAAATAAATCTCTGCGGACCTGGAGCTGGTGATTAAGCTGGCCAAACAATTCATAAACACTTCAAGTAGGATCCATCTCAGCTTTAGCCATTCGTGGCATACATCTTGAAGCCTTCCTTCATCATCAGGGCAGTGATACAGGCACCTTCAGAGCATGTTTCACTCATCCTCTGAAGACAGACACATTAAAATGAGCTGAGACATTTCTTAAAAAGTCTGTTTCTCTCCACAGAAGAAGAGATTCCTGGAAGCCTGCCTGATATATAGACATCTGCATTATGGTTAAGCCAGATGAATTACATCCGGCACCGCTAAAGTGCTTTGGAATTGTTAAAATTTCTTGTCTCCTAATGAAACAAAACAAAACAAAATAAAAACCCCCAAAAAATTAAACAGCAACCAAACAAAAACACAAGCAATCTCGAGTTTCCCCACTATCAGCATTTTTGAAATTTTTCTAGTTTACCTTTATCCACAGCACGACTTAAAAATCATCTGTTGGGGTGCACAGAAGAATTTTGGAACAATTGATAGATCAACCTATATTTAAAAGGGGTATTTGGATCTGCAGGAATCTACATTAACCTTTAGATTTTCCCTTAAAGCCTCTCGCTCTAGTACTGATAACAGGTATGGACCTTGTGCTCATAAACAATTGAGTTTGGCAATTCCTTTGGTTTCTGGAGCTACTGATTTGCCTTAGTTCTCAGAAAAGTTGTCTGGTGTCCTGGTTCTCTACAAAAAGCACTGTTTGATTTCCAGAGAGATGAGAGTGTTCTCTGGGGTAGGGGCAACTCCATGAAATTACTCATCTAGAGAATTTCTTGATTTTTTTTTTTAACCATGTGATAAAAGAACACCCCCAGGGTATTTGCTGAAGGCATTGTTCATTCCAAAACATTGTAATTATCTTCAGCTCCTTGATGTGTTTCATCTGACTATTGCAATGTTTTGGAAAATAATAATGACAGAGTAGGGAGATAGAGAAGGTGGTCTTCTCTTTCATAGCCCCTGGTCATGATGTCTTGGTTGTACATAATGGCCATCTTAAAAATCCCCTTGGACAAAAGCAAGAAGGCAACTCATGCTCCCACAAATATTGCTTCAGGAACCTGCCTTGTGGAAGCAGACTTCGCACACGAGTAAGCAATCCTACCATGACACCAGGTGAAGAAACTAAAATTTTCACATGAAATGAACTATAATCACACACTGACAGGATGAAAAACAAATTCAGTTCATCTTTACTCATATTATTTAGCTGTGCATCACTGAGAAATCTAACTGCAACACATATGTGTAGGTTTCTGCTAAACACCGGCCACATGTGTTTCCTGTTTTAGCCAAACAGATCACAAGAAAAGGATGGCCTGGCATGTCAAGGGTACTGAAGACTATTTGATTCTATCTACAAAGAAACTCGCAGGTACTTTTTCTGTTTACATCTTCAGGTATTCAGGCATGCCTGAGAGCATTCCTTTCTATCACTGAGGCCAGCTAACATAGAAGAGCTCAGGTTTTACAGCACTGGTCAATTCTCAGCCTGCAGACAGAGTCTGCTTGGAGAATGCCTCCTGAGTTCAGACTGGAAGCAGGATCCTTCCAGTCACTTCACTCAGGAGCCGTTTAAGGTAGAGATGGCAAAAGCAAAAAGCCTGCAAGGAACTGCCTGAGAAATTCTGCAGTCTGCACAGCCACATTCCCATGCCAGGCACTGATCTCAGCTCTGTTTAATATACTGATGTGGGTAGAGCCAGACCATATTTCAACCTAAAAGCTGAATCAATCTTTCATCATCGGGGTGTAGATACCTGTATAGCTGAAAATGTTACCCAGGCTGTATTGTATCTTCATAAAAATGTATCAGGCTGAACACAGAGCTCAGCCCTCTGGCACTATAAGAGGACAGATTTTAATGGCATCTCCAAAATAACATATTCTATAAGTGACTTACACAAAAGGTCTAAAAGGTCACATCAATATAACAATCCCTAGCTTACATTCACCCATCATACTCATGACAGAGAAGAAGGAAAAGAAAATTACCTTTTTGGCACTTGTTAGGGGTTAAAATATTAGTAGTTTATAAACCGAAGCTGAAAAAGATGGAGTTTCAAAGTTGCAGGACAACAAGAAGAAACATTTATGTGCACTGACAACTTTTTAATATAAAAGCAGTTCAGTACATGCCTCAGCTGGCCATATCTCCAGCAACAGCACCAGAAAGGGATATATATTTTTTACTTAGCTTACTTTAATAAAAAAAAAACAAAACCAACAAAATAAAACTCTGCAGATTTGTTTGGTCTGGAAAAAATAAATTCTTAAAATTATTTGATGCAATAATTTCTGAAGAAATTTCATGTTCTCCAGTACTCCTTCATTTCATCTATCATATTTCTTAGTTTAAGTTTTCTTTGGAAATGTTTTTGTGTGAATGGGACAAATGGATATAGGTGATTCCCATTAACTTCTTGCTATTAGGGTGAAATCCAACTGTTGATTTCTATCTAATAAAACCCAGCAATTGCTGCGTTGTCTCTGAAGGAAACTGAAAATTGAAAAACAAAAAGAAAAAAGACAATAAACATTAGAAATAAAAATGAAAACAAAACATAGAAATGATATACTGCATCATCTATTCCATTTCCATACCTGAAAATAATAGCAGTAATTTTACACAGATTGGTTTTGGCAATATCAATATCCAGGTTTTCCCCTTCCTTTCCTTCATTTTGAAATGTAGGTATGGAGTTAAATGCTGAAATTAGAGGTAGAAATATACCAAATGACCAAAAGCAATTGGTTGGGAGATGTTTGGAGATGTCAAAAAACTTAGTGTGATTAGGACATCTCAGTATATCCAGGTGCATTATATTATTGCCAAGCAGCACTGGTTTATATCAGCGAGGGGAGTAAAATATCACAGAAGACTTTGTTTCATTACAGGGCTGACCTATCACAAAAGGAATCTTAACAAAATTTTATTCTTCTAAGGCACAAAACATCAGGAAGCAGAAAAGGAAGGCAGGGATGCAAAAGGTCTTGGTGTGGTTTGTGAAGCCCAGAAGTGCTCCCCACCTCCCAGGCCTGAAGCTGTATATGGTGAACTCCAGCTGCTATGGTGGACCCAAGGAGGATGCAGGTCCTGAGCTGAGCACACGAGACCAACACCAAACACACCATAGGGCTAATCTGCCCCATGCTGCCTTGGAAAGTCTTTCATCCTGAGCGCCACACAACCCTTGTATTCACTTCATTCTGGATTCTTCACTCTCTGTGACAGTCTTGCTCCATGATCACTTCACTGAGAGCCCAGTAACAAGATTTAGAAGTCATACATTTCTTGTTTTCTCTGTTGTGGGACATGACCTTGTACTGCATCAGGTAAATATTTTTCTGACTTTGGGCTGGAACTCCAGCACAAGTGGTTAAAACATTCAATAAAGACCATTTCCTTAATACAGTATCCTAATTATCTTACTAGTCCTATAAAAATAGTAACTTTATATTTGAAGGCTTTTTGGACAGAAAAACTGTAAAGGTGTGATTTTGTACTACCAAAAAGTCATACCAATTTCACGCATTTATGGAACAGGATTATCTATCAATGCAAAAGAAGAGTTTGCACTCAAACTGAGCTCCTTCTAGAAAGGAAACAAGCCTGTGACATTGATGAAAATCAAGCTTCAGATGAAGACATCAGTGCAGGATGCTTAACAAGAGTGGCAGCCTCTGGGTTTATACGTCATGGCTCCAAAAGACCTTGTCAATAACACTTCAGGATTTTTGCCTGCTGCTTCAAATGTGTGATGTGGAACAAGCCCAAAGCTCTGATAGATAACAGCGCACAACAAAATAACTCATAAGAGAACATTAAAAGATGCTTATTATTTTTTTATTTTAATAGCTAATAACTGTTAGGAATAACTACAATATTTTAGATTTCTGAATAAAGGTTTTGTAGCAATTTAAAAGAAAACTTTTATAGTTTTGACTTTCTTGAGTAGAAAGGAAGCAATCCTCCAACTAAATTTTCTAATAAGTGCATTTTGGCTCTTCAGACTGTATTACTAGAGCATGTCAACTGAGGCAGGTCTTATTAGCCAGAAATACAAGAGATTATCTGAATTTCAACCTCTATTTCCGAAATGCCTCCCCATTTCAACTGCAGGCAAGCAGGAATGTATGAAGTTCTGTGGTCTCCTGATGATGGAGCAGACTGCTCAAAGTTAAGATTTCCACCCAGATTTTCATCCCATTTATAGAAACAAAAAAAAAAAAAAAGAGCAATTGCCAGAGATGGAGGTAGATATTCAACAGAGCTGTGCAGCAGACATTCTGCAAACATATTTGCAGAAACTCCTGCTACCACCCTGCTGCTCTGTGAATAATTTTCAGGGCTGTCAGTCGGCATCCTCATTTGCGTTACTCACAGATGTCCCTGAAAAGCCATGGATCCTGGGACCATTTTTATGACACAGTCTGTGAAATGAATGTTCTGTAATTCTAAATTAAACATGTGCAGGTTTTTTAGTTATCTAGATTTCAAGAAATTCTGCTTCCATTTACAAGTTAATTCAGTTTCATTCATTCAAATTTTACAAGAACATTGAAGATCTTTATATCTTGCAAGAACATAAAACACCATAATTCAAGTAGAACATATAACTCATCACTTGCCATTTTTAATAAAGAAGATCAGGAATAGCAGGAGAGAAATTAGAATAATTATTTCAACATCCTGGTAAAAGTACAAACAGAACAGCTCTATAGTTTCCATATAGTTTCCATTCTATAGCTATGTATACAGTCTATAGTTTCCAAATTGATATCTAGATTTATTAGACTTATTATTTTTGTTGTCTTTGTAGCAAATTCTAATGTTTCAATTTCCTAGTCTTTATTTTAATTTGTAAGAGTACATTTTCCATATCTTAAGGCAGGAAACAGGCCTAACATTATCCTCAGTATACAGATTAAAGTAGTGAGTGTTGGTACACCCATGTTAGTATCTCTGGAGTAGAAAAAGACACCACCGTTCATATATTTTGTCTTAAACTATATATTTGAAAGGCAAGATCTCAAAAATTTCCCTGCTGTCATTCCAGATTTGCTGCTGTGTATCGAGATTATACTAATTTATATATACATTTCAATAAACTGCCAATATTCACAGATATGTTGCAATGGGATTTAAAGATTGTATTATTTATATTATTTGTAGACATACACAATACTTAGCAAGTTGAAATTCGAGGCACATTAGTGCTGCTTTGTTAAGCTGTGGTGACTGCCCTATTTTTACTATTGGTGTAAGAACCACTCATTAAAAACTAATGTCCGAATCGAAGCTAGCACAAACTTTCATTATGCAAACATGAAATTGACTGGGAGGGCTGATGTGGGTAGAAAGACACCCCACATGTCAATAGAAAACCATCTACAACTATCAGAATCCTTCTTCTGGGAATTTCCCTCATCTGGAGCAAAGATTTTTTTAATGGTATTTGAGTACTTGTTAGGCAGACAAACGATGAAAGCAGAGTAAAAGAACATGGAGAATCTCAGACATAACTATTTCTTAATTTAATGGTAAACTTAATGCTATTGTTCTTGTTCTTCTCAAATTGGTCCATTCTTGGCAAGATTTCACAGTCATTGTGTCCTAAGAACTGAGAGAGTAAAGGAAACTGATAGGTGGATTTAAAGTTCCTTTCATATAATTTATTTAAATTTCACAGAATAAATTCTTCTGCTGTCTTTAGATCTATATTCAGAATCATTCAGAGTTTAAATAGATATCCATGAAAAAAAGAAGATGGAGTAGCAATAGATTTGTGTGGTGTTACCAGCTCTGTTCTTTGCCTGTTGATGACCTTAAACCAATAATTTTACCTCCAAACTAACAACTGTTATCAATAAAATGAGAATATAACCAAGTAAGTACAAAAATTATCACGAGATCATCTGGTTTCCATTTTGAGAAAACTTTAATCATTTTTTAAAAGTACCCAATAGATGTTTACTGAAACTGTTGGGTTTTTTTATCCTTCAGGATTGAAAGCTTCCAAAACTTACTTTACTAATCTGAAGATGATGGGCCTTATTGTCTCCTGGTAAAAGTGTTTTGAAAGTTGTTAATTTAAAAACTTCTATAATCTTAGTTTCTTATGTAGTTTTATATTATAACATTTGCTGACCCGAATGACAACTTTTGCATGTTAGAAAGTATAAAAACTTTGGAACAGCAACCCAAAGTATTCCCTATCAGCTGCAGACTTCAGTTTCTTCTGATTTTTATTTCCTCAGTTTCTGGAAAAACTGAGGAAAATAACAGATTAAAAGACATGGTGAGTTTCAGAGCAACATCAATTTATGCTACCACAGATTGTGATCTTAGCAATAAGGCGTCACTAATCCACATCTGTTCAGGAGAGGAACATAATGATGATGGAAGTGCTTTGCTTGTGTGTTTGTTTGATATTTGCCTTGGGAATGTGAGAATGCATTTGCATATTCTAGGAGGGCCACAATGTGAATAAAGAATAGTTTTTCACTAAGCAGAGTTGTAATATAAAGCATAATAAGGGGACGACATTTCTTAGCCATGGTACCTATCAGCATGCAAGTGAGATATTCTGCTAAGGAGAGGGGCAAAACTTCTGTTCAGGATATCAAGCTCTCACATGTTTATTCTGAAACTTTATTACAAATGTGGCATAAAGTGCCTCTCTGATGAGATATGGCATGACCTCCATCTCCTGAGAGCCCAAAATTAATTCATAGACAGCCACATACCTTCTAATTATTGCTGTAAGAGGCTGTAATTTTGGGAATATTGCACTTTATGATAGGCAACATGAAAAAATAATCTAAGCTTTTAAACAAAAGATAAGACAATTTAGTGCAAAACAAAAATAATAAAATATTGTAATACTGTTTTCTTAAGGGTATTTGTCAATTATTATGAAGGTTTCACAAAACAGTGTCGTTTTTCATGGTTTTTGCAATGAAAATATGCAAA
The DNA here is from genome assembly GCA_025920805.1 of Petroica traversi. Taxonomy (NCBI): domain Eukaryota; kingdom Metazoa; phylum Chordata; class Aves; order Passeriformes; family Petroicidae; genus Petroica; species Petroica traversi. The sequence continues at coordinate 8,260,782 of JAHLSL010000080.1, read as the reverse complement.
ATAATCTGAACACAGTGGAAAAAAATCAGCATTAGACACAAAACTCAAAGCCAAGAATGATTGACCTAATGCTGAATTTCTCTGTGGCCTTTATGTAAGTCACAGTTTGATGTGACTTACATAAAGACACTACCTGATGGCATGCAAGAATTAAATTGAAATAATTTACTAAAGCACAAGAGTATACATCCTTCATTGTAATTACAACAGCTTTATTATTGATATCTGTAGAATCAATAAGAAAGTACACCCCTATGTGCTATTAAATGCCAACTTTTCCCATTAAGTAGAATTTAAGCCTCAGTTTAGTAAAGTACTTAAGCATAAATGTAACTTTAAGGAAGAAGAGGTGCAGTGACTATAAAGCAAGAGGCAAGATAATCAAATTTAAATATTAAGTAAAGCCTGTCCTGAAATGAGTAATAACAGATTGCATATCTTGGACAGAAGATTTTTAATTGGCAATCTCTAGTCACTTTGCAAAAGAGCAAAGTACTGTTATGACTGCTAAAGTTGTGAGAAGTCACACAAAGAGGCAAAGTGATTTGGCCAAGGTGATTTCTAGTTCACTAATCAGAATTGTGGAAGCATCTCTGCTCAATGGGTAAGTGGACCATGATGTTTAACAAAATTCTAACAAAAGCAACCCTACACATCTTTTATTTTATCCTAAAATTACTCTTTTTGGGTAGACTACTACATTGACACCTAAGGGCAAGAATATATACCAGATGTAACCTTATTTTGTCCACTACATAATGAAATATAACTTCTGATTAGTAATTGTGTACATTTTATATAACCCCAAAAATATAAGAGATTTTATCAACATTTCTGTAAGGTTATGGGAAAACAAATGGGCTGAAGATGCAGTTAAAGCAGATTTCTCACACTTATTATCCTACCTTCTGCAACTGTCTAGACTCTCAAAATCCCAGTGAGATAAAAAAGTAGTGTTATTGTTTTTGAAATGCGTAGACATTTAATTTTAACTGGAGGCAACTAAGTTGCTTAGGAAGAAAGAACTAAAAAAGTCCTTGTACCCTAGAAATTTAGAAGAAGAAATGTAGATCTCTGTAGCTCCTCTGCTCAAGCTAGACTTCTTAGGAGTTTTATGGAGGAAGTATAGCACTCTATGTGATGGTGTGTCCCATTCTAAAATTGGTCGGAAGGATTGACCTCTTAAAGGACATATTTGTCCCAGCTAAGTACAAAGCAAGTTTAAAGAGAAAATGAAGAAATCTCTGAGATAAATATGTGTATATGAGTCATAACATATCTGAGTTCAATAGAAGAGACAAACTTGCAATTTCAAAAGGTTTTCACATGTATTTCAAGGTTTCTGAAAGCACACCAGACTTTCATATGCATTAGAAATAGGTTTAAAGATTAATTTATAGAAACAAGTAATGTTTCTATAGATAAAAATCTATAAAATTATCTATAGATAAAAATCTATAAAATTTATCTATAGATAAAAATCTATTCACCTAATAATTATGAGACAGAGCAAAAAAAAAGAGTCCTAAATCCCAAATAAATATCATAATCTTTGTGACAAGGTGAACCAAAGGCTTGTCTTCTCTCACTGAAAAGTCTGGTTTTAAAAATAGAACATTGACTCTACAGGGTATATGTGTAGATTAAAGATTAAAGACTTGGTTTTCTATGACAAGAGATTAAAAACTCTTGCTGAAAGTCTGTTGCAAAAGTTTTTTTCTCTTTACAGGACATGATACAATACTTTATCTCAAATACTGAAGTTTGTTTCTTTGGTGAAAAGCCATTGTTTTCTCCTACTTCTGTAAATATTGCTTAAAAAAGACAAAAACCCAAAAGTAACAAAACCAAACATCTCTATCAAAATCTGTTCTGGTTTTATTATGAGACTAGATGAACTATGGCACAGTTCCCAAGGAGGTTATGGAATATTCATCACTTTTTTTCCCAGTATTTGACTAGATGAATTCCTGAGAAACATGATTTAACTCTGAAAGCATCACTTCTTTGAAAAGGAGTTTGGACAGGGTGTGTTCCAGAGGTTCCTTGCCTCCTAAATTACTCTGTGATGATTCTTATTCTGCAATTGTACCCCTGGCAGCCAGGTTCAATACCTCTTAATACTTTGTAAGAAAACCAACATATTTAAAATAGTTATAGTTGAGAATCATGATTCTAATATTCTCTAAAGACAGAAGAGATCCATGAAGAATTTTTTTTTAAAAAGAGAAAAACAAGACTCACACACACATTTAAAGATGGAAAATAAAGGGAAGAAGCACACAGGACAAGAGTGAAGATCGTAGTCACTCTTGAGATGTAAGAACGTGTGGAATGCTAAGATACATTAATATCTTGAATGCAGGAACATCCAGTCTATGAGGCTGACATCGTTACTTAAAACAATACCAAAGTCAAGAGATAAGAAGAATAAAAAAATGAAACACTGAAATATAAGAACTATAGTGTCATTGAGGTATAAGATATGGTATGAAAGACAGGAGCTCACAGGTCACAGATAGATGGGCCAGTAAAGGAATCGCTTAAGTGTAGCTTGACTGCCATGGGTCTTCCAGGGAGAAAAACAAGTTTTATTGGGATATAAACCCAACTATTATTGGATGTTTGAGGAGGCTGGTAGCGTAAAATTTGTTATAGGATGTCTTGGGACAGAGTGAATGCGCAAAACTTCTGAAATGTTTAGGGGAATGGCCAAATGCGGGCAAAGGATTCAATCAAAGACAATTGGGAAGCAACAGGCATGTAGAAATGAAGGAAAGGGAGATTAAAAGTTGTAAGCTCTACATTAAAAAGATCTGGCCAAGCCCCACCCCTGATTACCACCTGAATTGTCATATTTTCCAGGTGACCTTTCTCTTCATTCCATCTGTGTGGGTATGTGGGATGACTTGCCAGTGAAGTCAAGTGGGAGAGGTGGAGACCAGTCTTAGGAAACTCACAAGTCCAGAGCAGAGGGCTAGAAAGAGGACAGCGAACTTGCGCATGAAGTCAGAAAGGACTTATGGTGTGATCTATTTTCAAGGGACTTGTGGACAATCATGTGGGTCAGGAGTCTGAGGATGTGCACATATCAGAAAGCCTGGTCAGCTGGAGAGAGGAAGGGTAAGCTGTCTGTTTTGTCTGTGTCTGTAGTCATAGGTGTTAATTTAGGGGATAATAAAAGCACTGCTCTCTCTCTCTGTGTTAGTCTATGAGGCTGGACATGTGTGTATTGCCTGTCTTGGCATCTCTAAGGTATATTCTCAGGTTTGTTGTGTCCAAACTTTCAAACAGGTGTAAAAGCACAAAGGCTGAAGTAGAGAAAGCCCTCAGGTCTTAGAAGCTCTCAGATTTGCATTTTCTTAACAACAGTACTGTGAAATAGCAGGAAGATTTTTGCCTTTTTTTTTCCCCCACTAACGCAAACTTCTGGGAGAAAGCTTTGCAGCCTTTTAAAAGAAGCAGCATGCATACCATGTATATTCCGGTAGCCTTGCCTACATCTTTAATGAGACCTGACGTCTTCGTGTTGTGGTCTAGTGCGGCACAAGAAACTTGCCTTTGTCCTGTTAACAATACACCAAAATGACACCACTTGCAAGCAGAATCAATATTCAAGTTGTTTCTGTTAGCAAGGAGATACTCCAATGACTGCTAAAACTAAGGAAGCTTGTCTTCCTCATGATTTATGTCCTATATTCTTGTGTTTCTTCTAAGACATTTCAGACTTCCAAAATTTTCTCAAGAACCTACATACTTCAATATCTCCAAATTTATCCTGGAGTCTAGCACCCATAGTGGCTTCTGTTCCCATGTGAGTTCCACTCCAATACAGAACTGCATTAATGCTAATTTGCTATCTGGACATTGTCAAATATATGTATATGGTGGATTTCACACTACACTTTACTCAATGGGACCATGAGACAACTTCCTATTTGATTGATGGCTTTCTTGAAACTGGTAAAAATAAATATCTTAATGAACACTAACTTTCTATTAAATGTATTTGAAAATTTTCGAAGAGCTCAGAAATTGCTGGGGTAAGAAGGAAAGTGAGATAAAAAGGCAGAGGGATTAAATATGCATGGGAATTTCTTTTTTTTTGTTTAGTTTGTTGGTTTTTTTTTAATTGGGGAAGAAATCCATGGTGTTAATACAATCAGGTTCTTTTATGCAACTTTATGTACGGGCTTCCACAAAATTTATATGCTTCCACATATATTTTTATATTTATATATTTAGACAAAATTATTCTCATGGAATCAAATGAGGTATTCTTTCCATTTCAAGAATGTATCTTCTCCCACAGAACTTTAGATTCAGATATGTCTTAGCAAAAGTTTTTTACATGTGTACCATTTCATAAGCAAGTATTTTCATAGCTGTGAATCCACCTAGACTTGCCTTACGTGTAGGATGAAATTATGGAAGTTTTAATTACCACTGTGTCAGATATTCCATTTTTGGTAGTACATCTACTATCAAAAGTGAGTTTGAAACTGCTTACTGAAATGTATTGGTGCAAGCATTAGAGGTGTCTGTTTATTTTTTAATTTCTACTTTCAGTGGATGGGGAAATGTTTAACATCTTCCTATAAGAAAGATGTGACTTTTACTTTTTAAATACATATATTGAGTGAAGTGTGGAAAGAGGCTGTGGAATATAGGAATTTGCTTTGCTAACCCCATTAGGAAGCAAATTGAGACAATTCCTTATGACTATAAATCAAATGCTCTGGAACAGGTCATGGCTGCCTTAGTTCTCAGGTATGGATATAGATGAGAAAGCAAGCTACAGTTCAAACTCAACTGGAAAGCCTAACCAACCCAGTATCTGCTGAAGGAAAAACACATGGTAAAACAAAAAGGGAAAAAAAAAAACAATTGGGAAGGTTTCCGGAGTACACTGATGAAAAGTTTCTAACACAGATGATCAAGGAGTTGATGAGGTGTGCTACATGCCTTCTTTGTCTTGGTCTATACTGGTAAAACCAGTCATCTGAAGGGAAAGTCTGGAACAAGGAAGACTTAATTTTGTTGGAAAAAGATCAGGTTAAGGAAGATTTAGACCAACAAGTCTTGCAAAAGCCTGTGGAACTTGGTAGGATGCATACACAAGTCCTGATGGAGCTGGCCTGTGTCATTGCAAATCTACTTTTGACTATCTCTGAAAGGTCATGACAAATGGAGAAGGTTCCTGAAGACTGGAAGGAAGCAAATGCCACCCTGTCTCTTACACTGAGACTTTGCATGGCTCTGGTTGCATGGAGGTCACACACTCATTCCTCTCTGGTCTACATGGAAAACATAGCCCAATATGAAAGGGGAGAGTCCAGAGAAATCAGAAATTACTCTAGTGATCTCTGGTGATCTCAAACACTCTTTTGAAAAGGATTTTGATGCACAGAAGAGCAATAAAAACATTATATCCATTCTACATACAGTATGCAGAGAAACCTACCAAGAGGTAAGGAGAATGTCTTTCAAGGTCTTTATCCTCACAACAGAAGAGTCCAGTTTTCACACACATTAAAACACCCATTTTTGCATGGAGGTATTTTCTCTAAAATAATCCCACCACAGCAGAGAGGGATGGGAGGTTGTAGTTTATTTCTTCTGTTTTGTTTTCTCATAGACATTCCCTTCCATCACAATTTACTCTGCAGAGGAACTCTAGTGTTACTAAATGTACAGTGAAGCTAGCAGGTGGTGTAATGCAACATACACACAAAGCATTTTGTCAGGAAATCAGAGTTTGTACCTCACCAACTCAAAGGAGCAGAGTGATGGTCTCTGTATGGACAATTCTTCGTTGCAACCACCAGAGTTGCTTGGCACCAAGCAGAGGTTGCCCTAGCAAAAGATCAGTGAAATTATGTCTATAGGAAGTGTCTCATAACTCCCCTCTCCCTCAAACATACCTTAGCAAAGACATTCGCCATCAAAAATCACCAAAATATCAAAAGCACCCACCACAAACAAGCAAACTTAAAGCCATACAATTTGGTCCTTAGATGGAGAAATTCTATTAGCACTGTATTGCTACGCCATTGCATACATCATTCAAGTGTGAAATGCCTTTAAGTGCAATTTAATTAACCATGCTACTGCTTAAGGTTGCTTGGTACATGACATAGGCAGCTTCAGAATTTCCGAGTCCCTAGGTATTGTCTTCACCAAGACTGAAACAATTCACTGGTCAGAGTAAATCACATACCATAGGAGAAGTTAAATGCGTATTCTGAGCAATTATTGCACCAGATACCATAATGGAAAAATAAAAAACAAAAACAAACCAAAATGAGCCAAAGAGGAAATTTGCACCAAGGAATGAAATTTGTCTTTTTTTGGAGAATGCCTGTTATTGTTTAGAGAGTTTAGCATTTTGCCTGCTGCACTTTTTTTTTTTTTTTTATCTTATGTAATGCAAATATTTCATAATGGACTTTATTAAGTAGTCTTTTATTCTGTCTCAGAAATCCCCCAAACAAAACAAAGGTAAACGTTTGCTTTGGGAAACAAATAAACTGCCAAGAAACTTTCCAAAAACTGACTTTTTGTTCTCATTAGTGAGAATATTTTAGGTTATGTTCTAACACATTAAGCAAGAATTTTATACAGGGTTGGATCCTTTGTAATAGATATTACAGATTTATTGACATATATCCCAACGTAATGTGGTTTCTCTTTATGGAAAAACAGCATCAGCTCTTTCTTTCTTAGCAGGAAAATACTACTGAATTTGCCAACAAAAGCCCATGGGTTTACTGTTCTTTAAAAATTTAAAAATATATATATAAATAAAATTAGAAATAATTGTTTAACAAAGAGAAAAACCATGACTAAGCAATGACAGATATTTTGGACTTATAATTAAACTTCAAACCAAACCAAACCAAGAAAAAAAACACACCATAAATAAAAAAAAAAAAAAACAAACCAAAAAAAACACATAACAACCCTCACAACATTATCCAAATAGCTCCTGTGTTTTCACCTTGTCAGTTTTAATAATTTACATTTTTCTGGTGACACTATGCTGTCACCTACTGGTTACAGAGGCAATTTAAAGTATAATCATTTGAAGAAAAATAAGAAACAGTTGGGTTTGCTTTGTAACACTAGCAACAAGTATTCTGCTAATGCAAATTAATATCATTTTCCTTAAAGTTTGTGGAATTTCGATGGTTTGTGGCAGCTGAGTGGCTAGTGCTGGCTGCCAGAGAGAAATTTTGGTCTTCTCTACCACTCTGGCCCTTGCAGAGTGCCGTGTTACAATACAATGTGTCTGTTGGGAGAAAAGGGTTAAAAGCAGAAAAAATGGCAAAGAGGATGGTAGATTTGGTCAAGTGACCTTGCAGATGGATATATTAAAAATAACCATGTGGGAAATCCCATGTGTTACACCTACTGCTCTCTATCCTCTGTCTGAGAAGAATTTCTGTTTAGAGATAGGTATTTTGAGGATTTGGAGGCACTCTCAGGGGCATGATGGAGCTCCCTGTTTTGGAAGAGAGAAGATCTGAGTTCAGAGATCCTGAAAAGCATAGAGACCACCGCATGGTGGCAAATTCCACATGTGTGTGGGCCCTTGAAATGTGGGTGCAAAGAACAACCCTGCCACATCCCAGCATGGACTGAGCCTGAGGGTTCCTACATTCCCACACCTGTGTCAGGTGCTGCTTTGGGAACCTCTGGTTAGAAAGTAAATTAAATAAATTTACTTTTTTGCATTTCAGCCATGGTTTTGTGGTTGTTCCAGCTGCCTGACTGAGTTGCATAATGGGGTAGAAGCTTTCACATTCAAATGGGTCACGTCCACATATTTCTCCTGCTGTCAATCACTATTGTGTAAATGTATGGAATAAAGTCCATCTGTTACTGAACTCTTGGTTCTAATCACTACCAGCAGCATTGTGGACTAAAATCTTTGCATGTACCTTTCACAGTTACCCCACTGTTTTGCTTTTTTTTTCTTTCAATTTGTGTGATCTCTACAACATGGGATCATCCTGGCTGTCACCTGCCTATTTCAGCCCTGGAATATAGCCAGGAGCTCTCCTTGATCATTCAGCTCTAAGGGTGATCAAATACTGGTCCATATGCTTCTGATTACTAAGCAGTTTTTCCTTGTATTCAACATGGCCTTGTGCTGATGGTCTGGACTTGATGCCTCTCTGGGAAGTAAAATGTGAATCAGTCATATGAACTCCTGTCTCTCCAGTGATTGATCACACCTAGGATTTCCTGAGCAAGGCAAGGGGAAAGGGTTCAGCCTAAACTCCACACTGTGACTCCAGGGAACAAAAAAAATGTTGGCCAACCAATAATGGGCGAACCTGTGAGGAGATGGCAGCTGCTCTGAGAAGCCTAATTGTTTATTGGCTCTGTGCACTCCTGCTCAGGTGCACACATTGTGAGCCGCATCTCTGACAAATGCCCACTGCCAGAAAAAAAAACCCAGATGGGACGGATCTTGAAGCCACTTTGTGGAATTACAAGTGTTTATCCTCATATCTTCATAAAACCAAAGAATTTTTTTGGAAGGGACTTTAAAGGTTATTTAGTTCCAGTACTTCTGCTATGGATGGGGGCACCTTCCAATAGACAGGTTGTTCAAAGTCCCATCCAGAGCAGCCTTGAACAAGTCCAGTGGTGGAACATCCATGATTTTTTAGTGCCACACTACCCTCACAGTAAAATTTTCTCCCTAAGATTGTATCTAATCCTAGTCTCTTTCTGTTTAAAGCCATCTCCTGGGCTTTTGTCCCATCCATTTTTACTCCAGCCACTATCTCCTTCCATTACTTGTTTCTCAAAACCACATCCATAACGGGATGCAGGAAAGGGAAGTTCTTGTTACTTTTATGTTACAAATATACAGCTTTTATTAAAGACTTTATTTTTTTTTTAATCCAGTCATGCAATTCCTTACTATAGTGTTCCTCATTATTGCGGCTTCCTGGGAATTTCTCCAGCCAGACCCTTTCCAATTGTCCCATATTGATGGCAATTCCGTACATAGAGATTAGTTGAAAAAATAGTATTTTCAACCTTGTAACAGGGTAAAAAGAGTCAGTATTAAAGAATTTTATCCAGGTCTCAGCTTCACTAACATAATGAGCTTTGAGCCAAGAGAAGTTACACCTTGCCAAATCACACTGATTTCCTACAGGAAAATATGTAAGGCATTAACATAATTAATCTCCCTTTGTGTTACTAAATTTTCTACTTATGTTTCAATCCATTTTATGTTACTTCTGAGGTGTGATAGAAGAAAACTTATGCCCAAAACAGTGCTATAATTGGCCAGAAATTGCATGGAAATGATTGTCATTCATCAGCCACTACTTGTTCGCTACCTTTTTTTGACCATATGGTATATGATTTCCTCATTTACACTATCAAACAGAATTTGACTCTGTTTCTGGAGACACACCTTGGGGTGCAACTTCTTTAAAGAGTGAGAGAAATGTACATGGAGCTGTAACCAATTTTAGTCAGAACATCAGGGCTTAAATAAAGGCTGCATATCCAGTATCTGAGGGAAGAAAAGGAACATAGCTTGTGGCTTGATGTAGAACAGTTTATCACACCTTTCAAGTGTGCAAAATAGGTGGGCATTTGGAAAAGAAGAACATGAAAAGAAGGAGAACATGCTTAAAAAAGTTGGGTCATTTCAGAGCAGTTACTCCCGCTATATTTAACAAGTTTAGTGAATATGATCTCAGTACTCATGAGAATTTAGCAAATATAGGATAAATACTGGAGAACCGGAAAAGTGTAAGCATGATTCCTACCTTCAAAAAGAAAGGAAAGCAGAAAAAAAAAAAAAAAAAGTAAAACTCTTAGATAACTTTCAATTCACATAAAATATTTGCATAAAGAGAATTTCTATGTTGTTTTGATGGTGTGTGGAATGAAAGCCAAGGATTAGATCCATTAATGACTTCAAGACATATCAGAAAGCCCAACTATGAAAAGTCATTAACAAGTTTCAATTGAATGACCAGACTTATGTCCTAAGGGAAGCATATCTGGCTAGATATACCTCCACGAAATAACTAACGTGCTAGTGAATAAAATCTGTATGCTGGCTGAACTTTGGATAAGACCTTCTTTTTTCTCTATGTTCTCTGCTTGGAGGTTTGTAAGAGAAGGTTCTAGCAACTTATCCAGTAGTTCTTAACATCTGTTTATCAGAAGGAAGGACCTCTATGCATCAGCATCTTACATGTGTCATATAAACTCAAAATATCTTAAGAGACTTTCGTCTCTACTAGAGCAGAATTTGTTCCAGAAATTAACATCCTACCAGAGGAATAATAAAAACATTATTTTCATCTTCATTTCACCTCTTACAATATAAATTTCACCTCTTATAATATAAATTACTGTATGCAATATAAAATTACATCAATCAATGAAATACCTTCTAACAGAAAAAATACAGAGTTATGATTTTATGTAGAATACAATATATGTATCAATTACATTTCGAGCAGAGTAAGAATGTATTGTCAACTCATACCCACAAATCCTGCTAACCAGACTAGATCTATACATACAGTATATATGGCAGAGAGACTCTGTCCTCCTCTGTCAGATGGCAAAATTTAGAGTAAAAACCACCACAACTGCCAGTATTGGGATGACTCTGAATAAAGAAATGAAAACTCACATCAAATTATATTTTGTGTAAATATTGAAAAGGGATGAAGATGGACTTGAAATTTCAAAATAAGTCCTACATCTTGCAAATACATAGACACATTTGTTTATAAATGTTGCCAGTATTTCTTTAAACAGAATTTCAACTTTCTGCACACAGTACCAGATAGCAAGAGTGGGTGGTTTAAGAGCATCTATTTCCCTGCTGCATAATTTCTAATGGGGTTACACCCAACCCCTCTAATAAGAGAAAAAAATACCTGTTAATGTTAATTTTCAGATGTCAATTTGAATTTCCATAAGGCAAATTGCTAAATCTAGCAAAGCAATCAGTAAATGCAAATTTTTAATTCAAGTGCCCTGTTCCTGGAACAGATACTATCTGTTCTGGAGTGATTCAAACTCCCTAAAATAAGGATGTGAAATTCCCCATAACAGAGCTGAAAGTCCCCAGAATATTCAAGGTGCTCTAAATAATATCCTTAATCCACTTTACTGATGGTACAGATAGAATCTGCAGCTGTTCAATAGGGAAAAATTTTAAAAAAAACTAAAAAACCAAAAAGAACAGGTCCTAAATATCATTTTTTGGAGCTATATCTGATCAAGTTTTTAAACTTCATGAAAGGAGTACCAGAAGAAGTACTACAGTCTCTTTCGTTGAGGAATTCAAAACTAGATCACCTTAATGGGTACTTCTGGCTTTTATAGTCCATAAATCTGTTATATGAGGAAAAAATGTTTTAGCTCACATCACCTGATAAAATACTGAAGTCTTTTCGATACACTCAGAGACTTTGGAATGGGAGTTTTTGTGAGAGAAATGAAATATGAATGGATTTTTACTCAGGTGATGACCAGGTAGAAAACTTAAAAAAAAATGTTTATGTTTGAGACAGGTAATATGAAACAGGGTTTAACATTTGAAATGTAAAGCTCAACTTTCTGTATATTAGGAGTAGAAAACAGATGTACTTTCCTTTTGAAGTTATGGCATGCTGGGAAAAAATACCCAGAGGTTAAGTGCTGAAGACAGCACTTAACAATTTATAAATTATTTTAAAAGATACTGGTATGAAGACATGAAATATTAAGAAGAAAAAACTGAAGAAGCTTGCAACTGAAGAACGGTAAAACTATTATAATAATTAGTCTGAAAAGCTTTAGTCTAAAAAATTATATAACTATGAAGAGGATGCTGTCTCTTGATTGTCAAATGGGGCTGAAAAATCATTTGTTGTTCCACACTGCACTATTAGGTAAGCATAAAGATCAGAAATGCTGATTTACTGAGAGTGGGTCACTGAGAGCAATGGTGGCCACTTTGTTGGAGCCACCCAAAACCAAGACTTCTGATTCTCTAAATGCATTCAGGTTTCAAATTCAAGAAGGTTTTATTTGCATTTGCAAGGAAAAAAAAAATCCTTTATACAAGAAGAAAGTGGAAGACATGGAAGGTCAAAAATGAATGATATTGAGAATCAAGGCCCCAAGATACAGTTTCTACACTGCAGGACTTGCTCTTGGAAACATGTACAGTCCCATGTGAACCCTATAATCTGGAATACATTTTGGTGGGGTATCTCTTCTTCCACACAACAGATAATCGAACCCTGATTTCAGATTGGGAAAAGTTATCCAAACACACTCAAAAAAATGTGTGTTCCAAAAAAAGTCTCTTTTTTTTCCTATCTGTAGAGTAGCCTGAAAAGTCCTCTCTTGACAAAATGCTTGGATAACAACAGATGATAGGTTAACACTGTGAGGGTACACAACATATATGAATGTAATATCTGAAAGTGCCAGACAAGGTCTTTTCTCCAAAACTCATAACACCGAGAGGAAATTAAAATGAAAAAAAGTTTTCATAAATCAACCGCTAACCAAATTAAATCAGATTACCAAAAGTCTTTCCAAACAAGAAATGAATCTGCTTGACATCTGAAATAAGTCTGAAAATAAGTGGCTGTGGAACGACACACTGGAGTATGAACAGAGTTGCAACCAAAACTGACATTTCCAGATGTTTAACTGGCATTGCAATCTCCTCAAAAAGACTTTTGGAGTATCTTCCTACCAGATGCCATGAAGAACCCGTATCCTTGCAGACAGGCTGACAACGTGCGGTCAGAAAGTGGGACCTGAGGGTACTTTATTATTATAAGGTATTTCAGCAGATGCTTGGAGCAGCACAGGTGCATGGGAAGATATGGAACCCATGGCACATAATATAGAAGGGGTAAGAAAGTAGGAGCTGCTATTCCAATGTGTGCTTGAAACCTGGGCTTTTGTTGGGGTAGCTTGTAAATAACTGTGCTTGTGTGATTAAAAATTATGGGCATTAATTACAGAAAGATGTTTTGGGATTTGAATATGCTTATTAACACTTTTTTAAGTGTCTTGTAAAATGATTCATCTGTTGTATTGCTGATATTGATCCTGGATATATAGTCTTCTGATTATCAGTTAATTACATGTTGCTAACAAATCAATATAACACTTTCATCCAGATTTAATAGAAACCACAGGAGTTAAGCACTTTTGACTCTATCACCAATATTTGGAGTGCACAGAGAAGTCAGTGCTGTGACAATGTTAATAATCTGGTTTTCCAGCTGAAGTTTTGATGCCTTCCAGGATGTTAAATGTATTTATATTTGTCGTTAAAGAATAAAAAAGCTGTTGGCTTACTTGCCTGTCTTAAGCCCTTTGGCAAAAACCTTTAATTCAGACACAGGTATTTCAAAAATTTCCCTTTTTGAAAGTCATTTCATGCTAAACCAAATTTGGGTAGGTCTTCTTACTCCCTTCCAATGATGCAATGTAGAATAAGGCATGTTGGAAAAGTGACTTCTGTACAAGTACTGTGCAGTGTGCATTAACCTTAGAAGTATAGTTCACCCACTTCAGCAGGCAGTGCAACATGTTCCTCTTCTGGAAATCACCCTTCACAGAATTACCACTATCTTCTCTTTCAGAGTCTGAATGAGGTTCTAGGTGTGTTAGCACTAGTCAAGAATAACCACATTTATTTGGACACCTGCTGAGCACCTGCACTTCTTTCAAAAAATCTGCAGGAACTCGGTGTTTCAGGAGGACTTTTCTTTACAGAATATTTACTTAAGCTAATCAACTTCATTAAAAGTATTGCCTATAATTTTCTGTCTGCTACAGATCAAAAGAGTAGTGTTTTTTAAAAATATTGCTACTGGAATCCATGTGTTTGTTAAATTCTGCTGGCTTGGGCCCAACTGATAGTCCGATATTCTGACACTACATTTTTTTTTCCTGTAAGCAAAATAGAAAGTAGATGTGCACATTAATATATGCACAAAGAGATGGCAGCTTTCTGACAACAGCTTTCACTCTCTGTACCAGACCTACTGCACTCAGTACTTCTCGTGGAAAAGAGCAGATGGTCAAAGTGTTGATGCTCAGAGAACTGACATTATTTGGTGAAGGCTCTGAATTAATAAAACCGTCATATTCTTCAATGAATCTAATGCTCTGATTGCAATATTATTTCCAGTGCTCTTTTTTTTGTTCAGCTGCACATCATCATTGCTCTAATATGAAATCTCTGAGTTAATAATAATTTAGTCTGGCTCCCAGGACTAGAACTAAAATATGAAGAGAACATCTTGCATTTATGAATCTCTGAGATTGCCCTTGCCATTCTGCGTTTCTCTCCCTAAGTTAATAACTTGGACTATTAAAGCAGGAAAAACTTTATGACCTCAACTGAACTGTCCGTGAAGAAGCCATGTGCCAGGAAATGTGAAGACAGCAGTTGGATGTCAGTCTCACAACTGCTTTGTTAGCTTTATACTTTATCTGTTAGTAGTTAATGCATCATATATCCAGCCAGGCTACATTACAGGACACATTCAAGTAGCTTCCACTCTCCTTTGCAAAACTGAAACATATGGCAATAAAGAAAGAAGGATAAAAAATTTTGCTGTCCAAAATTTAAAAATATTTTAAACTTTTCATATAAATACTGTATGCATTCATATTTCTTATTTTCATTGTTTTTAATATTGTCTCATTACTGTAATTGCCCATGAAACTTTAAAAAATTTAAAAAAATAAAAGGCAATTCCATGCATGTTGAATTTTATCTCTGACTCGTCTAAGGAAAATATTAACTTTGGGGAAAAAATATTAATGAATACTCTAGAAGTATGAGCTGTTTCTGTATTTAACATTAATTCTTGACACATTATGGAAATGTTAATAGTGAGAGTACCATGATGGCCTTAGTACAATATACAAGCTATTTTGAAAAGTGAAACTTTTGTGTTAACCTGGTTCCATACTCTTTAGAGCAGCTTCAGCTACAAGTAATTAAAAATAAATACATTATACATTGCAGGTTATGAAGATGATGCCATTGTGTAGGCGTATTCCCAGAAGAAGCATCTATTGTCTCCTTTCATGGTGCTGGGTTTTTTTCATCCCAGATATGGATCTGCTCTGTAGTAAGGCATTTTGGGACTTAGTTGAGGTTCTCCTGTAGCTGCACAACTTGCTTTTTCTTGGCACAATGTGTCTTTCAACAGGATGTTTGATGTAAGACTGAATTCACTGTCACAGCTGTGTCTGTGAAGGAAAGAGCTATGGGTGTCTGGTTTACACCCCTATGAGATACTTTGCAGTTTTAGGCTGATGAAGTGATACGCTGTGAAGCCTAGTAAGTGAGATTGGGGTTTTTATTTACTAGCCAAAGGTCACGTAATTTGTCTTGACCTTGCAGTGCAGGGTATGATATATACCTTTTTCCCCACAATAAAATTTTTGAATTTAGCAACGGATGGGAGAGTAGAGGCAAAAGAGATTAAATCTAGTGCTTAGTGAATACCCTTTGAATGAGAAATCTGGGAACTGCTAATTCTGGAAAGACCCCTCTCCTGCTTTGTCTCTGTTCTCCAAATGCATAGAATAATGTCAGCTTTGAACAGAAGGAACCCCTTCTCCTTGGAAACAACTCCCTACCCCATGAGAAGTGGTGTAGAATAACCTCCATGTCCTAGCCATGCCCCCTCCTGGCTATTGCAAAAATTAACCCTGTCCTGTCTGCAGCCAGGACACTGGTTACCAGTTTCACTTCACAACTTTTCTTAGCATCTTCCATTTAATTTTTAATATATCTTCAAAAATAATATGTTAGCTCTGAGATTTTCTGGGGCTTGTTGTCTTGTTAGACATAGCCAGATGGGACAGCACCTCCACTCAGGCCTTACCCCTTCTTCATCCAAATGAGACCTCCAGATATTTCATATGGGTCCTATACTTTCTTTGCTCCATCTTCTGTGGTTTT
Source organism: Petroica traversi (assembly GCA_025920805.1). Lineage (NCBI taxonomy): Eukaryota > Metazoa > Chordata > Aves > Passeriformes > Petroicidae > Petroica > Petroica traversi. Next base: position 8,244,788 of record JAHLSL010000080.1, on the reverse strand, counting down.
AGTACAGATTTGTCAGTGCCCCAAGTGCCTGAGCATGAGATTTGGGTGAATTTTCAGGGAATTAGTTATAAAGATTTACAAGGTATCTCTGAAAATGTTTTTTATTTTGATTTTTCATTGAGAGGTTTTTAAAATAATATTCTTGAGTGCAACTAATTTCCTTTATCCTGTGTCCTGGGTAGGCCATATGACCTGTTTGCATCCCCAATAGTCCTCTTGCTTATGCTGGACATTAAGCTCTACAGCTTTAAGTTAGTCCCAGAGAGACAGAGAGACTGAAAGTGGAGGAAAAAAAAAACACTCGCTGTTTGTCTGCAGGATACCTTTACTCCTACGAAGCAAGGCCTTGAGAGAGTGGAGAGGCTACATTCCAGCGGGACAGCGTTATCTTTTTTTCATTCTCTCTGGTGTGAGGGAACAGCACACAGCGGAGGGTTTCCTTGGATTTTTCTCGGCTTTTTGCAGGGAGAGACTTTGTTTCTTTTGCTGGGAATTTTTTCCTTTTTTTCCTCCTCCTGGGACTGCCTGGCATCGCGTGGGCCCAAGACACCAGGGAACCCCTGGGGGCCCCTGCCCCACTCCGACTTTTACAGCCAGGCCCGGCAATCAGCCCCCCACTGGAGAACTGAACCGGACTCAGACGGACTCTGAATCTACCATCTCTTCAGAGGAAGGAGAGGTTTCATTGTTTTCATATTATCCAAATTTTTCCTATGCTTTGAATATTCTATTTGTTAAATAAATAGTTTTTTCCACTTTTCTCTAAGGAAATTCTTCCCGGACCTGTAGGGGGAGGGGCGACTGGAATCGACTCTTCCTAGAGGAGACCCCTCCAGAGGTTTCCTCCTAAATATTTGCCCTAAACCAGGACATCCTGTCAGAATGAAAATACTCACCCTAAAAGCACTTAAAAGAAGAAGCAGGGAGAAATAAAACAGGAGAAAATTTACAATTCATTATTGTCTGCTCATGTTCCTTTAAAGAGCTAGATTATTTTTTTACTAATAATATTAAATTACTAAGGATCATTGATATTGAAGAGAATCATGTAAGGCAATCTAATGATCTTTCATGCTACTAAACACATTTACTAACCAGTGTTGAAGCAATGAGGTAGGGAATGTGTCTTGGTGGGATTAAACAAACAAACAAAACCAGTTTATTTCCAGTTGTAGGTAATTTACACGGGGGACAGGAGAGAATTAAAATCCATATATACAGCACTCCATGGATTGTTCTAGGAACTTCTGATCCTTGGAAAAGAGTCAATATTTATCAGCTCTTCAGTTACTTCATTACACTGTGCTCTAACTTCATATTTCTTCTGCTGCTCCTCTTATTTTCTCCTTAACAGTCTCAATGAAAAAAACATGAAAAGTAAAAAAGGTAGTGACCCTTCACAGGGATTTCCTCTCTTTTTCATCTCAGAATTCCTGGTTCCTCATGATCCTTACACCCCTTTTGTTGCTCAGCTGTCTAAAGGATGCATGAATATACCAAACACTTGAATATAACCTCTACCAGATAGAGGAGTAAAAAAATTCATCTCCTCACATCCCTGTAGGTGATTCCACACCACTGTAGGTAACAGCAAGGCTTACATCTCAGGTTCAGATTTTGAATTAACAGTTAAAAGATGCTTATACAAATTCTCATCTTTGGAATCTGCCATCCTCAGGATGGCGGTATTGTAAGAACTTAATCACTGATAAAACTTCCTGCATTTTTTTTTAGTCACTGCTGGAAGCTTCATAAGAACATCATCTGCTACCAAGTTATTTTCAGGTATTGTTATCTACCCAGACATTGAATAAAAAGCTAATAAGTTTCAGTATGATCTTAAAACCTTTATTTGAAAGACAATTCTAAACCTGGACAATTTATTTTAGTTTAATTGTGCTTGTATTTAAGCTTTTTTTATTTAAACAAGTCGGAGTCAACAAACTCTTAACACCATAACGGTAGAGACTGTCCAGTGACAGAAAATCCAGAGAAATCTTACACAAGAATCCGGATTTCATATTTCTCCAATCCAGTGCAGGAGATGGCTCATGAAAACTCAGGGGAGGAGGCACAGGGGCATAGAGCTCTCTCCTCACAGGAAGGTGTCTGGGTTGGGCACGCAGGGAAAGCACTTTCCTCTTTTGTGTGTGGGTGTCACTGCAGGACACCAGCTTCAGTCTAGGGCTCTCTTGTTATCACCAATGGACATGCAGCAGCACAGACACTGACATGCACACAAAATACTCCATGTGTGGATCTCTAGATTGTCCAGTACCCTCCCAAAAACTCCAGGTGACATCACCTCACACCTGTTTTTGCATTCAAAGTACAAAAATTAGGAAATTAACTGTCAATGAACTCTGATTCTGGTCTCTATGAGGATCTCACAGCTTTGAGAAAGAGGAGGGGTAAGGATGGGAAATGAAAGAAATTTTTATTTAACTTAACTACAACTGTAATGTAGTAAAAGTCTGAAAAATTTGTTTCTTTCAATCACAGACCAATATTTTCAAACAAAGTGTTACGCTTCTGCCTATTGGGCTCACTTCATTTGAGTCAAGATTTTATCTGCTGAGTTACCTAAAATGAATTCTAGGTTTAAAAGAATATAACCCCTCTAATCTATTTGCAATTCAAATGTGAAACTTCCAACTAAACTGCAGTGCATCAGCCCAGAACAAACAACTCATCAAACCCCATAAATATGGCATGATCTCAGTAATGAAAAATGAGCCTTGCAACAGCCTGTAATTAGCACGGAAATGACAGGCACATTCTAAACCTTTCCCAGCATATGGGTAATTATTGAAGAGCTATGACAGCAATGCATCAACAAGCCTATCCATCTTACTGCTGTTCTGCATCCCAGCTGCCTCTCAGTGCCTCTTTGCAGGACATTCAGTGATTTGGTTGAAACCTCAGCACACAAGAGCAATGATAGGGTTCCACCCTTAATGAGAAGGAAAATTAAAAGAATCATCACCTAAAAGGAGTGTTGAGACTCCAGATAAGCACACTAAAATATTTTATATTTGCATCTCCAACCTTTCAATCTTATAAATGAGTGGTGGGAATTTTCTAATTTCTGCAATAGTGTGTAAAAACATAGTCTATAATTCTATTTTAAAAAGTGGAGGAAAAGAAAGAAGGAAGATTTATACAAAATGGTCAAAGGAAGATGACCATGATCTTCAACAAGTTCCATACTATTGTAAACTTTTTACCCCAGAAGCACTGAAATTCCCAAGAGATAAAAAATATTGTTAATATATTGCATTATGATAGTAACTTAAAACTTTCCCACGGGGAAAGAAAATAACTGACTAATGAGTGTATTGCCCAGAAAAACAAATAATAAAAAGAGACAGACAGTTTGGAAGCACTGAAAGAACCAAACAAACAGCAGCTAGGAAAAAAGCACGGCCACTATCACCACCTCATTCAAAAAGGAAAACTGGAGTACAGAAGGTGAAATGGTCACTGATGTCTGTATTAATGGTTACAGGAATAATCATATCCTGCCATCAGCCCTCAATTTTTTATTTATATGTAACAACTAAAGACAACTTTTTTTCATTAGTCTTAGAAGATGGAGATGAAACAGGATACTGGAACAAGAATCTCTAAGTCTAAATAGTCAGGATTTTCACCCTAAAATCTCCTTTCTACAATCAGCAAAGCATGAAAATGGCTTGCAGTTTGACTTTAATTTTAGATATATAAAAAATGAGTGGGGACAGGGGTGTGAAAAGAGAAGAAGAAAGGCTGGGGAAAATATTCACCTTCACACTTAACCACTTCTCCTGGCCTAAGTTATATAGCAGAAGAAAATACAGGAGTGAGCTGACATCAATCATCCTTATGGATCTTTACTTTTTCTTCAATGTTGTATCGATCCCTTGCAGCATTATTTCATAGGGGGATTGCAATAAAGTGATTTCTTATTAAGTCTCCATTTTAACTCATAAAGCACATGTTTGCGAATGAAGGACAGGTACCCTAAGGGAAAGAACAGAATCCTGGGTAAAAGCACAGATTTATTGATCTCTTCTTCAATAATAATGAGTAAATTCTAATGAAGCATGATTGCCTTAATAAATTATTCAGCTCTTTTTCCCTTTTCCAGATTCCAACTCAATGCACTCCAAAAAAAAAAAAAAAAAAGGAGTTCAAGCCTAAATGTTGAAAGTACTAGATTCTTCAATCATTGTCATGGCCGAATGTGTGACAATGTTAAAAACATGGTAAATAACAGCATTCTACAAATAAGAAATACTTTAGCCTATGGCCCAGCTGATCAGCAAATGAGGAAAGAAAACAACATATCTTACGGAAAGAAGGGAAAGAGATTTTGTCAGATTTTCTACTTTCTAGGCAAAATTAAGGGCACTGTTTCCCCTATTCAGTTACATTTTCTCTTGCAATAGAACAATAAGATTTGTCACGATAACCATATTAGTCTCTTCTGTATAAGAATAGTTCTCCTGTGTGTTACTCTGGAGATTTATACTCATCTATTGAGTGTCTTCACTGCAAATCACAGAAATATTTGACTGTCAAGTGTAGCGGTGGTTCAAGCTCAGAGAATGACATATCCCCTGAAGAATTTCTGGGGGCCTAGAAAGTGAGGCCCCTCGGAAGGTAGAGTTAAGTTTGGCCTTGGAAAGGGAGTCAAACTCCCCCCCACTTGCCCCTCAGTTAACAATAGTATCTTGTGTCTCACTCTTTCCTCCCTTCTTCCTTCCTGACTGCACACTGACCTCCCGACCCTTCTCCGTGTCCTCCCCTGTACCGTTATGAGATAAGTTGTAACCCTCAGAATAAAAGTCTGAATGTTGGGCTATTCCGGGTCTTTTGCCCCTTAGCCCAAGCAGAGCGGACCCTCGTGTCTTGTGTCTGATTTGGGGCTCCGGGCAAAGGAACACTCTCTCTCTCAGCAGCTCTCCGGTTTTTAGGACAGCGGCCACCATCCCAGGGAAGCCCGGTTCGCGGCGAGGGGAAAAGAAGTCCCTAGCTGAAGCTGACTTAACGAAAAGGAAGCTCTCAGAAAAAGCCGCCGAGCCACCAGCCGTCCTCGTGGTCAGCTGTCTGGCCCATGCCACCGGCCACAGTCAAGGCCTTTTATGACTAGGACTGATTCTGGGATATCCATCCCTGAAGCTGAGATTTACAGACCAAGAAGTGATATTCACAGAAATAAAGCTGGCAAAGGATGTCACTTGTTGTTCAGTTAAAATCTTGTCCTTTCATTTTAATTCATTAAAAATTTCAAGCTAATGTTTCCTCCAAAGTTCTTCATTAGTATTTACAGTATATATACTGGATGTCCACAAAGACTGAAATATATGACAGAAAAACATATCTGTAGTCAGTATGCTTATGCATAATATATATTTTATGTATATATACGTCCTCTTTTGGAGTGAAAACTTGATTAAATAGTAGCAATATCAACACAAGATATTTCTAAATTATGATGATGCATTAAAAATGAATGTGTCATATAAGCACCCTCAAATTAACCTCTATGCCACAGCTATAGTTCCTAGTTACCTATTTGGATTGCTAGAGAAACACTTGTCTATCAGGATGACTCTGAATATGCATAGGAGTGCATAGAGGTGTCAGTCATTGAAAATAAGATTAATTATTTAAGCTATAAAGATTTCACATTAACTTTCCACAAAAGGTCAGAAGAATCATATAGGCACCAATTTTCTCTTGTGAATGCAATTCATGTAGTTTTCAATCAAGGACAATGTTTAAAAGCATGCATGCCTAGCTTGATATAACCTGATAATGTGTTTTTTAATAAGACCTGTTATCTTTAAAAGAAGCTACCTAGCTCTATGGAAAGAATTAGCTTGGAGATTTGCTAGATAAAGCAGATGAGATAATATTTATACAAACATATAAAACTGGAGAGGTTCATTTAGGACTGTCTGCCAAGGGAGGGACCCCATGCTGGAGGGAAAGATTAAAAAGAGTCATCCCCCTGAGAAGGGAGGACCATCAGAGACAACACATGATGAACTGACCACAGCCCCCATTCCACAGCCCCTGTACCACTTGAGGAGAAGTAGAAAAATCAGGACTGAAGTTGTACCTGGGAAGAAGGGAGGGATGGAGGGAAATGACAGAACCATTAAGATTGTGAAAGAACTCTAAATTTATCGAGTCAAACCTTTAACCCAGCACTGACAACAAAAATATGCTGTGGAGAGATACTGGCTGGGGGGATTCCTCAGCAAGACTGTGCATTTATTCAGTGTGAACAGAAGCAAAGGAAGACATTGGCTGACATGGACTATTGAATCTCTGAGTAACTGGGCAGGCAATTATATTGGTGCTCAATAAACTTTCACTGGGGCAAGATTTATCCTGTGAGAAAACCAATCTAAATGTAAAGGCATATGATTTAATTGTTTGTCCAAGAGAAAACCTCAAGGAAGAAGAAATAAATTTAACATCCCAAGCTTTATTGAAAGGGTACAGATTCAAGGTTTGAGTCATTTTCTGGTACTCTTTCTGTCTCTCTCAAACACACACCACAGTATAGTGTCCATCTGTCCAGCAGTTAGGCCATTGAATTACAAATAGAACTATGAATTCTGCATGCAATCCGGCACCTCACAGTAAATAATTTCTATCTTATCCACATTTTTTTCTAAGGGAAAGGACTAAATAAGCCAATATTTTGTTGCTGAAGTATGTATCAGATTCAGGCACATCTCACTTCTAAAATTCAGTTGCATTCTCATACTGGAAAAGAGAGAAAATCAAAGCAAACTCTTTGTCCAGGAGAATCCTGCAGGTTTCCAACAGTGTTAGAAATGGACATTCCAATCTCATTCAACCCTACAGTATTTCTGCCTCCTGGAATGCAAGGATCAAGGTTCAGAAGCTTCCTCTAAAGCTGCACATTTTGCACCAAAAAAAAGTCCCCTCTGACAATAAAATATGAAATTACAGATGCATAGATATGATATTGGAACTTATTTTTAAAAATGAGTGATCAATAAACACAATATTTGGGTTACACATTGTGGCATTGGTGTACATTATCTAAGAGTAAAGGGACAAGAAGCAGTTATTCTTGAGCTCACTGCTCTTCTAGATTTTAGAACAAAGGAGTTAAGCACCCAGATGTTGAGGGGAGGCACATTTAGTTGAAAGAAGAATGCCAAAGAAGGGATAGAGTCTAAAATGCCAGGTTTGTATTATGTATTTGCTGTAAGGCAAAAAGTAGACATCCCCAAAGCAGCAAGTTAACTTCTATGTATCCTGCCCTTAGGCACCTCATTTCCTTCATTAACAACAGAGAGAATTGAGACAGCAAGGGAGACAAGTGTCTTTTTAGAATAAAACCACAATTCAGTGGTCCATTTGTAAATCTCAGGTAAAAAGATTGGGGCAATGTCACACAAGAAAGTTGAGGAAAGAAAATTCTTGAAACAAATGAAGGATGGGCAGTTATGCAATGCCAGCCTGCTGGACAAACTCTTATGAATGCAAAAATTATTTCAAAAGATGGACAACAGTCAACATAGTTCCTCAGCCAGGTGTTTCAGAATAAATAATCTAATTTTTTTTTTTTTAAACAATTTGGGAAGGACACCTGAAAGGTTATCGGGAAATATTTTGGAATTTGAGTAATTATTAAACTACCAGTGTTAGAAATCTAGATTTACTGTGGAGGTTAAGGCTGGTTCCTACTTAGAACAAATCACTATTTTATACTAAAAAAAAAATCAGTTTGAGTTTTGAAAGCCTGGGAAACTGTTTACTCAAAAATTGGTTATTCACAAAAACATGCTGTATACCCATCAATGCCTACCAGAACAAAAGCTTAATTCAAAATGAGAAAAGACCATTTATAGTAAAAAATTGCTTACATTTGAAAAGTGAGATAGAAAAAATATCTTACACTGACTAAATATTGTAGATTTCCAAGACAGCAGCATGCCTTATGTTTTTCATGCTTTTGTTTTGTTTTATTTAACTGAATTAGAACTTATGAAATTAAATTCAATGGATGCAGGAGAACAGTAATGATATATGCACAAACTCATTATCCAAAGACTTGTTTTCTCCTGGCTGCCTCTTTATAGTTAACAGCTCTCTTTGATTCCAAGGAACAAAAGCATTTCAGGGAAGTAATTTTAACTTATTCAGTTGACTAAATTTGAAAAGATCTGGAAGACCCAATTGAAGTGTAGGAAATTACATAAAGAAGAAGTAAAAGGGAATATTTTATCTACTTATCCACCCTTTACAGTCTATTATACAAGATAATTTGTTATGATTATTTATGGAATTGTTAGATTTATAGTAAAGAGAAAATATGTATTCATATATTGAGAATTTCATCACCTTGGGGAATTTGTGATTTAGACTGGCCAGAAAAAAAATTCTCCACATAGATCGAAAATGTATTTAAGTGTAGAGGAATGAACAAGATCTGAATGGATTCAGGAAGACCGCCTTCTTTCATGAATACGCTTTGATGAATATTCCTTTCTTCTGCCTCATGTTCCTCAGTGTGTCTTCACAGATAAATAAGAGCCAACTGACACCTCCAAAAGCTGATATCCCAGTTGCAATAATTTATAATGGAATGTTTCAGGTCTACCTAGATGCATTACTGAATGACCAAGCAATGTGAGGTTGATTTGTCGGCTTTGTTTGCACATTACAGAGCAGATAAACCTCTGAAAAGCTGTTAAATGTGTGCCTCATGTATCCCTTTCCACACTAGAGTTCCTGCTAAAGAAATGTTGTCAGAATATACTTGTAGCTCTTAACATCAGTTCGGCAAGACAGACTTTCTACATTTCCTACTTTAGGGAATATAAATATTTAAGCACATTTGGAATTCTGGAACATATAAGGGAGGTGTGAATGCGGCTCTGTTCAAGTATATCAAGAAATGACTAGAAGGAAGAAGTAACTTTTAAAAGAAGATATATTTAGACTTCACTGGAAAATTAGATTCTCACTTAAACTCTTCAGTTTCTTTTCATTCTTTCATCCATTAAAGATGTTACTATTTTGAGTAAAGTCCGACTGATGCCAGAATGATTTTTTCCTTTTCTTTTATATACCTTTTACACAGTTCTGTTTATTCACAAGTATTAGCATGCATACTTGTAACCCTTCACTTAATCTAGTGCTTAGTGTTTTGCAAGTGTTCTGCAGGCCATGAGACAAAACACCCCAGAACTGCAGAGCCAGGGAGACCAGACATCCTACTATCTTAAGAAGCCAAAATCCCGTAGGACAGGTTCTGTAAAGTAGAGGTTAGCCCACCCCAACCCCATTATTGGGCTCCCTTGTTAGATATGCTGATGTGCAAGGTCTATAACTTGTGTATGTGATTGACAGGGTGTGTGCATTGTGATGCTGCCACCTGGGTGAAGTGGATGCATCCAACAGGATCCTAATTAAAATACTGAGGTAACGAGGCCCAACCCTCTAACAGTGTCTAGCTTTGTTTTCCTAACACCAAGAAAATGCATCATCACCTTTCAAGCTTGTTCCAAGAGCCATTTTTGAATTCTAGGTTTTCTAAATCTGAAAAAGTTGCTTCAAACCTGAAATATGTGCTGGTTTATTTCATGCAGTTGTTAAAGAACAGATTTTTGAGATTAAATCTTTTTTATTGATCATTTTATCTCTTCATGTTTAGTTTTATGAAGATGGAAACCATGATCATTCTTAAAGCATAAGACTCTATCCCAACATATTGGGAATATCTGAGATGGAGTAAATTTTCCCCATCCCAGCCCTCACAGTGCTGTGCTCTGTATTGTGTTGATAACATATCAGGGTTTTGGCTACTGCTGAGCAAGGCTGGAACAGCATCAGTGCTGTCTCTCCACAGTCCCCGCCAACATCAGTACATGGAAGATGGGCAAGATCCTGGGAGGGGACACAACCAGGCCAGCTGACCTAAATTGACCCAAGGGATATGACATATCATACAGCATCAGCTCAGATATAGAATCTTAGAAAAAGAGGAGGAAGGAGAGGCATTCTTTATTGACAATATTTGCCTTCCGGAGCAACCACTACACATATTAAAGCCTTGCTTCCCAAAAACTAACCAGACACAACTTGCTGATGGGAAATAGGGAATTATTCTTTTCTTCTCCTTGCTTTTGTGTGTTTTACATTTCATTTTTGTATCAGTAAACTGCCTCATCTTAACCTGCATGTCATTTTCCATCTTATTTTCTTTCCCCTGGCTGAGAAGGCAGAGTGATAGAATAGTTTGGTGGACACTTGCTGTCCAGCCAAGGTAAAAATAGGTTGGGAGAGTTTAGAAAAGGAGTGGCTCCTTTTGTTTAGTGAAGTTTTCCCCAGAATTGTATTAGGCACTCACACACCAATTTTGTTCTTGATGCAATCCTAATTCCTTGAAAAATATTTAAAACTGCATGTTGACACTGTATTGATCTGGAGAAATGACCAATGAGATTTACTGCTTTCTATTTATGCACATAAATAGCCTCTTTTAATATAATTGCAAATTATATATTCTCAACTCTTTTTACACCTTAGGGAGTCAATAATATAATGTAAAAAAATTTCAATCTTAGAAACTAATAGTGTGTTTTATAGAAATACTTAGTCTGTTATACTAACTGTGACCTACAACCTGAATTTCAGAACAATAATCTGTTATTGTTTTGTGGGGCAGTTCCTTATTATTTGGAAAAATTTGCTGGAATTATTTATATTTTTACATTTATATATTTTTTTACAGAAAAATAAATCAAACAAAATGTACATATATAGATGATGACACAACAGTCAAACTTGTGAGAAATAAAGCCTATAGCATCTCAAAAAGGCTAATTTAACTTGCCCATCCAAATGGAACTTTCCAAAGAAATTGTTCATGCTTCTTTACTTTGCAAAGTTCACTTGAATGGTAATTTAATCACTGGCAAGCCCTGTTCATTTACAATTTACTATCTTAGGTTCGTGCCATATTAGATGGTATCTCTGTGATTTGTGTATTGCAAATCAAATCATGGCTTTTCCAGCTGAATAGAGGTAGATTTAAGGATTTTTGTTTTCACACTGGAGACGCCAACTGTTGGTTTATTTGCTTCTCACATGTGTATAAGATTCATTATTGGAGCTGTGGTTATCCAAACAGAACTGCAGCATTCGTATTGGCTATGCCAAACACTCTAGAGCAAAGAGCGTGGAGGGTACTTAGCAGTGAGGCATCCTTGCATGGCAAGCCTTGAAATCTTTTGCCTGAGTGCATAATCCCAATCATTTATTTTCTCTTTCTTCCAGCTGAGATCAGGACAGTTAGCACAGAATGAAATCAGAAAGTCAACTTCTGCTGTTCACAATCCTGGAAGCAGCTCTCCCATCACAAACACTGCAGGATATTATCTTGAGCTTTAGCAATTAGTCATCAGATAATATACAGATAACTTTTATAGTGTCTGCACAGTGTCACCCTCTTCTCAAAGAAAAAAAAACCTTACACTCTCTCAGCTCTATCTTCCTTAGCCCTTATGAATTTGGCTAGTTTCCGTGTGTAACACACAAGAACACCGGGTCTGTGCAAGAATTTGTTTTTTATTAACATGAGAATAAATTTTCTTCACATTTTCTCTGCTGTGCTCCACTCAGGAATGTGTTTTGTTTGGATAATGTTGGCTACCTTTATGTTTTCTTTTTTCAAAGCCATAGAAATTTTTGTGCTGCAGACTTACTTTATTTTACTGCATAGTCAGTGAGGTGCTTTGATCCCTCTCTATTTACAGATGTAGAATAGAGTTTAGAGAATTTAATGAAAAATGACCAAACATATCAACCTTCTTGGATTACCAGCTGACATATTTCTTTTTCTCGTCAAGTCTAGCCTATTTGAAATATGACTTTTTTTTTTCAGAGAACTATTCCGAGCCCAACAAGGTGCAGCTGTGGGTACAGAACCAACATAGACACAGAACATCAGAATGGCTGCCTGGAAACGTAAAACTTTTTTTGAAATAAAAAACTTTGCTTGGTTTAAAAATTTTATCAGTAATCCACAAAATATTTGCTTCACTTAGGATCTGAAATGGCTCTTTAAATGGCAATGTCTCCTTCTTCTCTCCTTCATTCACTATGTGTCTTTTAACCTCTGGATGAATGAAGCAAGGATTTCACAAACAGACTTATCTGATCACCCCAAACCATCTGCAGAGCAGATTTACCTACAAACCAAGTTGTACTAGGATGGGGCAAAAGACAGGGAGGAAATTATAATTTCATAATGCAAACACCCAGTGGGCTATGAGAAGAGCCCCAGATATCCAAGTTAAAAAGAGTTATCAAATCCTCACATATCCTTCACTGTGCCTGAGAAATCTTTCCAGATTAAATGTACCGCAACTGTCCATAAACATTTTCACCACATATTGGACCAAACTGAGCTACTTTACACTTAGGTGGTGACTAATGTAGTATGATAAGATTTAGTAACAGGTAAGCAGATATATGGTAACTCACTAAGGTGATTAGGACACACTTGAGTATGAGTCTAAGTTGGTTGTACAAGAAATATTAAGATTTGTGCAGCCTTACTTTGGGGAGTCTGGTGTTTCTCTGAATTGATAAAAGGGTATATTGTACAAATACACACTTATTCAAATCATTACTGATGATCAAATGACAATGCTTACGAGAAGTAAAGCAAATCAAGTGCAATTTGAGAATTCATCCATTTCTACTTCACTCAAACCAAACAAGCCTATTGAGAATTGCAACAATCATATGGATAATTAGCATTGTGATTGTTGTAATTGTTCCTTTATGACACTTTAATGTGTTATTTGTTTCTCCCCCTATTCTTCTTTCCCCCTTGATATTTTAATACAAATTGTTTAGTCAAAATAGTTTAGTGAATCTGTTAAAGTAAATGAATTGTAAACTATCCACCCACTATGGCCCTTTATCTGTAATATTAACTATGACTGCAGTCATTAATACAGATTTTTATATGTGAAGGAGAATTATTGATGCTCAATAACGTCAGTAGATACTGAAAAGCTTTTAGTGCCATGTAAAAAAGTGTATCCAACCCCAGATGGAGGTTCTAGTGCAGAGTATAAGGACAAGGCATATCAATTAACTGTGCATGTCACAAATGATTCTGATCAATATCTTTTATTTTGCTTCCAGAGATTATGGTGTTACCATTGTTTAAATCAGGAAGAGTTTGGATGGCATCTCTTCTTGACTTACTGCAGAAGAGTTGGTTCATAAAGAGAAAAGTCTTCACATTTCCCAAATTTCTTTCCATAGTTGAAAGTTGTTAAATATTTCTTAATATAACAAAGTTTAATTGTAGGATTATATTGTGCAAGTGTAAAACATTCAAGAAAGTGTAAGAATTTCAAACCTGATACTTGAAATGGATTTTTTTTTCCATGAGAGCCACAGGACTCTGATCTCAAACTATGAAGTCTATAGGTCTTCACTGCTTCTGTTTTCGGGAGTTGCAGAGACATAAGAACACAGAATTTTACTAGGTCAGGTATTTTTTTTTCATCCTGAATTAGTTTGTCTAACTACTATTATTTCAATTTAGCATAGGTTTTATATTTGAGCTAAATTAAAAGACTGAATTCAGATTCCATTTCACTGGTCTCCAGCACTCTGGGTATTGAAAAATATTTACATAAAGACAGGACAAGTGACCACCCATGACTTTAAACATATTACATTTTACCAGATACAATGAGATTTGGAGAAAACTCATGGTTCTGTTAGGGACAGTGTTCTTTTCAGATAACAACCTACTGAGAAGGAATAGATTGCACAGACTTGCAGTGTGCAGACATTTAAAATTTAACTGTAGAAAATCTGACACAACTGTTTTGAAAAGTGTGAAAATACCTGAAGAACTTATGTATACTCCAGAAAACATAAGTAAATTATGTAGTCCCTAATAGATTTCAATTAATTTTTTGTGTACAGACAAGATTTTGACCTGACAGAAAAATTTATAAGCCTAAAATGAATCTTTTTGTTTCCACCTCTTCAGTATTTTGAAGTCCATGAAATTACATTTCATTTTGATTCTTGCAGTACTAAAAGTAGTCTGGAAGAAGAAAACACCTTATAATATAGGATATTTATATCTCCTAAATATGAACACTTACTAACTGACTTTTGATGGATGCTATAAAACTATTAAAATAAAGGGTTTCTGTTACATGCTTAAAAATATAAAGTTTTTCACGTATTCCCACTGTATTTTATCTTACCATTCCCTTGCACAAGTAAGTTCTCACTCTACAAAGACTACCAATAATTCCACGATGCAGCAGCAGTTATGAAACTGCATGTTTTTGTACAGAAGGTGCTCAGTCATGTTTCTTTCCAGGATCATAGAGAAGAAAACAGAACTGGCCAAGTTCATAAATAATAAATTCCCTTCCAGACGGGGGGAAAAAAAAAAAAAGGAGCAACAAACCCCCTACAACTAAAAATACCAACAATAAAATGAATGTCTCTTTGTCAGAGGCACTTATTGCATGATCACATAAATAGTTCTATCTATTGGAGTTTACTTAAATAAGCAAAGCCCTCACAGTGCTGAAGCCTAAACCCTATTTCATCCTTCATCTTTATACTGAGGATGCTCTTAAAGGGTCTTACAATACGCTGTGTGCAATAATATTTTTTGTAGCAGTGTGAGAACTGTTTTGCTATTGAAACTAAATTATTCTAAGTCCTCAGTATCAGCAGCTCCCCTCCATGTGTAGATTTAATGGTGGTCATTCGTGGCCAAAAATGTAAATGCGCCTCTCATTCCAAGTCTTTCTCCTCTGTACTTCTTTCCTGCTTGCACCACTGCTTTTTTCTTTTGTTTTGTGCGGGTTTTTTTTAATTAATTATTTTATTTTATTTTATTTTATTTTATTTTATTTTATTTTATTTTATTTTATTTTATTTTATTTTATTTTATTTTATTTTATTTTATTTTATTTTATTTTATTTTATTTTATTTTGTCACCCTTTTTGAGGTATCATAATTTATGGGGTCTGGCTGCAATAAGAAAAGCCAATGAATAAGTATATCAAAAGAGCTAATCAGTGTCTTGGTAGAGAAGTCTGTTGACCAGTCTGGAATGACAGGACTGCATTTTCTGTAGCCATACAATTGCATTGCCATGTTTCTTAACAGTCAGCTGTACAGCATCATAAAAATACAATACAATAATTTCAGGGAAATTAATTATAAAGGAGTCAATAATAATATGAACTCTAAGCACTAGGTAGTATTTATTTGATTTTTATGGGAAGGAAACAGGAAAAAACTTTTACAAAAGGTTGAACATAAAGGAGGTTTTCATGTCTCATCAATTATGAAGAAATAGCATGTAAATTTCTTCATGCAGCAAAAGACCTGAACAGAACAGACATTGCTCTGTCATTTCACCCTCTCTGCAGTAATTATTCTTAGACTCATTTTTGACCATCATATCTTAGTTTATGCCAACTTTCAGGTTGCAGATAGAATAAGTAATTTATGTTAAACTCAAAATATTGGCAAGTCCTCCTGTAGTTCTCATTCCCAAAACTACAGAAAGATTTAATTATACAAATATTTGCTCATAGAAGTGCGCAGAGCACCTTTATCATGATTACATATTGGACTAAGCTCTCCAAGGCAGAATGCAGGAGATCTTCAATTTGAATGGTGTAATAAAGGTCCAAACTCAGCAAAGAACTAAACCAATGCCAAGCCTCCAGTAATTAGTATCTTCTGCCTTCTGGAGGCCACTGGCAAGCTGAGTTAGGATGGATCAATTTGAGGATCAGCCAATAGAAAACCAATTCAAAATGGGGGATCAAAATTTTTACTATGTCCTCTGTCTTGTGGATTCACAAGAATCAGCTTTCCCTTGGAGATAGGAACATAAATCAGTCTTTCCTTATGGATCATATGTGGAAGATAGGAAGGTAGCCATTTCTCCTAAAGTTAAAGTTAGATCACCTAGGTTGGGTGTCTAAAACATGTCTATTAGCTGGATAATTTTAAAATACTTCCTGGCCTATCCATCTTCTAACTATTCTTTGTTGGTTTTGTTTTGGAAGAAGTAAATATTCCATGAAAGACTGAAAAAAAAGAGGGAACCAGGAAATAACTGGATATTTTTTTGCTATATTAAGCATCTTACTGAGCCTGAACTGACCTCTATCTCTCCTTTCCTATATGCTTTAATTAAAAGGCTGTAGAATGTTCTCCCCTTGTGGATGTGAATATATATTGTTAATCTCAGGCAATGTTTTAATTTGGGAGGAATGAGCAATTCAAACATCAAGATATTGATTAAAGCATTTACCTGGCTGACAGTAGATACAAACAGGAGTACCTCAGGTGGAATTGAGATCTGTTTCTACAGCGTGTCAGGTGAATTACCAGTCTCTAGGTCACTGGATGGTGGACATGAAAAAGCCTCTGCTTGTGGTTTACCAGGATTCAGTCTCGAAGCTGCAACATGGTGCCAGGTAGTTTGCATCCTCTAAATACAAAAGCTGAATAAACAGCTGCTGTATGAATGGCCAGAGAACAAAAATTAAACATCTCTGTTGTGAACATTAGACAGGGCATGCCCAAAGCAGATTTTTAAATATCCAAGGGGCCAGACTGGTAAATACATATCTCCCTGGAGACATTACCTGCTTCCAGTTTTAGAGGATGTGAGAAGACCAAAATTTTGGTTTTGTCATCCATGGGTACAATTAAGCAGCCATTCATTTTGAAATGTAGATCACTACTATCCAATTTAATCGGAAGATTCCTATTGATTTACACCAATTCACCTGTGACTTCAAGGTCCTTTGAGCAGTTCTTTCTCTGATATATTCAAAAGAGTGACCTCAAAAGAGTCTGAATTATGATTATCATTTTTTCTCATACAGAAACCAAAAGCCCCCATGAACTACAAGATGAACATTCTTGTAGATGTATTATCTTTTGGATATTATCATTGATTTGAATCAGACTTAAAGATATGTTTGCTTTTCCTTATGACTTTTGTATTGCATTCAGTTGAAAAGGAAAAATGTTTGGTTTACTTAAAAAAAAATTACTATTCATCATCCCAACTTTGATCTTGGGCTTATTATATTACAGATTTCTTAATAATTTGAATTAGGGGAGAGACTGCAATAACTATGCCTTCTAACACTAATGAAAATAATAATGTGCTTCCTCTTATCTCAATTAATATGAGCTTTTTTAATTAAATGAATCACTAAAGTGTCTTTTTGAAATCATTACACTGATTAGCATACCATTAGCATACACACATCTTGAAAAATAAAATAATCATAAGTACTTGGCCAAAAGGCCTACTTTTCTCCATAATAATGAAAGTAATAATCAATAGCCACAGGTGTGAGGTTTATTTGCTAAATGCATAGGTTATAAAACTCAAAAGACTGCACTTTGTCTTAATAGTCTAGTAGTCTTTTGTCATGCAAAAACACTCAGAAAATCCTGATGGATATCAGAAAGTAAATGTTCTAGCTTTTTATCTTGGAGATTATGATGGTCTTTTCTCTGTACTTAGTGTAATGGGGCACTGATCTCTGTCTGAAAGCTGTACGTACTGCTTTAATAGAGGTTGAAGCCAATTTCTATTGTGTAAACCTAAATTTAAGTGGTAAAATATATGCTAGAAAGAAGGTGAAATAAGTGATTGTGAAGATAAAATTAATAATATCAAAATGTTGCCCAGAGGATTTCCCTTCCTTATAAAACAAAAAATCACTCATCTTATTTGTTTACTTACTTTCTTGGAACTAAATGCCTCCTTTTCATTAATATATGATTTATTGTACTTTTAAATAGATAAGCTCTACAAACCACTCGAGACAGTTCAGGGTCTGTTATGGTATAGTTGTTAAAGAATGTTTCAAATAAGAACTCGGATTTATTACTTTGAAATGTACCTTTTCCTCTTGCTGAAATTTGAAGCTTATTTTTCTCCTTCTGACTTATTATCTTTTCTAATTTTGACAACAAATCTACTTAATAATAGGCTTTGTTGTTTACCAAACCAAGGATGTGATTTAAAAATGTCTCCTAAATGGTTCTCAGCTTGGAACATGTAAATAATAAAGATCTTAAATATTTTTCTTAAAAAAAATAAATTCAATAGGTAATAAAGAGACCATGAATTTTTGCATAAAATCAAAGAAGGTTGAATTTTATCTCTGAGAGGAAATAGACCTGTGCCTAAAACAGATGAACAGGGTCCATCTCATGTTTTACTTTGATGAAACTGGAGAAAGTAATGGCAAAACAAACACTCAAATATGGCCTTTGCCTTTTTTTTTTTGACAAATTATGAAAGCTCTGATGTATCACCATGCTAAGTCTGTTCTCAGGACTTTTGCTTACAGTTAGTGTGATTCATTTCACAGAACCATGTGAGATGGCTTAATTCCTAGTGATCATCTACTTCAAATTCATACCCGAAGCAAGGGTATGGCCTCAGCCATATCAACAAACATTTTGGGCTTTGAATAAGGGTGGGTTCACTTCATCTCACATATATGGGATATGGTTATTGGGAATCAGTATAGAAGACTAAAATCTCCAGCATTTTATTCTTCTCATTTTAAGAAAAAAGCACACTGCTGTTCATCATGCTCTGTATTTTCCCACTCTTCATTAATCAGAAAGACACACAAGGTTACTGATTCAAATGGAGTGGCTGTATCATAAAAATCTAAAGTCAGGCAGGATGTGCCTTAAGATAATAGAAGTAATGAAAAACGAACTTTTTTGTTGGAATGTGAAAGTATCGTTTTAAGAAAATTCACCTTGCTGAAATTACCTTCAGTTATGAAATCTAAAAGAGGTATTTTCACACTTATAAAAAAGGGTCTGGTCATTCTCAAATTACTTCAGGTGTCTTAAAGAACATAGGGCTAACAGTAATATTGTGTTGTCTTCATGCACTTTGATAGTGATCACAGGAAGTCATATAAAATAATCATGGAGAAAGTTCAATCGTGTTTGATCATCTGGTCACTGGAGGTTTCACCTTAGTTACCTCTTTCTACAAGCCCTGACTGCTGCAGTTTACCCACATGTTGACCATCTGGATTTGCATCACTGTTTTTAAGAAATACTATTGGGAGGACTTATTTTTGGAAAAGTAGTTGTCTCCTTCCTTCCAACTAAAACCCTCATATGAAAGTGGGTTTTTTTGGGGTTTTTTTTTGCGCAATATTCATAAATGTCAAAATAATTTCTGGCAAGATGATGGCAAAAATAATAGTAAATAGCTTTCTACTGAGGGTTGATAAATCTTCCTTCACAGTTTAATCATTAAACTCCCATTGACCTCCATCATCAAAATTAAATGTTTAGTCATAAATTAGCCTTCCAATTACTCCTCATTATTCAGTCATTTCAGCTTAATCATGAATCCTTTCCAACCCCTTCCATGAACAGCTGCCAGCTTGATTGAGGTTTTTTTTGTTGTTGTTTGATTCCCTCACTGGTTATTGACAGAAGCAGTCCACACACAGTATTTTAGATGCAAAGTACTACCCAGAGAAACCTGATCAAGGACATGACACTTCTGTGTACACAGCTTTCAGTCATGTTTTCTGAACTGTCACATTACAAACTATTGTTCAGTCTAATTTACTGCTGATGTCTCTTGGTATCCCTTGGCAGTACTTTGGCATCTAGATTCCTTTGTGTATCTCACGTGGTTTACATGTTTTGGGGCTATTTTTCGGGGAAGACTTATTACCATCTGATTTTCCAAACTGAAAACACCAATATAAGGGACATAAAAGGAGCTGCACACATGAGCGCAGGTTATAGATCAAAGAATCACAGAATGCTTTGGGTGGGAAGGGACCTCTTTTAGTTCCAGTCCCCATGCCATGAGCTGGGATACATTCTACTAGACCAAGTCACATCCAGCCTGGCCAGGAACATTTCCAGGAATGGGGGAAAGAAAACTCATCTCTCAGCATGAGTGTGCCACTGTATTGATCCCACATCCTTATGAAAGTTTCAAAAAATTTTCATGATTCAGCCTTTCTGGTCACTTTTGGGGCTGGACCAAGTAGGATTTAAGATTCTTTCATGTGATTGCAAGGTAGGCAAATATCTGATTTATTATTTTATTCACTTATTTTTTTCCTATGGTATTCCATATTGTCTGCCTAGGGTTCACAAAATTTAAGTTAGAAATATAAGTTAGAATTAAATCTGGAGGCTTAGGGGCATGGTTAACCTCTTTTCTCCTCACTGATACACATCCTCTTTTCAAGTGTTTTTAATTAATGATATATTTACCTTAATAGCTTGTTGGAAAACAAGAAAATTATAATTTACTGGAATTTTCCCCTCTTTATTTTGCCCTGGGGGTGCAATCACCTTCCCATGCCATTCTTCAAAATTTCAGTGAATGTGCCCTCATAACAATAACAATGCGACAGCTCTTCTATTAAGAACTTTTATCCCAAACTTAAAGACTCATGTCTCCCTGAAATAGCAGTACCTTATCCATAAACAATGAACCTACATAGCAGGTTAGAGCAGCAAGTTAAGAATATCATATCTGATTAAAACCACAGGTGAAATTTAGATCACCAAAATGCAATTATCTGAACCAAAGGACACCTGGGATCATTAGTGACCACATGTAGTCAGAAGCTAATTTTCTGTCTAATCTGAAAGACATCATCTCTAGCAGCACAACAGCCAACACACATGCTGGGACAAAAATTGAGAGTCAGTCTATTAACAGAAATGTTGACACCACCTCTCATAGCACCTTGCTGTTTGTTGGGTGCCTCTTCCAGCATGACCCTGATTATGCAGTTGTAGGTAAATAATTTATGTTCTGAATTGGATTTCTGGGCCTGTGCCTGCAGCAGCTTCTGGCTGTTATATTAAAATACCACCTTTAACTTAAACTCTGTTCTGTGAGTTCTCTGTACTACATTGAAGGAAAATAGGTGTCTGATAATTACAAAAAAACTTAAGTGAACCTCTGATGTGTAAAAACATTTTATGAACTATTGTGCAGTCATAACAATACAACAAGAATTCAATTGTCTTGCTAGGATATAATTATTGGATTCTAAACTGTCTTTAATCAATAAACAGTCCATATTCCCACTCTTCTAGTAGATTCCGCATTCATTGGCAATCAAGCCGTTAAACATAAAAATTAAGCTTGGATGTTTTTCAATCATAGGTCCTTGTATTCTGGATTCCAGGCCATGGCTGTAACAGTCTCACCCTTTTACTTGGCAAGTCATACTTTCCACAATGTGATTTTAAATTAGAGTTATTCAAGCTATTAGCTGTTTTTACTGTAAGGGAAAGATATTAGAAACCAAAAGAAGCGCATGCAGTCCCCAAGGCAGGTTGAAAGGGCTGTACAAAGTACATATTTTTCCTAATACACTCCTGTACTCCTGTGAATTTGATGCAGTTGTCAAACAATGTCACTTTGACACATAGTAGCACCAGATAATCAGAATACAATGAAAAACAATAAAATGAGAATTGAGCTGGGTCATTCTTGACCCACTCTGTCATTCATGCTGGGGATCTTTCAAAGGTATCTGATGACAGGGCAGCCAGAGAGCCATGTCCTTGAATAACTCAACAGCTGCATCAAATAAAAGTCAGCTCTGCTTTCCTTCCATTGCAGTATTTTCTCTTCAAATCTCATGTCCCCTGTAAACTTGTCTTCCCTGCCACTTTGCTATTGTTATCCTTATAAAGGAGCAAAACTAGAGACATGAAAGTGCCACAAACATGGAATCAGAGAATCACAGCATATCCTGAGTTGGAAGGGACCCACAGGGTTCATCCAGTCCAACTCCTGGCCCTGCCCAGGACACCCCAAGAGTCCCACCCTGTGCCTGAGAGCATTGTCCAAATGCTTCTTGAACTCTGGCAGGCTGGTGCTATGACCACTTCCTTGGGGAGCCTGTTCAGTGCCCAGCCATCCATGGAGGAAGAAGTTTTCCCTAATACCCAGCCTAAACCTCCCCTGACTCAGCTTCAGGCCATTCCATCTGGTTCTGCTATTGCTCACCACAGAGAAGATATCACCCTTTGCCTGCTCTTGCGAGGAAGCTGTACACAATGATGAGTTCTCCCCTCAGTCTTCTCCAGGTCAAACAAGCCAAGTGACCTGAGCTGTTCCTCACAAGGCTTCCCCTCTAGACCCCTCGCCATCATTGTAGCTGTCTTCTTTCATGACCTCTCTTCTCTCCCTCATTCTCCAAACTGGGAAAATACAAGAAAATTTCATTTACCTTAATAACAGGGTATCAGTCTTTAGGTGATTTTATAAAATTCAAGCTATCTTTGCTACCTCTGGGCTTGAACAGGGTTGTGTTTTTCTCCCAGCAATACAAAGAAAGGCTGCCTCATTCATTTTTCAACCAGAGTGGTGTATTTTGCATCTTTTTCTCAAGAAGTGAATTTGGGGGTCTTTTTAACCTTGAAATCTAATATTCATTCCCAAACCCAGTGCACACATTCAGAAAAACAGAAGTCCAAGCAGCACTGAGGCTGGATATCTGAAGTATTGCCCTTACTGAACAGAGGGTTTATTTGTTCCACATCTAAGTGTCTCAGAACTGGCTGTCTTAACCTCAGGTTGAAATTGCCTAAAGCAATTTGATGACCCTTGGAATTCCAGTAGAGTCAACAGTTTGTAAAAAAGGCTTAACTTACAGAGGTCTGAATGATCTAGGATCACAGGGATGAAAGAAAAGATTAAAAAAAAAAAGGACGTGTACTGTGGTCCCCAGACAACACTGAATTGTTCTCTTCGGTCTATTATCTGAAGGTTTTCTTTTCTAGCATGAACTAGTTAACTCAACAATGTTGTCCTGCACCCTATTACACATCATTGATAAAAAAAGAAAATTCTTCTTTCTTTCCACTCTTCCTGCCACCAGTGTTTCCTCTTTTCTCCATCACATCGCCTTTATTACAACTCTTTCTCACTTTAACATCCTAAGCCCCCTCCTAGATGTCCTGTAAGATGTCAGGTATCCCACCACCTCTTTTCTTGATTTTAAACACATTTTATTTAATTCATATAGATGATCATAGCTGATTCCATAATCACTGTTTCTGTTTTCTGTGAGAAGAATTTGTTGACCATGACTCCACTGACAACATAATATATGCCTGCATAGTCACCTACCACTAGGTCTTTCACCAGAAATCATATAAAGCATATATCTAAACATATTTGTCTAGTTCATCGTGAGGCCAAATAAAGAAAAACTGAGTGACTTTTACAACAGAGCCTTGCTTCCTAGATTTACAAATATGTGTGTCCAAATTTTGAAGATGCTATAGCTGACTGAAATTTTCAAGGGACAATATTGTTTGGAAACTTGTCTAAATTCTCACTTCACTACTTTAGTAAGACTTTTGCTTTTATAGGTTGTATTTGTGTGTATCTTAATAATTTTTACTGGATCCGTCTGGCATGTTCAGAACTTACGTTTTGCTGGCAAGGAACTTTTCCAAGCCCCAGTTCTTTCCTACTCGATTCCCCCATGCACTTCAGAAATGCAGTTCTCTCAGGTATAGCATATATGGGAGAAGTTTCAGGTGAGACTTCTCCATTTAAGAATTTAGAGGAAAAAAAATGTTGAATACACTAGGAGAGATTTAGTAGCCTATGGAGAGCCTGAATAGCATTTTAATTCTTGTTCAAATTGAAATAAAATAATTTTTTTCAGGACTTAGGTATTT
Organism: Petroica traversi; assembly: GCA_025920805.1. Classification (NCBI taxonomy): domain Eukaryota; kingdom Metazoa; phylum Chordata; class Aves; order Passeriformes; family Petroicidae; genus Petroica; species Petroica traversi. Next base: position 8,220,985 of record JAHLSL010000080.1, on the reverse strand, counting down.
TTTCAAGCCTCACAAATTTCTAATTTTCTCTTTCTCAGTTCATTTAATGAGAATATCTTTATACATAACTAATGAAAAACTTCTAGCTGGATTATTTTAACAATACAGTGTGAACTCAAGACCACTGGCGACTGAGTCTTCTTGGAGAGATGACAGTGATATTGAGATGCAACCAGGGCTTGTGTATAAAATTGTGTCCTCCGCTCAGTACATATTCTGACAAAGGTACAGTTTCAGTTATAATGGAAAACTGAAGGAATTTCAAGTTTTGTGGTCCTTTAAAATCTCCTTTCTTTCATAAACTTTTTTAGGAAAAGTCAGAATAAATTACAGAATAAACCCATCCGCACAGTTTCAAAAAGGAATTCAAGAAACATTGAAGTGAAATAAATCCCTTGTGGCAACTAAGAGATTGTAGTGTTCCTTGGGAAGCTTTTTATAGTTTATTGTACAAACCTACAGCAATTGAATTGTTGATGAAATAGACTCTCTTGAATCAGCTATCAAGTCAATGAGTACTTAGGAACACTTCACCATGCACATGATTGTCAAAGCAGACAGTAAAAGCTTATTTGGACCACAGTAGTGCTCCCTTGTACCAAGGAACCTTGGTGCTCATATATGTGTAGGATTTCTATTTAATTTGCTCATAAATTAATATGTTATCTTTTCTTAGAAATTTGTTTCTATTTTCCGTAGCCTAATAACTCAATCCACTTTCATCTGTTTTTCATAAACTATCAACAGAGGAATGGTTTGATACAAGTTCATTTAAATAAAAAAAAAACTCTTAGAAACACTGAAAACTCTCTTTCTTGACACCAAAATAAAGAACTTTTAAAGTATGTACTCCAAGAGGCCCAAAGATGATGAGATGATGTATAATACTTCAACATCATGAATTATCAAATATATAGTAAAAGTATTCATCATGCTAAATCAGAAGTTAATGGAATTACTGTTTTTTCTTTCCTATTTCATCTAAAAACGTTTATGTTCATTTGCTCCTGGCAGCAAAGAGTGTAAAAGTAGGGTTAAGAATAGGATTTTACCATCAGAGAGTGACTACACAGCAAAGAGCTGTCTCCTCTCTCTCAGCTTCTGCTCTCAGGCCAAGACAGAAAGATGAAAAACATTTCTCCTCACAAAGGTTACAGAAGATGCTCAGATTGGGAAGGCTCTCTGGGAGGTAAATTTTCAGTAAATATAGTAGAGCATAAGTTGATAATATGAAGAGACATCAGGAGTTTCAGACAGGACTAAGTTACAGATGGACTAAAAAGTAAAATCTTCTACCTGTAGTTGTAGAGGCAATTATTTATACTTCATTGAACAGGTCACCCTGAGAGGTTGTGGAGTCTCCTCCTCTGGACATACTCAAAAATCATCTGGACACAAACCTAAGGATGGTGCTTTTGGAGCACCGACTTGATCTGGACAAGATGGCTTCCAGTAGTCCCTTCCAACCTTATCCATTCTGTCATTCTACGATTGAAAGAATTTGACCCATTTAAAGCCATGGGTTTGAGAACACGCCTAAGGGGAAGACCTCACTTTTCATCATTTGTACGTGGGCCTATTTTTTCTATGGCAAGGATTTGAAGCTGTTTTTTGTTCCAGTTGGAGTGAATTTTAGAGATTCACAGCTCTCTTGGAAGTACTTATGCTAATTTATTAATATATTATACTGTTGTTTAAACTATTTTTGTTAAATTCTTCTTTGGAGTTATACAGATCTATTTTAAAGACCTGCTTCCTCATTTAAATATTTTTGTGCAGTACAGCTGTATATTCTAGAACTGTAATAGTAAGCAGCAGCAGATCCTTAAATGAATCAACATTATCTGGCACTTCTAATTAGCTACCATGGGGAGCTAACAACATTATCATTACTCTAACTAATAAATTATGCTTCCTTACCTGAGTTCACAATGTCCATTTGCTAATGCCAGTACCGCTAATCTGTGACGACCACCCTGGTGTTCTTTCAATATCTGTTCTAATAAGGCTCTTCATTGAAGCCTGCTGTGATTGTTGACATGCATTATAATGCTAGCTTAATTACTAAACTGCTAAAACCACACCCTCACATGCTCTTACACGGCTTGGAAGTGCTGCCTTCAGGTAACTGGGAGCAACATAAACCAAAGGTTTAACATGTACTACCTGGAGAAAAGGAAGAGGAAATTAGAAGCATTCCTTTCAGTCTAGCATTTGGATGGAGTGATATTTTACTCTGTGTACTCCAGTTGTGGAGCATATGAGACTTTTTTTCAACATAAATCAGTGTTTCAGTTAAGAATTTCTTCTACAAGTCCCGTTCCTTTTCCTACATTTCCACATTTTAGTGCTAGATATGACAACTCACAGATGCAGATAGGAGAGACAGATGTTACTTGTTGCTCATAATATTATGATTACTAATTAAAGACAAAGCAAAGAGCCCTTTACAGGTAATGACAGGGTTTTCACACATGCCAAGGAGTTCAGCTTTAATCAACCAAAGCCATGAAAACTGCTTACTGTTCTATGCAGATCACTTTTTTTTCTAACAACATCATGCAATTATGGTACTATTGGGAGGTTCAGTGATGGATTTTTTGAAAAACATTAGCTGAAAGACTGGGCTGTTCCTTGACCTTGATAAATTTCTAATATCCTTATATCTCAGAAATATACTCTAAGTATTTAGATTTATAAATTTCAGGCTGAAAATCCATAAAGACCTATGTGTAAATAGATGGAAAAGCATTAACTGGGGGTGGGAGGGGGAGGGAGGGGAAAGGTGTAGAACTTAATTACATGGTGTAAAGGAAAACCTGGAATCAAGGGGTATTAAATGAGTAAACTCCTTAATGGATGCACTATAACTGTCAACAAAGCTGACAAAGGCTGAATGTTCTTCAGCAGCATATTATGGTTTGAAGTATGAAACAAAACACTTAATAAAAAAAGAGTTTTGTGGAATGCCTGATGCTTTGGGTTTGGGATAATAAATTTTTCCCTATGCTTTGGCTACAAAGGCGAATTGCTCCATTTCAATCTGTTTTACATGACCAGCCAATTAATTGAATAGAAGGAAAATATCTCCATAAAGTACCTTGCATTGAATTTTTTAAATTCCTAATCCACTTTTGACTTGTTCTTTTATTTTGTCATAATGACTGTCATATTTTCTTTTCAATTCAGAAAACGCAAACTGTATGTACAATTCATCAAAGTTTCAGTTGAGTACTTAATATTCTGTCAGTGATCTTGTTTAATAAATCCTCTCAGATGTTTTCAACTTTGCCTTCTTTAACTTTCATCCACTTTCCTAACATAACACAAAAAGTAATTTAGCTTGCTTTATCTAATAATTTTCATTTACTCGTAAGCAGCCCTTAATTGCAATTGAAGTAGCAATCCTATAGAACTGTGAATGTTACTTCTAGTAAACAGGCTTTTTTTTTTTTTTTTGTAATTATACTATGACTATTGGGAAACTCAACCTTTCCTCTTGTGTTTGAAGAATTTCAAAATTCAAGCACAGTGCTGAGCCTCAAATTATTTAAACTCAACAAAGCCATATTTGGTAACTAACTACAAGAGAAATATAATGGAAGTTTAGTTTACACCTTCAGAATTAAATTCCCATTTATTTCACTGGAAATTCTGATGAAGCACACTAATGCAGAACACCCAGCAGCTAATACCCAACAATTCACAGACAAGCAAACATGGAGGTTAAGAAACACACACACACAAACACTAAGTTGCCTTTCTGACATCTGAGTGCTCAAATGTTGAAAACCATCACTCAAGTCTGCTTCCTAATAAGACCTTAATAAGTCTTAAACTGTCAAAACTTTTAAAAAGAGGTCTGCCTTCTTTCTTCCAAATGTCCTCTAATTCTAAGAAACTCAGCATTAGATAATCATTTCATTATGGATTTTATAAAAAACAAATACATCTGATTACTTTGAAACAACCACCTGAGTCATATGGCACTGCAATTAATATCTTCAGAATCTACCATCTAGTGTTAAAAATCCAGTACTGGAAAGATTGCGCCTTTACAAGTGAGTCTTAGCTTTGATGTTTGTGTTTTCTGATTAAAGTGTTTTCTTGGTTTGTTTTTGGGGTTTTTTTTCCCAGATTACTGATAATGAAAACCTCCTTCTGTATGTTGCAAGTGATTTCATAGTGAAAGTAATACATCTATATAGTGCTGATGTAAGAACCTGCAAGAGTCTGATTAAAAACAGCAAAGGATATATCAACATACATCTATTTGTGGAATACTCAGTAGTACTTGAGGAGGTGCTATTTCAAAGCTTTCAGGTGCCTTTTTGTCATTATTTTTAATGATGCAACTGGAGAAATCATTATTTTAAATGCTTCAAAAGATAATTGTTGCTACAGTTGCTGCATTTGAACTTACCATGTTTGGTCTCATTTGAGAAATCTCACTAAATCCATTAACTCGAAACACTGAATTGCAACTTTATTTTTTATTTTATCTGTCTTTTGCCATTTTCCTTCAAATCACAATGACAGCATAACATGCAGGGTGTTACTGTGCTGGTGACTCCATCAATTAGGAGTGTACCAGGCTGCCTTGTCAGGTGCAGTGGTTAACACAATTTGGCAGTTCAGATCACGAACCCACAGCTCCATAGACCTAACCTCATGGCTGCTCTACACTCTCAAAAATGGCAGTCCTACCAAGAAAAGTAATTACTGAATGCAGCACACTGAACATTCAGTTCAGGGCTGTGCTCACACACTCCTGAGATGATATTTTGTGTTTCTAAAAGGGGCAAATATTTCCACACTTGCTAAGCCTGACAGCTTGCCGCTTGTTGTGCTCTGTAGCATTGCTGTGAGCTGTGTATCTGCACCGCTCATTTAGCTGTGCTAAAGGAAGTGGAGCAGCCTCAGTGCATGTCTGTGTAACTGGAATAATTAGGCTTACGGTCACAGTTTGGCAGTCTAGGGGTTTTTTTTGTTCTTTGAAAATAACATTAGCAATGACTAAAATTGGTTGGTTGCTCTGTCCTTGTCCACTCAGGAGTTTTGAAAGCAACCTTGCTCTTGTTTCTAACAGAACATGAATACAGGCATTACACCCATCACATTCACTATGGGTTTTTTCCTGGTATTTTTCTTCAGTTAGATAATGAGGATATCTAAGGCACAGTGAATATGTGGAAATTATAATTTTCCACTGAAAAAGAAAGGTACTTAGGGCTCTATCTCAAATGGAGATATCTGGACCATAGTCTCTATATTTTTTACCTGTGCTGTCATTGAATTGTTAGGCACCCTGTTTTCTTCAGTTTGTTACCTCCCAAGATGGCATTATTTTTCGTCTGTGTTATGTTCCTATTCTATTCCTGTCAATATACACACTTATGAATGAATTTCAGCCTGTCAGCCTTGCAGAATGCTCTGCGAAGGATGTAAGTATTGCAAATAGGTACTGATACACATTGGCAGGATTTGTTCATTTATCTCCAAGCAATCATACTGGGTTTGGCCAACATAGCAAATTAATAGGCATCCTGCCACACATCAACCAAAAGTTTAACATATTTTTTCCTCTCAGCTATTCTACTGTTCTAAAAATCTGTTCCCTCAATTAAATCAACACTAGAAACAAACACATTTAAAAATGAACTTAAGAGCTTGAAGGTCTGTGTTGCACTAAGATTGTCTTACAGGATGTTAAGATTAGTTTTTTTCCTAATACTTAGGACCTGCTTAGAAACAAATACTTCTGCTCTGGAGTAAAACCCAATGATGGTCTGAAAGGCAGCTGTCCATTCAGCAGTATACTCATGTTCTGTTTATGAATATAGTTCTTCTGAATATTTTATTTCTTTTGCACTTAGCTGAGAAAACAGATACAGATAAACAGAAAAAGTCTTCCCTAAAATCGTGTACTGTATAACCAAAACTCTTGATATTGCTGAAGCATCACAGGTAATTTCTGCAGTTCAAGGAGCACTAGTGTGATCTGTCCTCTAATATATAGATCTTGCCTCTAATATGTGTTAGTAACTTCTCCTAGAGCAAGATGCAGCTTAAAGAATGATGGATATTTTATATTTTCTTTCTGTTTGTCTCACATATCCCCACTCAGCATTTTTTTCCTGAATAAATGAGTACAAGTTATTGTTTTATATCTAGAATTCAAAGATTGTCTTATCCAATATCCCCCATATTTACCTCACCAAAAGAAAAGTACATAGACATGCATCAAGCTAGCTGCAAAGGATCTAAGGTCAAGACTCTTCCTGCAGAAAAATTGTGAGAATGATTTTGATTTGGCTCCAGAAACATTTTTCCCATCTGGAACTATGTCAACCCAAGATTCAAAAGTTACCTTATCTTAGCTAATCAGGTACAGATTTATTCATATGAGTTATCACCTCTTTATAGTCCCCAGAGAGAAAAATTGGCTATTCCATGATAAAATTAATCTTATCTTGCTAAAACAGATATTTATAAATGCCTTCACTGATTGAGGAGAACTACAAGAACAGACAGCAGAGACTAATTCAGACATAACCAAAGCTTTGTAATATAAATCCCAAACCTATTTTGTTTGTTTTGACTTTAACTAGTTTCTTTACCCCTCTATTTCCCCTGTAATTTGTAACACCATTTTTGTTCGATATATGGTTTCTGTTCATCTGAATTTTCAACAAATAACACCATCTTAAGTAGTCTCAGTATCCATAATCTGTCCACACCTGACAGAACAATATGCATTTTGGTGTTTAATTACTATTTATTTAATTTGTTTCAGCAAGGGTCCTATGTTTATTTACTTTGTTTTGCACTTACAGGAAAATATGTTCTGATGATAAGTAAGTTTTATGCATCCTCCCAGATCAAAACTCTCTTCTGTAGTCAGATTCCCTTTCAAGGGAGTTTAATATCCTGGGATATCTTCTTTGTATATTTTCTTCCTGTAGTAGTCACAGGGTTCAGCTTCAGGCATGTTTAAGTCCCTAGGCCTTATTATAAGAAAAATGCTAGAATAAGAATAGACCAATTTCTGATGTCACTTTCCCACATATCCATTAAAATATCATCCAAACCCATATGCTTCTCTCTCCTTACCTATTCTGCTTCTTTTTCTCTGTTATATACTTTGTGACTAAAGACTTCTTTAATTCTGGGTGCATTGTGTTTACACATAATTTTGTTTCATTATGCTGTCTGTCTTCTGCTGGGGGAAGCACTTGGGGACAAGAGTTTCTACCAGAATGTCCTGATCAGAAAAAGGCTGTGTTGTGGTGGTGCAATATAGAGATTGTAGACTATAGCATTCTACATAAGTTGTACATTTACCAGACAAGGACAGAGGTGCAAACACTAATTAGAAAAAAAAGTACCCGGAAATTTGTACCAGTGCTTCTGTTGCAGGGAAGAGAAGGAAGCTGAAAAAGATGTAGCTCTCTTCCCTGTTTTCCGGACCATTAAATAAAATAAATATTTTTAAGATCATTGTAAGTGTGATTAAACAGGTCCAGGGTTCTAAATAATTATATTTTTACTGACTTTTAGCCTTTAATAATTTTCTCAAGATCTTCCATGCTGTGACAACTGTTCCCCACATTTTTCAGATGGTTTTTCATTTCTACATTTGCTTGTGATTGCACCACTGACCTTTAAAAATACCTAGATTTCAGGAGTACATTAACAAATCCCATAAATATGTGTGGTCATTCAGTTGTGTGCACTTCTAGTTTTTTAGGAAACCATGTGTAATGAAATGTGATGGACGAATATTGCTGATGATGCAGTTTGAAGATTTCTCTCCTTCTCTTTCATTCTCTGTCTCTTTTCCCTTATAAAAACTCAAAGAAGGGAATGCATCATTCTATCAGATATCATTCTATCACCACTGAGGGAAGTTTAACCCAAGGATGATTCTTTTATGGCCAGAAGTCCAGCTGCTTGGTCTGACCTTCTGATCTACACACGAGTAATGACCCATGTGGAGGAAGACATTCCTATTCTCAGATCTCAGCTCCAAAACTGATCTTTTTTTTTTTTTTTTTTTGAGAAAAAAATCATAGAATCATAGAATGTTCTTGATTGAAAGGGACCTTAAAAATTGCATTGTTACAAGTGCCATGGACAGGAACACCTTTCGCTAGATCACGTTGTTCAGAACCCCATCCAACATCTCAATTTGCACTCTAGTTTACACTAGAATTTCCCTTTAAGCAGCAGCTATTCATAGAATCAAAGAATGTTTAGGGTGGGAAGGGAGCCTAAAGACGTTCTAGTCCTTTATAGTTTTGCTCTGTGCGCGTTTGGATTATACCTCTGTGAGACTACTGGCAGCATGATATTTCAAATGAGAGCCAAAGACAGCACAATTATGTTTTCTCTTTAAAATCTCAAAAACCTCAAGGAGCCATTAACTATTGTTTTTATTTGTTCTTTAGAGAGTGTTCAGATTGATAACTGTCACACTCACATGAATCATTAGAGAAAACTAGCATGACAGTTAATTTTCTTTGTGTACTTCTCCCAAGTTTTTCATCAAAGATGTTTGTGTTTTGCATTTGCAGCCTGGAGATATTATTATAATTTGGGGATTAGGACATTTTTAGCAAATGTCATCAGGCTTATTCTTTCTTATCATGGGTGTTGGACTATAGCAGCAGCCAGGAGGAAGGAAATCAAAGGTGAGATAGTGTGCAGATGGGTTAGTGAAATGGCAGCCTGAAACTACTCACAGCCTTCTGCAGTCATTATAATGAAGGGGCTGAAGAAAATGTTTTGAGGAAATTGAACAGAATCAAAACAAAATCTATGATTGTATCATCCAAGGGAGAGAAATGAAAACTGCCTCTCACATAGCTTGAGTGGTTTTAAGCAGTGCAGGAGTGTTCATGCAAAGAAGTACACTGGGTCAGAAAAGGAAGAATAGAAGGATCAAGAGAATTTGTCCAAAGAAAAAGACAGTCTTTCAGACCCTAGCAAAGAGTATTTGAGACTGAGATACTACAGCAGAGAATAAAGTGTTGTCAGGGATTAGCAAATGTGTAAATCAGAATAGGAACAGGCAGCTCAAGGAACCAGAGATAACCACAGCTTAAAACATGAGTAGCTGAAGAGAAATCTTTCAGGTAGGGCACTCACAGGCTACCTGTGTTGGTATATTGAACAAGATCAGGGCAGATCCATGTACTGATACATTATTGCATGTACACAGATCAATTTTTATTTAAGGACAGAGGGGACAGAGAGCAAGCTCAGAGTAATTACTACTAATTTTAGCAGTGATCTGAAAAGTCATTAGAAACATCATTTCAATCAGAATTTTCCCAGAAATAAACAGCCACGTATGTGGATGAATTTGATGATTTGATAAACCAAATACCTGTATTTTAATCTATGTATCTGTACAGAAGGAAGTCCTAGCACTGAGAAGAATATACACAAGCAATCTTAGCCAAAAAGAAAAAAAAAGTACTTGTGCTGTGGAAGTAAATGATTGTGTATTTATTTTACTGGTATCTAAAGAACTAATATGATTTCCTTCTGTATTGCCATAACAACTGGGGCTAATACATTTCTTGGAAATACGAACAAGATTTCATGCAAAAATATTTTATTGTAGCAATCAGTAATTACAGGGGAAACTTTGCTGACCAAGCTCTTCATGAGAAATATTCTAATTTGATACAATAATTCCTTTTATTTTTCCTTGTTCACTGGAGTCAAAATATGCTTTTACACAGCTACCCAGTGAGTAATAAAAGTTAGAGTTATTCCACACATTGATTTCTATGAGAGACATCCCTCAGATAAATATCAAGGGATTTTTCAGTAAAACATGCAAAATTTAGTGCTGCACTGAGATCGTAGAGAGAACGATTTAATCCTGGAGAATTCCGTTGAAACGGTAGTTATTGGAAAAATGAAATGAGAAAATTGTAATATATTATAGATATGATGTGTGGGAGTAAATATTAGTTGCTAATGCATTGAAAAACAATGTGTTTATGGATAGTAATGAGAGTCATGACGCAGAAAGATATGTACTCCTTTTGTTTTACAAGGGGAGGATGCAGTACACTAGAATCACTATAACCTGCCCAATAAAAAAAAAAACCTGAAGCAAAGGAAAGGCCAACAAGGAGTTAAATCATGTCTCAGTTATGAGGAAGCAAAATATGGCAAACTGTGGCTTGGATTTTATGTTTTTTGGTTTTGGAGTTAATTATTGTCTGATGAGCGGTGGTCTAAGTTTGAAAACTGGTTTACAAGACATTGAGCTTAAGAAAATGCAAGCATCAAAGTTTAGTGAATACCATTGAAATTCTTAGCTTTAACTTCCTCATGTCCTCTTCATTCCCACCAGAATTTTTCAGCCTTCAGCAAAATCTTTAGGAATCTTATTTCCCTCCTACCCTTAAGCAAAAGCAGCCCAACTACTACTAGTGATCCCAGTACCATAACGTAGCAGTGCAGAAAGAATACACTAGAACAGAACTCATTTGCAGACTAGCCCCCAATGGTGAATTCACTGGTTATCCCCAGGGAGAAATTCAAAGTGAACACAAAATGTAGCACACAGAAGTCCTGACATTCAGCTCCTCTGGGATTTCATTCATGAGGCAGTTTGGGCAAACATTAAAAACAGATATTGCAAATTCTTTTGTAAGGTTATGGGGTTTTTCATATGTCTGTCTTTTCTGACCCACTAGTAAGATGAGAACAATTATATCTTAATGGCTTTGCAATAGATAACCTTTATTGCTCTGTTTGATGCCATCCCCACTAGATAAAGGACATCTGTACTGAACTGACACTGTCCAAACACCATTTTATTGTTAAGCATTAATGAGGTCTGTAATCCTTCTAACTAATCACAGGAAACTGTAGCCATAAATAGCATTTGTTCTTTTTCTGTTACAATGTCATTTATAAAACACTCTTGAATTTCCTTTCCTTACAAATTTTGCTAGTTTGTGTCAGGAAGCCTCCTCCTCCACATGAGTTTAACTGAGTTTTTTGAGTTACATCAAATCATGACACCAGAGAATCTGTTTGGCTTTCATTCATCTGGCTACTCAGTCTGGCTTCCACTGACTCCATGCCATTTTACATAGGATTTTGGCATTGCCACAGTTAAGCATTTACAACGTTGCCCTCTTAAAACTTCTGATTTCTCAAAGCTTTAATTATCTGACTTCTGGACTGTGATAAGTACACTATTTTATGCTTAGCATCTCTACTATTGTTATGAACTCAATTGTGTGAGATCAGATAATTCAGTGTTTAAACAGATTTTGTTAGTCAATGGCCCAAAAGAGATGTGGGTTTACATTCATGCTGGAAGGTGGTCTATAAATGCAGGATCACCTCTATGAATAATAGATGATTGAAAATGTTTTATAAAATGTAAAATTTTTTCTTCGTAAGTTTAAGAATGGAGACCTTTATGATAAAAAAGAGAAAGAAAATCCATGAGATTGCGCATTTCAAAAAACTTTAAAATAAGCTAGAATGTCAGTAGCATCACCTGATTAAGGTCGCTTCCATGTAGTAACAGACCTCCAAGGGTGTTTTTGCAACAATTCCACCAGATAACTTTTAACAGTTTCCATGCAAAGTGGAAATTTGGGAGAAGATGAAATCAAATTACTCTCTATTTGTCTCCTTGGAATCACATCAAAGCAAATTTTTCCCTCGCTATCCTTTGGATATGAGCACCAAAATACCTTTTTTTTTTTTTAAGTAGTTTTTTTTGTTTGTTTGTTTAACTGTATGCAATATTTTCCTTTTTATATGACCTTTCTTTGGAAACATCCATTTTATTAAATAAATTGAGAGCTAATTGCAGTCATTATAATCTCCTTAGATTCTTAATAGTTTAATTTATGTTTGTGCATGGAGCTGTTGGGATTGACAGAAAAAGTACAAACCCACATGGTCTTGCACAGCATTCTCTTGATTAAGAGCGGATGTCTCTTAAAGTAACAATAATGGATGAAGCTGGGGGCATTTTCAGAGAAAATCCCATATGCCTGAGATGCAGGCAATGCTCAGAAGACACCAGAAAGATTTCTAAAGTAATGAAGAAAGAGCTTCACTGTCAAGTAATTACTTAAGAGAGATGAAAACAAATTCATGTTGCTGAAACAAGTCAGTCACTCGTGAGACTAAGTAGGTGTAGCAGACGTGCTCTTTTTGCTTCTGTTGTTTAACAGAAAGGGGAAAAAATGTCCTTTACACAGTGGCAAATGAACTATGAAGCACAGAAAAGATAAAAGAAAAAGCAGCAAACAGCTTATGTAGTTTAATTAGGAAAAGTTCACATTGTGCAGACAGTAAGTCAATTCTACCCTTAGTGACAGTCATGAAGATCTGCTGGAGGGTAGCCAACAGTAAACTTTTAATGCCTCTAACCTGTACCTCCTGGCTCAGACTGCAGTACTGCTTAGTCATGGTAACTTTTCCCAAAACATTCTTGTCTTCTAAATGAAAGTGGACCGTTTTTGTTCTGGAGTCTGCTTTCCACTGTGTCCTTGTTATCTAACATCCTGTCTTCTACTGTCAATGCCTCCAAATTTCTATGCTTTTTCACCCTCTTGAGATACCTAAGCAATAAATTCACAGTCTTTACAATGGATTTAATAGTATTTTCTTCAATAGTTCAAAGCCTAATGATTACTGAAATAAAAATGGATCAAGAAATTGATGGCCTTTAACACCTGCGGTTCTCTTACATTGCAAACATCAGGATCAAAACACATACTTGAATTTTTCTGTCTTCTCACAGTCACTTTAAAGCCTTTAATATTCTGGATCAGATTTTCTTCTAACTTAAACTGATGGGATCTCCTATGGTTTCTCTGGGTGACCTCCTTGCAGAACATACTTATTTGTGAAGCTACTGTTACTTCTATATTGGTTAAGATTGTGAAAGTAAGATGGTCAGTCAAAAAAAATTGTAGTCTACACATTTTTGTGTCTTGGTTTAACCACCAGCTAGCAGCTCCTCCCCACACAGCTCCTTGCTCCACCTACTCCAGCAAGATTGGAGAGAGAATTGAAATATCAAATTGAGAAAACTCATGGGTTGAGGTAAAGATTGTTTGATAGGGAAAGCAAAAGCTGTGCATGCAAGCAAAGACAAAGAATTAGTTCACCACCACTGTGGGCAAGCAGGTTTTCAGCCATCCCCAGGAAAGTGTGGCTATATCACATGTGAACATGACTTGAGAAGACAAAAACATCACTAAAAACGTCCCCCATTTTCTTTTTCATCCCCAAGTTCCATATGCTGATCATGACACCATATGGTCTGATGTACCCCTTGGGTCGGTTAGGGTAATTTTTTTTGGCTGTGTCTCCATCAACTCCTTGTGCAGCCATGATCCACTCAGTGGTGGGGTGGGCAGAGGAGCAGAAAAGGCCTTGGCTCTGTGTGAGCACTGCTCAGCATAATAAAACCATCCTTCCTAACACTGTTTCCAGCAAAAAATCAGAATGCACCAGCTACTGTACCAGCTACTGTAAAGAAAACTAAATCTACCCCAGCAAAACCCAGTAAACTCTGAAAATAACTTTACATGCCAATGTACTTTCTTAGGAGCATAAATAATCGTAGTTGAGGGAAAGCAATTCAGCTGATTTAGACGTTCTTCATCTACAGGCCAGATTAACTCAAAACTGTTTCTTCACTTGTATGCCAGACTCATTAGCCCTTCCTTTTGCCTCTATAACCTTTATTTTTATCAGTTGTTCTCAGGACTCATCACTTGTTCAAAGACCTTGATTTCTGAAATACACTCTACCCGTGCACTATCACTCTCTTCTGGTAACACTTTCAAGTAGTATTTTGGCTAAATCTCTTTCACTTCTCCTTCTTTTATCCTTGACAATCTTTCAAAATTAGTTTCTTGAGTTCCTTTTGCCTTTCCCCCCATTTTCAACTGATTTTATAGCCACCAATCTTTCAACAGGCATACAGTTCTGGTGTTGTCTACAATACACCTCTCTCTTCCATACTGATCCTTTTTATAATCCCCCCATCCTCAACTTTTATATCTACTCCAATATATATATATTCCAGCTGTAAATTCTTGAGCATTTTCAGCCATGAAATCTGTGTTAGAAGTGCGAGATTTGACAACATCATGTTCCTATATATTTATGACAAAAACTTGATCTGGTTCAGTATATCTTTCTTTAAACCTGAAATTCCTCTTTTATTGGGCATGTCCTTTTTCAGTGTTTACTACTAAAAATATTCTGGCATGTAATTTTTTTTCAAGTGTACTGTAAATGTGTAACAACCCTCTACCTGTAGGTGTGGAGTCAGTGGGAAGAACCAAATGATGGGAAGGAAAAGTAGCGTCATACATCATGGGTATTGATAATTAGCCACCAAACCATTTCTTCTTAGCAGGCTATACTTAAAGTGCTCCATTAATTGATTAAATATAATTCCCCTTCTTCCTACATTCTTCTCCCTTCCTTATATCATGGTATTAATTGCAGTGATTGATGCTGATGGTGATATTTAACTTCCATTAAAATCTGTATCTCCATGAAGAATTCCTAATTTTCTTCTCACTATTAAACTTCACCCAATCCCACATATAAGAGAGCTTTGTAGGTTGCCCAGGCAGCAGATGGATTTCCCAAGGCAACCGCTCCAAGAGTGGGTTGTTATTTTGTTGGTTGGCATTGTTACATTCTCTTAAGGTTTTATAGGACTCCACAGAACCATAACAATGTATGTACTTATTATGATTCATGTCTTAATTAAACATTTCCACCTCGGTGAATGAATTCTATATAATCTCTCTAGGCAATTGAGATCTGCATCCTTAATTGCTGTGCCATAGGTCAAGCAGATGATAATGTATTTGCTCTAGTGGAAATAAAGAATTTACTCCTTATTTGCAGGAGCATTCAGCTCCTCTTCATATATAAGTGTAAAAATCTCAACAGCTTTAAAACAGAATAATTAGATAATTGTTACATTTAAAGCTATTTACCCCAGTCTAAATAAAATCCTAAATAATTTCAGTTTCTGTCCCTGTTAATTAGCAAGGTTTTTGTGTGTTTCATTTAAACATAATACTAGGACCAATTCAGTACTTTCACCTCTGGGACTCCACTTATTATTGACTGGTTCCTTAGAGACCCAAAGCAATTTAAATTAAATTAAATTTATAGCTTAATCCATCCCTGAGAAGTACAGGACAAAAATTATTAGAGCTTTCTAGAGGTTTTCTTTTTCAGAACAATTCTGTTCACTGATTCAAATAAAACTCTGCCTACTTGAACCAGCAGGAAATTCAGTCCTCTCAGCATAAATAATTATTTTTCTTTCTTATCATCAACTTTGCACAATCAGCCTACCAATACTTTTTTTTATTAATTAATGACTTTGAAGAGTACAATGAAAGTAATTATGTATATGCATCCTCATTCTATTTATGTTTAAAGTGGACCTTTCCAGGTGTAGTCAATGCATCCTATAGGTTACAGTGTCTACATGACTATTTATGTTTTAAAATGGGCTGTTTTTCTTCCTCTGTTTGCTTGCACTAGATGCAAACACAAAAAGAACAAGATTCACACAAAATGCCACATGTATTTCTGCCACATTGGTCTTCCTCAACAATAAATACAGAATAAATTAACAAATTAAGACCGGCCTACTTTAGATGCAAATACCAGGATGAGATCAGCACTGGAGAAGGCTGCCTGGGGAAGTGATTGTGTCACCATTCCTGGAGGTATTTAAAAGATTTGTAGATGTGGCACTTAGGGACATGGTTTCATGCCACTGCTGGGTAAATGGTTGGACTTCATGACCTCAAATGCTTTTTCTAACTTAAAAAGTTCTGAGTTTACTCTATGAATCATGACTTAGTAGAAAAAGCTGCCTGATATCTCTAGATCTACTGCTTATGTTTGTGTCTGGCAAAATGAGTGCCATTCATAAACTTTCAAATTTAAGTAAATATAAGTGGAACTGTTATTTTTCTGCTTGATCTAAATGCAAGTGTCATCCAAGAAGCATATTAAAACAAATGTAATTTGCCTTTGTCGCACAATCTGTTGGTCAGAATTGAAATAAAGATATTTTTGTGGGACTGTCCCAATCTAAGAGGATTCTTAGACAATCCTCTACAAATCTTTCAATAGACTGATTTATATCAATGTAGGTGCTAAAAATTCTTTAATAAATGTTTTAATGAAACAGTTGCAGAAAACATTATGCTGTTTGAAGTATTTCCTACCCTTCAGAGGGGAATTACTGAAATTACATTGAATCTGGGTAAAAGGCAGAAGATGATCAAAATTACTGTGGAGAAAAAATTAAGCAATGCTGAAGAGTTGTGCAGAATATGAATCATATCTATGAAAAGGACTTTGATGAATCCTGTAATTGAAAATAAAATGTCCATCTTTTAACCATAACAGGAGAAAAATGTTTTCTAGCAATGGACTACATTCATTGCTAGCTGAGAAGGATAAAACAGTGAGAAGGCAGACACATTCTTCTCATTGTGTGATTGACAATTAATGTATTGACAGGACAGTGTATAAGGATTTCATGCTAGTTAAATAATTTAAAAATCCTCCAGTGTTAGCTAAAGAAAATGTTAAATGATAAAGACTTGTGTTATACACTGTAAAACTGGCTTCACAGATAATTAAAACATGATAATTTTTAAAAACAATTTGGAATTTTAATGCTAATTTATTGAAAGAATTGAAAGAAAAATCACTTTCTCTCTACTTTTAAAAAATCAGATGGGATGATAAAAGCAATTAAAGGCTGACTAACTTAAAATGGTTTCTAAAAAAGTCACTGGAACAGAAATCTTGTCTAGGAAATGTCAGTCTGCAAAAAATGCAAGAAGTCATCAAGCAAACTTCACAGGCCTTTTCCAAATTGACAGATAAAGGAAGTTGCAATAATATAATGTATTTAGATTTCTCTTATGGATTTAAGTAACATATCTTTTTGTATGATCACAATTATCACAATGACATTAAACAGATGAAAAAGATAAAAGTCTGCTTAAAAGGCCATTACTGGTTAATAAGAAGGACAATGGACTAGATGAGTTCCTGCAGATGATCTGGCAGAACTGTGATCATGGTAAAATACATGAATTTGCTTCTTCACAAAAGCTTCACCTCCTTCAGTATGCACAAACATAAAGATTATCCACACTAAAATCACAACATATGTTCTTTGACTACCGGATGGATCTTCTGAGAATTTAAACCTACAAATTTTAATTAGCTTGAAAATAGAAATTATTCTTAGCCAGGTTACCAGGTGTTCAAAGAGAGATTTCCCTGTGTCACAATTTTGTCCTTGAATGCCTTAGACTAGCCTGGTGGAGTAAAGAACCATAAACATTATCTCTGAGGAGTATATATTTTAAAAATTAAATAGTTAAGTAAGTTGGGGTTTTTCCACTTTCATTCTTTGCTACTGAATTTCTCCTTTAATAGAGATTAACATTTTGTCCTTATCAACAAGGTGGCTTTCTTTCAAAATGTCTGTCCTCCCCCATTATCCTCAGTGTACTGAAACAATGGACAATAAAGAAGGCTGCTTTCTTGATTTAAGCTGCTTTGATATTTTCCTCTGCTGCTTAAAATCAGCAGTCGCCATGTTCTTTAAAGCAAGTTGATTTTATTCCTGCTGGTTGCATTTGAAAGTAAAAGGTAGCTGTTCTAGAAACTACTTCTGTTCATGTTTCCAGTCAAAATAATGGATAATAGCTGCTGTTTCCACCAGACCAAAGCCTCAAAAGCCACTTATGCTTGCTTGCTGTATATATAAATAATAACACCCAATTTAAAGAAAGTCTTGTGTGAGCTTTTTACTACTCTCCAAATATATTGTTAATGCTCCTGAAGTACTAGAAAGTTGAACTCCTTGAAAAAATATAACTCAGGCATTCTTTTCTCACAAAATAGCCACAAGTGTTTACACCAAAACAACATATAATTTGAGTGCTGGAGTGCCCATATTTTTTCTACTCGGGTGTCTCCCTCATATCTCTTGCTTGTGGCCATTTTCCAAAATTTATTTCTATTTCCTAATCTTTGAATTGCGACTGAATTAATGTGGTGTCTCATTAATACTAGGAAAAGAGGAATTTTGTTTGATATCTGGTCGGCATTCCTGATATCCAAATTTCGTCTTGCTTTTTGTCACTGAGATAGTCCCCCCAAACGGCTTTAATTACTTTTGTAAAATCTTCATGGTTAAAATCAAGGGTCAGCACAAATTTCATTGGCCATAAATCTCCCATTGTTAGTCCAGGACAGTTTCTATAGGCAATGTAGAAAGTGTCCATGTGTCACATGTTTAACATCTCTTTATTGCACCTTTTAGCGGTTACATGGGAGTACGATTATGAATTTTTTGTTGTCACCTGTGTGACTCTCACACGTGCTGAGTCACTGTAAGACCTCTCTCATGGGACACCCTAAAGCACGGATGTATCCTGCCACAGACTCCTCTATCTGAAAATTCTTTGATCAGATAAAACGAGTAGATTTCTGCTGATCTCCAAGAAAAGGAAAATCAATTTTTACTAATGGATCAAACAAGAGATTCAGCTTTACTGGATTGTCATTATTTCTCCAATTTTGCTTTCACTCGTGCTTCCTTTTGCACTAGACCTTACTTCCATCTAGATGAAAGATGCCATGCGAGATAAGAATATTTGTCCACGTCAAGGTGCACCAAGGGGTAACAGGACGTGGATCACACCAGCCAGGATTCATCCTATCCCCTAGCAAGTGACTAGGGCAGATTATGTACTACCAAGAGAAGAGAAAATATAGTCCTAAATTGAATGAGGAATGTTTTAGTGGGGTATAAAGAAAATAATTTTTACTATTAGGATAGTTAATCACCAGAACAGTTGTCTAGAGCACTTGTGTGATATTTTCAAGTCCCAATTAGAAAAACCTTTGACCACCTTAGTCTAGATGACCCTTCTTTCAGCAGAAGACTTGACTAGGGACTTCTTAAGATGCCTTCAGTATCAGAGTGATAGTATGATCATGGAAAAATGCTTAAGTTTCTCTTCAGTAGATGCATAAAAATCATCACTCAAAGTTTTAACTTCACATGTCTTGGCTCCATTGACCTTACCCATAATCTCATACTCTTTAGATACCACACCTGTACCATAATAAATACAAGATAACTAAAGGAAAAAAAAAACAACAATATGTACAGGAATTAAAGAGAAATTAGGGAAGTTGAGAAGACCAACACCTAAACAGCTAATTGCTCTAGAATCAGACCTTGCTCAATACTGAGTTTTATTTCAGAAGAGCTTAATGAGAACTGGTTGTCTAGGAATGTATTCCCTAATTTAGTGTTCCCACTAAAATAAAAACTACGAGCCACGCTCCTTCACTACCTTTACCTTCCCAACCGTAAGCCATGCCTCCACTCCTTCTCAAAAGTGAGAATATCTTCATTCTGCCCCCAGCAATGAGGAAAGGTAGTATAGAATAATAACCTAGACATGCCTACATGGTCCTAGGCTCCCCTCCTTCATGGTCAAGGCAAAACTCTGTCTTGGCCAAAGAAAAGATAGAACTGAACACCCAAACCATCAATTCTGAAACTGTTTTGATTGTTTCCACTCAATTTTATGTGAAGTATCACTATTTGTGATGTCATGAACATGAAACATTCATAACATTTTATTAAAGATTTGACAATTGCCCATTTTGGTGCTATCAACTGTGCAGAAGAGTGCCCAGAAAAATAACCCCTTCTAATATGTATTCTCATATGAAGAGGTCATTACACAACTCTTCATTAAATATTATGCATTTAAACTATGGCTAAAAGGAATAACCAATACAAATCATCATATGCCGCACAATTCTGTAGAAAGTGCTTCACAGAACAATAAATTCTGAATTTCTTTCCAGTTATTATTCTGTGATCTAGACTGCAAAATCTTGACTGCAAAGGCAAAATCACATACTAAGTCTGGATATCTCTCTTCTCTTACTCCTTCCTCTCTGTCCCCCACAATCTATTAATCTGTACTGGTTTATTTACATTGCAAATAATTTAGAGAGTGAAAACAGCAAGGAGTATGAACAATCCTACCTGGAGGGCTTGATAGTGCTCCTAGGAGTGATGCATGAACAGGCAGCAGGTTTCTAAAGTGTGGATGGCATATCAAAGACTTCTATTCTCAGCAGTAAGAACAGCATTCAGTATCAAAAGAAACATGAAAAGAGGACCACTTCCCATTTATTCTGTTAGGCAGATGAACCTAACCAGTGACTCCACTCGTTCTTCAAGATTAAAGGAAAATACAGTAATAGAAAAAGACGATAGTGTCTATTATTTCACTGAGATCCATTTATGGAAAAATAGTATATTTTACAAGGACTTTTATACAAGGCTCTTTGTTTAGATCACTGTACAATTTCTCAATATTAGGAAATTGTAAAGTAACTTATGCAAGAACTCAGTAATAACTTTGTATTAGAACTATTTTTCAGTATCTTCAAACTCCACGTTTGATAAACCAGTTTTAAGACACAAGTCCTTATTGAGGAGGATATGTGTCATTATATATTATTACTTTGTGATTCACAAAAAATAATAGGACCTTGTATTTTGGAAAGCACTAGCAACAAGCAGATCAGAGTTTGGAAGATTATAGCCTACAAGTCCACAACTTTCCAAGGAAATATCATGAGGGATTTTGTGCCATTTTGCACCATGTACTTTAGAAAAAGGTAGAGATTTTTCTAACTTCTGGTATCCTTAATGGATTGATTTATACTTGACAATTTACAGATTAACTTACAGTTCTTATTACTTATTTAGCTGGGTGTAAGTGAAAATTCATGCAGTTTATACATTTAAGCATAAAGCCATGCTTTTTTTCTAACCAATCAGTTTAGCATTCAAACTAGGAATTAAGCAAGTTTTTAGTTACTTGCTAAGCTTGCCAAGGGATTTGCCATCTTTTTGTGCTATGCTTATCAAACCTGTGAATTTCAGGTAGTCCCACAGAATTAAGGAATAGAATTGGATCGTACTTAGCTTCTAACATTAATCAACACAGTTTTGGCCATAGAAATGGAACTGTACATACACCTCTAAGAAACTTACAGTTGGAAAAAACCTCAAGGATCATCAAGTCCAACCAGTAACCCAACACTGCCAGGCCCACTATTAAACCATGTCCCTAAGCACCACATCTGTACATTTTTTGAACACTTCCAGGGATGACAATTCCACCTCTTCCCTTGGAAGTATGCTAAAGCTACCATTTAGTGCTGCCATCCTGAAGGTGTGTTGAAGTCTCCTAATACATTTTATGTAGGTGGCAATACAAAGGAGCAGGCTTATTGTAAAGGAGCTTTCTCTGAGAAGTAGTTATTTTTAAATAGCACCCATTTTCTTTGTCTGACAGAAAAAAAAATACTGATGTATCAATCAGTTGTGTTTTTAAAACTGTGATGTTATTTTTTTTTATTTTGAGTTAATGATCTCACAAATTATTGAGATTTTGAAAGTTTCATGAAACACAAGAGATTTTTATGTCAAATGAGTTAAATTCTGGTGCACAAAATTTCTTTGGTAGCTCTAAGAAGTCCATTGGTTATGTTTTACCTCATAGTGGTTTTTTGCACATAGAATTCATAGGATCACAGTGTTATTTCCCAGTTATGAAGTAGCTTCTGATTTATTACTCCTCTTTTCTCCAGTTTTATATGTGTTATAATAATATTTGTCTCTTTTCAGCTATTTTGAGTTCTAAGAATTCTGATAAGTGGTAGTCTCTAGGAAGAGAATATTATTTAATATTAAAGTGTTTTAATTTAATACTGCTGGGTTTACTGGTTTTATTTGCCAGACAGTGTGGTGAATTTTCGCAAATTCTATGCATCTGGTTATTCTCTGTCAAGAAGAATTAATTGTAAAAAGCTATGAATTAGCTAAAATGTCCTCAGGGGGAGGATTTGAGAGCAGCATTATTGTTTGACAGCTTTCAAAGAGAGTAAAAGTCTCTGCTTTGTGGGTAGATATGATTTTATTGCCCTACAAGTGTGGATGTTCTAGATCCATGTCAGTGTATTCTGTCTTCAGTGCTGTTTAGCCTCAATTCTACTTTACTTTGCGAATTAAAGTTCTTGCATACGTGACCCATCACAAACACACTTTCTCCAAAAGAATCATAGAATCACTAAGATTAAGACCTTTAAGACCATTGAGTCCAACCATTAAACCAGAATTGCAATGTTCGTGACTAAACCATGTCTGCATGTGCCATATCCACACTTATATTGAATACTCTTAGGGATGGAGAGTCAAATATTTCCTTGGCCACCCTGTGCCAATGCCTGAAAACCCTTTTAATGATTAAAGTTTTCCTAATAGCCAACCTAAACCCCGCCTGGTGTAACTTGAGGCTGTTTCCTATTGTCCTGTCAGTTGTTGCCTGGGACAAGAGACCATCTCCATCTTTCTGTGTAGACAGGTGTCTGACACGTTACAAATATTCTTTGTTTTCTCAAAAAATAACAATCTCTGTATATCTCTATCTCATTATGTTGTAAGGTCATGTAACCTTCCTTGTCTATGTTCTTGATAATTTAATGAGCTCTGTTTTAAATTATATTAAAACCTCAGGAAGTGTGAGCAGATATAAGTCAGTTGTAATGAAAGAATATATAACACTTTTCAACATTGAAATATCAGTCTTTTTTTTTTTCTTTATCCATGATCCATAGAGCACTGAAACCCACTGAGAAAGTGTGATATACAATTCTCACATTAATTAGAAACTGAACTTCAAAATATGTCTTGCTTAATCCTAACAAGTCTAAACAGATCATTTGGTTCTGTTTCCCTAAGTGTGTAAGGATGCTTCTGGTCTCAGTCAAAAGAGAAAGGACAGTTGTTAATTAAATATCCTTTTTTATCTGTTGATATATGAAACAATTCTAGGAATATCATTAAATCTGCGGCAGACAGCATTATTCATTTTTATCTTTCAGAATGGTGTACTTTAGGAGGAAAATAAGTTTCTTCTAATGTTTTCTTCTCTTAATTTGATCTATCTGAAATAGTTTGTGATCAATATAAGTTTTTCATGGTTCAAAATTCATCACACTTACACAACTGTCATGCTAACAACATTTAAGGCCTATAAAAGAGAGAAAAATTGAAAGAAGTTTTTTTTCAAGGAAGCATCATGGTTTGGCTTGGAATGAACTTAAAAATCATCTGGTTCCAGCCCCCCTTGCCATGTGTTGGGATGTCACCCACTAGATCTAGTGGCAAAAAGCCCTGCCCAGGGACATTGCCAAATGTTTTACAAAAGTCCAGGTAGACACCCTTCCCTCAAAACTATAACCCCATCATAGAAGGCCACCAGATTTGTGAGGTACAACTGGCCTTTAGTGAAGCCATGCTGACCATCACCTTCTTATTTTCCATGTACTTTAGCAGAGTTTCCAGGAGAGCCTACTCTATGATCTTGCCAGAAAAACTGATATTGATCTCAAAATATTTCAGATAGACCAAATTGATTAATATTATGCATGTCTTTTTCATTCTTCTGGGGGAAAAATTTATGAGTGTGAGAAGTTTTATTCTGATCTATTAGGCCACAGACAATTTAGAGTAGATTTTCTGAACATGTTATATAATTTCACATTTTATTGCATAAAACTATAGTACAATTACTCGCTAGGACTTATGTTTTCTGCCTCTATCTTAGAAATTCTAGATTAAAAAACTAATTTTTGAATACTGTCATAGTACAATATGAAAAAAGAAAAAGTTACAGTGTGTTCTTCATGCTGCCACTCTGTGCCTTCATATTTCTTTGCTTTTTTGTGTTTAGGCCCTTATTTCACCTTGAGATTGGGGCTGCTTTAGTTTAGCTCCATGAATGTACTATGATAATATCTACTGAAGGCAGACACCCATCTTATCCAAATCCCTGGATGTTCCTTCTCTTGCACGTGCTGCTTTCTTTCTTTGTGCTGAAAAGTTGATGGTTACCTCAGGAAACACCGGAGGAACTGATTCTGGTAAAATGTAACCCAAAAGGAAAAAAGAAGAGTGATAAAAGAGAAAAATAAATATTGGGTTTGTTTGGTTTGGGTTTTTTTAAAGTAGTTGGAGTGATTTTAGTGGCTTAGTTTGGTCCACAGCTGATTTTGACCATTAAATTCTAGAACCCATTACAAAAGAATAAATCATCTTATATTATAGGAGTTTGGCTTGTGAAGAAAGTTAAAGAGATCTTGATTCTGGGGTAATAATTCTGGGTCAAAAATTTTGGAGTAATTGTCTGATGTACTCCCTATTTATTAGTTACTTATTTTTGCTCTTTTTCATTAGAAAGGTCTCCACTGAAGGAAGAAAAACCTTCCACAAGCTGTATTTCAAGATTCATTTTACTATCCGACACACTGGTGTGATTCACATGCGTACTGATGAACAAAGTCAGATTCAAGTTCTAAATCCATAGTGTTTCCTATTAAATGCCTTCTTCCTGTTCTTTTGCTCTGCTGTGTATAGAAAACACTTCAAAACATGAACTAAAGAGTTTTTACTTTCCAGCTATAGTGTTCTATAATCTGCTATTGCTACTCTTGTGGAAAATGTAATGCATCATAATATGCATATTTATATACAAATGTATATACTTATGCATGTGCACGTGCTAACTTAAATACTTTCTTCTCTCTGCTCCCCAAATTCCTCTGCAAAACACTGCTTGTTGTGAAACATCTGTGTACAAAATTTAAATTCATATGATGTGTCTCAAACACATCTAATATGATTTCTTTTGAGGTTGCCATCTGTCAAGCAATAACAAAAGTGATTTCTTCCCCTAACAGAATGAAAAAGACATGCATAATATCAACAAGGATCTTCTAAAAAATGTTAAAAGGTCCACAGCGAACACATTCAGCAGAAGTCTCAAAGGAGGCATGTCTTTCTGAATCTCCATATAAAAAGGCTTTCATAATTTACCAACATTTGATTTTAATTATTCAGCTTAAGATAAACTAATGCATTATTTATGTTAAGTGAAGCACATAAACAATGCCAGTCTTATGTGCCCAAAAATATTTTAAAAGCTAACTTGAATGCAGCTTGCAATTTATAGCTGAGCTTTGTCAACTCATTAGAAGCAAAACTGAGTATGAAAGTTCTGACTCAGTTCAACAGAAAATGTGCTGACAAGTGAAGGTGACTCCTACATATATCCCTGATCATTAAAAAAGTTATCTCAAAAAAGCAGTCTTGAACACACACATCCAGAAATATACACTCTTCCAGCAACAAATTCTCTAGCCTGAAATAATACATCTATTACATGCAAGGATTTCAATGTCATTGAAGAATTTTCAACAGAATTCATAAGTCTGAATTTCTGTCACCACCTTTTAGAATATTTAGAAATGTACCTATTATTCATGAAAGAACCTAAGAGATTATCTTGTCATTGAAGTACTAAATACAAAAAGGATTGGGCAGCTTATTAATGATTAAATAATTCTAAAGGTAGAAAATTATACTTCTGCTCATTAGCATGCAGTGTGAAAGAAGAAATTAATTGCTATTTTAAGCCTTAAGGCCATATTTTCAGAACTGGACATTTCTGATATTCAGTACTAATCCAGCTGTTGGGGAGGGCAGTGGGAAGGTGTTAGCAGTTGAATCAGTAGATATTGTCAATGTCAATTTCTTTGTATGCAAAATCAGGGAATAGTACTTTTTCAGTGTTGTTGCAAAGAAATAAAGTTCCCACTGACTGATTCTACGGCTACTTCTATTTTAGCTAGTTTCCTATTGGGCAAATCAATTGATTTCATCCCTTTGGATAGTTTCCTCAGAATTACCTAGACAAAACTCACAGTTGATTCCTTATTTTACAGCCCCTTAAGACTCATCAATTGCCCTTGTAGTAGCTTCTTTGCTTTTGTCCCTATCTGATTATTAATGTTTAGAGAGATGATCAAGAACTACCTAATTTGTCTCTTTATTGCATGGAACACAGTATTTTGACCCTTTTTCTTTGCTGGGACAGAACATACATACCCATCTGTTGTTTCCAACTTTTGTCTCCCCTCAGGTTGTGTGGATGGTTTGTGTCACACGGATTTATCAGCATCTTTTCTCCCTTGCCAACTGTGCTAGACCAAACTTTTCCTCTATAAAACTTAAAAGTCCTTCATCAGAGCACTGAAGATTAAAGTTGAGCATGTGTTTAATTACCTACAGATGTGAAGTATATTTGCCTTTTCTCTACTGTTCTTCTCTAAGTGGTTATTCATTCCAGTGCATTGATATAATGAAAACTGGCACGATGGTAACTTAATTGAATATTATTCTCATGTATTTAGTAATTTAATAACCTAATCCATAAAAACCCAAGAATAATTCCAAACATTTGCAAAAATTAGAAAAAAGTGCAACCCTTTTCAAATTTTATGTGACACTCTGCAAAATCCAATATAAACATAAACATGTCAGTCTGGTATACATTTGCTTATCTGAGTTCTTTCTGGTACTGGATAAGCAATTCAGTGACTGAGAAGGAAGTCTATTATCATACTATAGCCCATCTGTAAAGATGAACTAGTAGAAGTCTAGAATGAAACTTGTACTAGCCTATGCTTTCATAATATTCAGTATAATTTTATATTTTCAAAAGCTTGAGTAACTCTGACCCAGATAATTCAATAGTCAAAATAATTCTGCAATTTATAAGCCAGTTTTACATAGCAAATATAAACAGTTAAGTAAGTTAAATATGTCTAGACTCAACACTTCAGCCCAGAAAACATTCCCAGAATTGCAGAATTTGTTTCCTAGAAAGTATATAAAAACATATTGGCGATTCTGACAAGAGGCAGACAACATTTATTTTTGCCAGCACTGTCACCTGTCGACTGGATCCAATAGAATGCAACTGAGATTTACAAAGCTTGTTGGCAGATCATTATTAACAAAAGGGTGATCCTGTAAAGATCATGAGAATGATTTGGGACTTTTCTGCTACAAAAGGTATCTTGAAGTTTAAGTTGTATGAACAAAAGTGTAAGCCCTCCCTCCTTCTTTCTTTCTCTTTTTCTCTTTCTCTTTTTCTCTTTCACTCTCTTATTTCTGCTTTATCTTCTTTACTGATTTCCTCTAATTTTATCTTCCTTCCTTCCTTCCTTCCTTCCTTCCTTCCTTCCTTCCTTCCTTCCTTCCTTCCTTCCTTCCTTCCTTCCTTCCTTCCCTCTTGTCTCTTCCTTTTTCAAATTCTTCATGGGAAGAAGGGGTTGGAAAAATTCTGAATATTATGCAAGTTCAAAGATGGAATAAATAAAAGTTTTAACATTTTTAGGCAACTCTTGAACCTTTCAACATGTGCAGAAATGACAGTTTCAAGCTATAAGTATGTTGAACTCATACAACTTGAAGGATGGTTTAGCTTGAAAGGAGGGGAAGGAAAAGAATGCAGGGATTTCCATATTTGACACCAGCAGTCTTTGCAGATGTCTCCAGAGAACATTAAATTATTTCATGGGCCTTTCAAGCTGTGATCTGTTGTTTCACATCACTATCTTGCAGTGCTGCACAGACACAATATGCGCCTTGTGGTTATCTGATCTGTCCTGGGCAGTGCCCACAGTACCCCCTAAAGTAACCAGCAAAAATGCAACAGAAATTAAAGCTGAACTAAAGCAGGAAGAAGCAAGAACTGGCATTTTTGGATTTCAATAACAGGACATAATTAATCACAGGATAAGCACATCCATATATAGCCAAAAACATGTAGCACTAATGATGCCATGGCACTGAATTAATGGCATGGGTAAAAATACAGCTATCCAGCAAGAATCCAGCTGTGCCACTCTGAGATATCCTGTGATATCTTTAAACAAGATTCAAGGTGAGGATATTTGAACATCAGGTTCCAGAAAATTTATTCTAATAGTGATTAATTCAGCACTTAAGGGTTTCATTGTTCTCTCAAATACAGCTCCTTTTATCAAGTGAGAGCCTATTCCTTCCATGAATGACCAGACTCTCTATTTGAAATTAAAGGAGAAAAAAAAAACTTAGACTTCCTCTTTTCTATTGGAGTCCCTCTTTCTGCCTGTGATGACTTGTTCACCTCAGTGCATCACTAATGGAAATTTTTGATAATCCTTGAGCAAGGCAGAGAAGTTTTTTTTTATTAGACGGTTCTAGTATTTAGAAACATCTTGGGATCATCAAGCATTTAAAATCCTTCAAGGACTAAATATTTATTTGAAGAAGTACCCAGTTAAAAAAAAATAATTAAAAATGCCCTTTATTCTAAAAATATCTGAAAGTTCATGTGTGTAAGAGAGTGACTCATTTTTGCCAAAGCACTCTAGGAAAGCTTTCAGGAAGAGAAAGAGATAAACTATATGATACTAACAATGTTGAGAGAGAATAATGCTTCTGTTTCTCATTTATAAAAATTGGATAGTTCTGTGGAGTTTCTTCTAGCCTTGGTAGATTTTTTAATGGCATCTTTTTTTTTTGTATTTTAAGCATCTGAACAGCACAAAGAAAATTCTGCAGAGGCTGTCCTCTGCCTGAGAGAATATGTACCACAATATTTCATTCTCTACTCCTTTCAGAGTTAGTTCTAAGAGCTTCACAAAGTCTTTTTAGGCAGTGTCATGAAGAAAGGTGAAATGGAGAGAAAAGAAATCTAGCAAGGTCTGCCGAAGCATACTAAATATGCATTTATGTCTAGGACCAACATGGCCAAACTGCCCTTAGAGTTGGTCATATGCACTTAAAAAATGAAGAAATACAAAGTATTTAAATACCTGATAGAATCATAGAATAGTTTGGGCTAGAAGAAACCTTAAAGATCATCACTCCCTGCCATGGGCAGGAACATCTTCCATTAGAGGAGGTTGCTTAGAGCCCCATCCAGCCTGGCCTTGAACAATTCCAGGGATGAGGTTCATAATTTCAGATGAGGTATAAAAAATAAAAGGCAGAGCTCCCTTAGGAACCACATATGTTCTGACTGACGACCACCTGTACCCTCTTAGTTGGAACTCTCTCACAAAGTGCATAGAGAAAAAATGCAAGTCATGTCATTCACATTCTTAACAAGTTGTGTGAAACTTTTGATTTGAAAGAAGGACTAGAGCTTGCTAAGAGTGATCTATATTACCTAATACCAGCTGTCAGGCTCCTCTGTATTTCTCTAAGTGAGGAGGAAATATCAGCTGTGTGCTCAGGGCCAGTTGCTGGGAGGAAGTTCCTCTTAGAGGGAATAGCCATGATATTTAATTGTCTCACTCAAACAGAAGGACTGTAGAAAAAATGTCTATTTGGAAAGTTTTCCTGGCCCCTGCTAGCTCCCAAATCCCTGTCCTGAAAATTTTTTGGAAAAAGTCTATTTGGCATAGCCCACTGCCATCCAAGGGTGCACTGGAGTAACTGAATAGAATTAACACTGGGACTTCAGAGCCAGGACCAGCCTGGTTTAGTTCGTTTGCCCACAAAAATAATAGGCATCTCCTCACTCCTTCTGCTTCCTTTAACTCCTTCTGCTTTTCTACTTCCTAGAGCTAACTTCACTCTCACCTTAGTACAATTTGCAAAACCCACTTCCCTCACCTTGAATTCATGGGTATGAAATCATTGAGACTCCATTCCATGGACTCTCCAGCACATCATCAATCAGAAGTTTCTTTTTAATTAAATTGCTGCCTTGGTTTTGGCTTTCTCATTTGTTCTCCTAACTATACTTCTCTGAGCCTGCATTTACTTGTACAGCTATCTCCAGCAGAGAGAGACTCCTGCAGAGAGAGGCAATGGCTAATATTCTCAAATAATCAGATAAAAACCATCAATAAAAAGTTCTGAGTGGAGTTTTTTCAATACTTAGATTTTAGTTTGATCTCTTTCACAGACTGTACTTCAAAGGTAATTTTCCAAGTCTTTCTTTGGACATACAATTCCCTTTCAGCCACCAAAGCAATTTCTCACTTACATTGTCCTCTCTTAATTTCAGACTTCAAAGCAATTATTGTAAGGACTCAAGGTCTCAGACCTTTGCCATCTCTAAATGCCTATAGCACTACAACCCTCACAGGTGTTTGTGAAAGCAAATCTTTGTGAGGAGCATAATATGGCAGCCTTACTATATCCAGCTTTAAGAGACAAAACTCTGCCCAAGTCATGGTGAGTATTGATCCCTCTTTGTGTTTATAGAATTAGATGGCTTATACAATGTCTGGAGAGGGAATGTGGTAAGGATAGAGAATACCTATTCTAATTTTCTATTTAGCCTTGTTTTATGCCTTGCTGAAACATGAGAGATTCGTCAGTATTATAAATGGGTTGGACATCCATTCTGTCTAAAAGAATGGGTTGGGCATCTATTTCTATTCATTCTCCATATTTCATTGTTGGAGAAATCAGTCAACAAGACAACAGATAAAATTGCAGAGAATTGACATAATTCCTTCTTCTGGAGTTATAAGCCAATAGGTATGACTTCTCCCATGAAACAGGAGCGGTGGATGAACCATATTAGTAATTAGACCAGAGAAATAGAAGCAAACTGATTCAATAACTACTGCAGTGCCAGGAGGAAAGACAAAGTAAAGACCAATTTCCAGCCTAAAGTCATTCATTTAAGAGAGTGATAAAAAACTTTTTGTGATTTTCAACTGCCTTTAGTGCTGAGAGAGAACTTGACAAGGCTGCAAGTAAAGGAGACAGGGAAATATACTGTTTATTTTTGTGCTGATTTGAACTTTTGCTTTGTGTTGATGTGCAAGATATGCTGACAATGTGATCTTTTCTCATCTATGAAAAGAGAAATGAAGCTTTTATCACACACCTCAGAAAGAAACACAGTGTTTGAGTAAGCTAAACCTGTTGCTCTGGGCGATCCTGTATCACAGCTCCTTTCATTATCCATTAACTTGGATAATGCTAGAGATCAAGTCTTCCATAGAACTCTTTATCTTCAGAAGCCTAGGAGTAAATAAAATTCCTTCATTTTATAGATTGTCAGCAAGGGAAGAGAATCAGATGTGAAGCACTGTGTGCCATAAAAAGGAGTCATAAGACTACATTTTTAGAAATTACTCTTACAGATTACTGCCTACTATTCCTGTCTCATCAGACATCTTACAACTGCAAGTATTTCCTCATAATTTTGTTTAGAGAAATAGCTCTGCAATTTTTGAGAAGACACTAAAAGTACTCTGGACTGCATTTAAATTGTGATGTAATGCAATAGATAAACTTAATTACAAGCAATTCAATCGAGATTTTCTCCAGCAGCAATTAATCTTGTCCTTGAGAAACCAAATGAGGGTTGTGCTAGAATTACTAGAATGATTATGTTTCACAGCAGTGATGCTGCTTTAGCATTCTATTTGGCCGATAGCATTGTCTAATCACTCAGCATCAATTGTTATCAATTCCTTGTACAAATGCTACCATCATAATAAGGTAATGATGCCATCAATACATGAAGCATTGCCACATAACCTCATCATTGCTCTTTGGGGGAACATTAGCTCATGTTCTTCCTCTCAGTGAAAACTTTGCCCTTCTGCCTGCTGACAAAAGCTGTTTCCAAGATAAGAGACAGAACTCCTATTTGTCAAAAGCAATTAGTAACAGGAAAACACACCTATATATAAATAAATTAATACAAAATTACATAAGGACAATCCAACATTTAAATGCAGATTTTATGTCCCAGTTTATGTATAATTTTTCTGCATAAGTGTGTATTCCCTTATTGTGCTAAGGTCTGAATCCCCCAAGAGAAAACTTGGTATGTCTACAGGGGACACTTCAATTTCTGTTTTGTTCTTAAAACTTCTCTAAAGTTTTATGGAGTTAAACACAACCTGGAATGCATCAGATATTTTTCCGAATGGCCACACCTAATTCAAGATACTAACTCAGATTAATTAATGCCTAAGAGTACTTATGGATTACATTCATTCAATAGGATTGAAGAACAATTTGCATCTCATTTAGGTTTGCCTTGTGGAAACCATCAGGAATATGATCAGCTAACAGGCTGAGAGCATTGGAGTTATTCAGCCTGAAGGAGAGAAGACTTTGGGGAGACCATAGAGCACCTTCCAGTACTTAAAAGGGCTGCAAGAAAGATAGAGAAGCACATTCTATAAAAGCGTGTCATGATGGGACAAAAGGGGATGGCTTTAAACTGAAAGAAGAAGATTTACTTTAAGTATTAGGAAGAAATTATTTACGATTGTCCTGGGTTAGCCATATGACCTGTTTGTATCCCCAATCGTCCCCTTGTTTATGCTGGACATTAAGTTCTGCAGCTTTAAGTTGGTCCAAGGAAGACAGTGAAAGTGAAGGTGGAGGAAAAAAACACTCGCCGTTTGTCTGCAGGATACTACGAACCAAGGCCAAGAGAGCGGAGAGGCTGCATTCCAGCAGACAGCGTTATCTCTTTTTCTTTTTTTTTTTTTTACTCACTCTGTTGTGGGGGGTGCTGCCCTAGCACACAGCAGAGGGTTTTTTCCTCGGATTTTTCCCGGCTTTTTGCAGGGAGAGACTTTGTTTCTTTTGCTGGGTATTTTTTTTTTTTTTCCTCTTCCTGGGGCTGGTTGGCATCTCGTGGGCCCAGGACACCAGGGAACCCCTGGGGGGCCCCCCCCATCCTCGCCGACTTCTACAGCCGGGCCCGGCAATCGTCCCCCCACTGGAGAACTGAACCGGACTCAGACGGACTCTGAATCTACCATCTCTTCAGAGGAAGGAGAGGTTTCATTGTTTTCATATTATCCAATTTTTTCCCTATACTTGTAAATATTCTATGTGTTAAATAAATAGTTTTTTCCACTTTTCTCTAAGGAAATTCTTCCCGGACCGGTAGGGGGAGGGGCGATTGGAATCGGCTCTTCCTAGAGGAGACCCCCCAGAGGTTTCCTCCTAAATATTTGCCCTAAACCAGGACAACGATGAGGATGGTGAGGCACTGGTATGGGTTGCCTGGAGAAGCTGTGGATGTCCCACTCTGGGAAGTGTTCAAAATCAGGCTGGATCTTGGCTTTGAGCAATCTGGTCAACCTCAATGTAAAAACTTGGAGATCACAAGTTGTTCTCTCAAACACATAAGGCCAGAAGGAACTTTCCATAAGAAAACCAACATAGCAGGAACTTGAGCTAAACACAGGGAGGAATTTGAAGCAGGAAGGCAGTAATTCCAGGTGAGGTCTGGTTAGCACATCTGGACAAAAATTCTGGACAACTGTAGGAAATTGTGGAAAAATAAGCAACTTCTCATACACGTTTCACCCCAAGTTTTGGGACAGAGAGCATCTGCAATCACCAATAACCACGAAAGCTCCCCCAGATTAATTTCTGTCGCCTTCCACCAGAGAACTGTGCATGATCCACAGTGCTAAAACTCCCCGCTGAGGGGGGTACCTGAGAATTCCCACCTGAACATGAATGCATATCAGCCCATTGAACTCTTTGTTTCCTGGGCTTCCTCCTTCCTCAATGGATCAAGACTGCAACCAGCAGCAGTCAGGTCTTGTTGCTGGATCTATGGGTGGTGATATCTTTTTCCTCTCTGCTGTCTAGTCTTGTCCTTTCTTTCTCTTTCTTTTCCATATATATTTTCCTCAGACTTTTATATTGCTATATTACTATAGATAATAATGAAAATTACTACATTACTCCTTTCCATTATGACCAATCTTTCTAAATATATACCGGACATTCAATGTCATTTTACTCTAATCCATCCCAAGGGATATATTAGCAAAAACCTCAGCTACCGTCGCTTTCTGGGGTGGGTCAAAACAGACAGGAGGATTGGATCTAGGCAATCTTTAAGGTCCCTTTCAACCCAAACCATTTTAGGAGTCTATGATATGCGAGACTGATGAAAGTTAGAAACGTGATCTTGTAGCATGCATTCATGTCAAGCTGCACTTATTTTCTCTGAGTAAAGAGCAGCAGCTTGCAAAAGACATTATTAAAAAGTCATCTCTTCTACTGAACTAATTCTTTTTTACTCCTAGACTATGTGACATTATTTTTGAGGGGACAGCAATTGGTTTCCCTCATGGGTTATACCCAGCAGTGATGGTCTATGGCTAATTGGAGGGAGTTTGTCATTGCACCTGGAAAAATTCTCTTGTAACTTGCTCCCGTTGTGCTTGCTTAATCCTCATGACTAATGCTCCTTTTATGAAGGGATCTTTCAATTCACAGTGTTACGCAAATTTCCTCATGAGTAAGAAGCTGCCTTAAAATCTTCATAAGGATTACCACAAATTTAAGAAAAACTGAGAGCTATGAATATGTGTATTTGGTGACCAGGCTCCTAAATTAAGATATTTAGATGTCTAAGTAGGTGCGATGAATCTGAGTTCACTTAAATACTATTAGAAAGGAATCAAAAATTAAAATCCTCTAATATGGATGCAAACTGTTGGGAATTGTCAGACCTACAAGGAAGAACTGCTTTTACAAGTGTCATTGAAGAGCAGTCTGTATGTACTAAGTAGCATTTCATTCTCTTAAAAATGTGTTTACTCCTGCTTTCTCAAGATAAATATATCTCCAAAGGCCTGATCCAAATTCTACATTGGGCATAATCTTTTCTGTACCTGTTAAATTTAGCCACAGGTACTCTGGCTTTAGCAGGATATTATTGAGTTTCAAACATATGCACCAAGACTATTTAAATGAGTTGTTAATTAGTCAGTACTTAAACAACAACACATTTTCTCTAGTGTACGGTTCCAATACTAATAACTCGTGCTCTTCCCATCTGTTTGAATCCACCTGTTACCATTATTTTAAATCTGCATTGAAAAGTCTGTGAGGAAGGAACTAATTTCATAGTGTATGTTCATACCCAGAAACAATGATAATGGCTTTTATTCCTATCATGAGGCACATGTTAAACATTTTCCTTCAGTGTTGATATTGTAAACTGAAATTTATACCAGAAATGGGACAAGAATGCTTTGAGGCAAATTGGGTTTCACAGTTTTTGAGGGGGGGGGAGGAGGTACTGGTAAGAAAAGTACATACTATTTCCCCATGATCACATTTCTTTTTTCATTAAGTTAAAGTTTTTCATGTATACTCCACTAAATAAGACCCAGTTTAACACAGACAGCATGACATTAATCTTCTGATTATCTGAGCATCTTCTGTATTATATTCTTAGAAGGGGTGGACGCAGAAACCTGCAGACATTTTCATTCTTTGTAAGCATTTTTCTTTAAAAAAAAAAAAAAGTGATTTAAAACAGGGAAATTCAGAGAATGCAGGGCAAAAGGAACCATTGTTCTGAACCACTATTTTTCATCTACAGTTTGTTAATATGCCTTATAAATCACTGTTATATTTCTTATTCCATGTCCAAAATCAGGGGACTTATTTTTTACTTAAATTTTTTACTTCAAAATTTCCAATTGAAAATAATTTTTCATTTGAAATTTCTGACATTTATGAGGGTTTTTTTTGTTTGTTTTTTTGTTTGTTTTTTCGCAAAGCATAAAGAGACCTCGTGGGAAACACACTAGAATAAAAGAATATAGAATTTATTCCACACATTTGTGTAATCAAGAAATAAAGGAAGAACACACCTGACAATAAGTCACACATTATAGTATCTTCCCCTTTGAATCCCAGAAATCATCCAGAGCTATATAATCAACAAAAGGAAGTTTCATTTCCCAATTGTGACTCTGACTGGCAGCTTGTACATTTTCCTAAAATTTCCGCTACTATTAACACTCCTGCACAAGAGACTATTTTGCAGAAACTAAACACAAGTAGTCACAAAATAAACCAAATCTTTCTTTCACATTTCAAGGAGGAATTCTCAATTTCATGGCCTAAAAATAGGTCAGGTGCCAACTCAGCCTGCATTTGTGGGATTTCCCATCAAATTATGATCAAATCACTTTGGAAGGTCTACACAAGATTTTGTCTGAGAGGAAGTTAATATTCCATTCCTTTTATGGTAGTTGCTGTGTTCTGGAAAATACATGTTTCTAGAGTGAAAAGTTTAATCATTTCATATGTTTGTAACTCTTTAATGTCACTAGCAACTGATGCCACAATCCCAGACCATACATTTGACAAAGTCTGATCTATGCATACTGAGCAGTATCAAAAATGTCTCTATCATTTGGCAGTAAGGATATAAAGTGAGGTGTCATTCAGTGTCACTAGAGACCTGTCATGTGCTGCTGTTTCTGTTTCATGATCATTCTGGACCAGCCACTGTGGTTTACTTTTGACTTGGAACAGACAGCTTTTTCATTTCCCTGGGAAGTCATATGGGATACAGGTGCTGTTATACTCAGGCAAATTTTTATAAGCAATTTCCAGTTAATTCTTCTGTTTTCTCCTGAGATTTATAACACAGCTAATCAAAATGAAAAACATTTCCTGCCTCTGCCAGTAACTTTCATTAGATTCTACAGAATTACCATAATTAACCAAAGAACATGGATTCTGCTTTTCCTGTATATCTTGAAATAAAACTGAGGATCCAAGAAGTATCATATGCAGAGTATGTCCTGCTCTAAGGACTTAGCAGCTGAGATTGAAACTAGAAGGTGACAGTCCAAACAATAATGAGGAAGGGATGGAAGCTTCTAGTCATAGGAGTCAATCAAAGGCAAGTTCTGCTCTTCAACTTGTACTTGAGTACAAAACAGAAATTAAATGTGTCCTACTAGTGTGACAAATACACTACCAATTTTCTCCTCTGAATCCACTTTCAATTCCACCAGGAGGTGAAATCCAGTGGTACCAAGTGTGTGGTGACCAAATTCACTCTCCCCACCACTGAACCTGGTCCCATTGTTCCCCTTCCTCTGAGTATCCCAGTGGCTCCTGACCCTCTTTCCCCTCCCCTTTCTTTTCCCTTTCCCATTGGCGCTTGCTTATATCAATCAACCCTGCATCCACCCCCTGGCCCTCAAAGTATTGGTCAGTGATGCTCTGCCCGCCCCTCAGCTCCTCGGAACAAACCACGCGCGACATCCTCCACCAGTTGCCATTTGGTGTTGCTCCCTTTGAGATAATAAATATCTTGGAATCTCAGGCAAGGTGGTCCCTTCCGCCTCTTTGTCTCCAGGGATGCCTCAGTGGCTGCCAGAGTCCATCTGCAGGGGTAGACCTGTGTTTGTAGGTGCTGTGTGAAGCACCACCTGAGTGGCTCCATTCGAGGAACACTGCAGGAACACGCACGGCGCTGGTCCATCAGACCACGGCATGCCATGTCAACCAAGGAATGAGTCCTGAGAGTGCCTTCTACTGCATTGAGTTTGGCTAAATTTTATCCTGTCTTATCCTGCCACATGAAAATATTCCTGGGATTAAATAAAAGCAGAATAACTCCACATTAATATTTCTGATTTAATATCTCCAATAATTGCATTAAATTAAATCTTCTGCGGAAAAGGTTCAAGCTTAAATTTTATTTTAAAATAGGCCCTTATACAATGCAGTAGTTGCACAAAGTATTCTCTACATGACTACAAAACTTTTAAGGCATCATCTAGCACTTTTTATAAATCACAACTAATTCCTAAATGTCATGTTTCCATATGGCAAATACTTATCATTTGCTGTAATACATTTAAAATATTAATTTGGCTTTCTTCTTGGGACAAGTCCTGAGAGGTGTCAATGGCCCACAACTTGAAAGTTCTGAGTGCTGGCAGAACTTTGGACTCATGCTAATTGTGTTGCTAAAAAATATGATAGACACACTTTATTAGTAACAGAGGGAGAAATGCTGTTACTGTATCTTGCTTTGTGCATAGTGGTTTCATGAAACAAGACTGGTTTGTATATAAGGTATGCATTCATGTATTTATTGTGTATATGTTTATTTATTAAATAAAATTATTTTTATAAGCTATATTTATACTTTGCATATAATGCAAAGTAGCCTAATTAATTCTCACAGGTTTTTTAAGTTCTCCAAACTCACATCTGTGCAGCACATAGCTGAATGAAGGGAGGGCATTCTCCCCTCTGCTCTACAATCATAAGACTCCACCTGGAGTACTGCAATCACGCGTACAATCCCAAAATGAGAAGGATATGGACATGTTGGAGCCCATACAGATGAGGCCACGAAGAAGGTCAGAAGGTTGGAGCACCTCTGCTCCAGACAGGCTGAGAGAGTTGCCTTTGTTCAGCCTGGAGGAAAAAAAGTTCCAGAGTCACCTTCTAGCACTATGAAGTACCTAAAGGAGCTGCAAGAGAGCTGGAGAGGGGTTTTTGACAAGGGCTTGGAGTAATAGGAAAAAGGGTAATGACTTCAAACTGAAAGAGGACAGGATTAGATTAGATTAGATTAGATTAGATTAGATTAGATTAGATTAGATTAGATTAGATTAGATTAGATTAGAGGAAAAAATTCTTTTTATTGAGGATGGTGAGGCACTTGCAGAGGTTGCCCAGAGAAGCAGGCTGCCCTGTGGCTGCCCCATCACCACAGGTGTTCAAGGCCTATTATTGCTGATAGTCACAGTGATCTCCCTGGAGTATTGGATGTCTTTCTTATTAAGTTTTTGTTCTTAATGAGAAAAAGAATTGTGATAATCCTATTAAAAATATTGGACTGTACCACTTAATCCTGTTCCTCATGAAATCAATGTTGAACCTCTGACCAGAGAACTAATATCACTTCCACAATCCATTTACGCTCATGTGGGCTCTAAAGTGTCCTCTAAACTCAAAAAAGTTGCTCAAACCCAGCCTCTGGAAAGACTTTTTGAGAGCTTGAAAATCTTTTTGGCCCACATCAGTTTTGAGTACAGGTCAAATTTACAAAGTTATATCTCACCATGGGGAGAGCTATATCTGCTAGGAAGCACCAAACTATAGCATTAGATTCTGGAGTCCCATCTTTCAATTCAACACGTCCTTTGCTTAAGATTACATCTACTGAAAATCATCTACCAGTAAAAAAACCATTCAGCTTCAAGCAACTCAACATCTCCTCTTAGCCCATGTAAGGATGCTAACTCTCAACTGAAATCCTTTCCTAAATTTCTTGGAGATTTCCTTATACAAAGGTTTGTTTTAATGTTTTCTGATGAAAGCGATGAGGTTTTAATGACATCTTTTCCAAATAGAAATGTTCAATACCATGTTTGAATGCAACACATGAAAAGCTTTGAAACATGGTAGTAAATATTTGTAAAATTTTTTAAAAATCAATATTAATTTGATTTAGAACTTTTTGTTTCCTTTTTCTCTCTAAGGAAAATGGTTTCTTAGCTGGCAATCACATGGGAATTTAATTAGTTGAAATCCTATTAAATGCCTTTTTAGCCCAATCTCTTAAATAAATACTAATTACAAGACATTAAAAGATATATAGAAAATGTTTTACAAAGAACATTTTGGAAAAAAAACTGTAAATATTTGTGAGTTTAAAGGGGGTTTTATTTTTTTAATATGTGTGTGTGTGTGTGTGAAATATATATGTGTGTGTGAAAAAGTACAGAACACAGTGAAGCTGTTCTAGATGTTTCTTTGAGATTGTAATGTGGATTATGAAACATAATGTTTCATGGAATAGGCTCCAAGAAATTCTAGGTAAATAAAATGCTTGATGACTCTGGCAGAGTACTGTAACTTTTAAGAGAAAGTCCATTCCACTTTTGAAATATTGATGATGAAACTATTGCTGGGAAAACATGAAAGTTAAATAAATATTTGACAAAATTCCTACTACACAGGTCCTAGGACAATTAAACCCCCTTTTCAGTCCAGCCCAAAGTTTTCCATATTCTCCTTATTGAGAGTACTTTACTCCATTCACCACAACGTTTTATAGTAACTCCATAAAGAAGGGGAAAGCAGTCATGTCTATTTTACACATAGAAGACAGAAATCCAGGTAGACCAGTGAAGTGAAGGTCATGTGGCATGTTTCTGATCAATAAAGTATTTAATCCAAGACCTTAAACTTTGAAAACAATACCTTCAGTTTCTCAAGCATTCAGTTTCTTCATTTCAGTAGACCAGTGGCTAGAAACAATTTATGAAGCAAATAAGTTTTAAAATAATATTTTTTTAAATCAGAGTATTATATCACAAGTACAATAATAATCATGTCCTAGTCTTTATGAAGAACTGAATATTATCCAACACTAATTACCAAATCATGATGTTCAGCCTGTCATTAACTGGATGTCCAATCAGTTAAACAGTTCAGGGACCAAAATTTCAGAAACTGACTCCAGATGCTCATATTTTCACTTAATCTCTAGAGACTGAAATTGGGACTAGTGAAATTGGTCAATTGCCTCTATTTCAGACTACAGTGCTCCATAGCTGCCTAAGCATAAGTTCCTTAGTATAAGGAGCCCCAGACCTCATGAAGTGAACAGAATTTAGGCACCTGTGACACCACTGCAATTTCGAAATGAGCAAGAAGACATTACACCAAGCCTTTGATAGATGGCTTCTGAGTAGACACGATTAACTCGGTCAGCTTGAGGTTTCCTCCAGATCTAGTTGCTATATAGATGGTGCCATGTAATTTCTGAAAACTGAACACAAATTTTCTTGACCTTATGCGCCGATTATCAGCCTCAAGACACACGCCGTGAACATGCAAAACTGGAGCCTTATTACAGATTGTCCTGGGTTGGCCATATGACCTGTTTGTATCCCCAATTGTCCTCTTGCTTATGCTGGACATTAAGTTCTATAGCTTTAAGTTAGTCCCAGAGAGACAGAGAGACTGAAAGTGGAGGGAAAAAAAAACACTTGCCGTTTGTCTGCAGGATACCTTTTACTCCTACGAAGCAAGGCCTTGAGAGAGTGGAGAGGCTACATTCCAGTGGGACAGCGTTATTGTTTTTTATTTTTTTCCCTTTTTTTTTTTCATTCTCTCTGGTGTGTGTGCTGGAACAGCTCACAGCGGAGGGTTTCCTCAGATTTTTCTCGGCTTTTTTGCAGGGAGAAACTTTGTTTCTTTTGCTGGGTATTTTTTCCTTTTCCCTCCTCCTGGGACTGGCTGGCATTGCGTGGGCCCAAGACACCCGGGAACCCCCGGGGGTCCCCCCCTGACTTCTACAGCCAGCCCAGCAATCAGCCCCCCCCACTGGAGAACTGAACCGGACTCAGACGGACTCTGAATCTACCATCTCTTCAGAGGAAGGAGAGGTTTCATTGTTTTCATATTATCCAAATTTTTCCTATGCTTGTGAATATTCTATTTGCTAAATAAATAGTTTTTTCCACTTTTCTCTAAGGAAATTCTTCCCGGACCTGTAGGGGGAGGGGTGATTGGAATCGACTCTTCCTAGAGGAGACCCCCCCAGAGGTTTCCTCCTAAATATTTGCCCTAAACCAGGACACGGATCCAGGATACTAAACAGAGCATCTCCCTACAATCCTAGTTCTCCTTTGCTGGAAAAGGCTGCATATGCAAGACAGTCTCAAGATGTGCTGGATGTTCCAGCTTCCTTATTCCTTGCTGTCCTATTTCATTCTTTGGCAGCACTTTTGGACCAATCAGTGCCTTCACCACAGCACAGTTCTTCTGCCTGTACAGATGCACATGGACTTCTTACAAACCCCATGTAATTCAGGAGCCACGAATAACTGCTTGAGAAGAACACAGGAAACTTGTTTGTCTGGATACTGCTCAGCCCAAGAGAAAGAATCCCAGACTTTTCAAGAGTATGTGCTGATTGCCACTCAGTGGTCACATTTGGAACTTTTATATTGTCCCTGGATTGCTACTTTTTTAATTCAGTAGTCATTCACAGTAAAATGACACCCCCAAACATTCTTCCCCTAGGAATAGCTACTGCAGGAATTCTTAGTGCAGAACATTAATGTGTAAGCCAGGTGGGGGAAAACAAGAATACCCAGCAGTAAACACAGTTTCTCTGTCACATGGGGAAGTATCCTCACTATTTCCACTTCAAGTCAAGATCCAGCTTGAATCCAGATGTTTTCTGTCATAAAATTTTTT
Organism: Petroica traversi; assembly: GCA_025920805.1. NCBI lineage: Eukaryota > Metazoa > Chordata > Aves > Passeriformes > Petroicidae > Petroica > Petroica traversi. Next base: position 8,178,912 of record JAHLSL010000080.1, on the reverse strand, counting down.
TCTTATGCCTTTTTTTTTGTTAGATTGCAAAACTGAACTGAAATCCAGGCTGCAACTTATAGAAATGCTTGTTTCAGAAGTCTAGAGATGTTTCTAAAAAGCATTAAACCATTTAGTCATATGAAAACAAATTCCAGTGTGTATGAGGCAGCTAGAAGTAATATATCCCGTAAATATCTGTTGCAATCAGTTTTATCTCTCTGCATGACTAAACAGCCATTTTTCTTGTGTCTTGATTGATATTCAGACATCAGATAGCTTTGCTAGAGATATCAAAGCACCGAATCTGGATTTCTAATGATTACTGTAGGATTTGGTTCAACCTCCTACAAAACAAAACCCTTTTTCCATGCTGTAGGTGCAATTTTTCAAGTATTATATATGCTGTGATTGACTTTGAAGTTAATAAATATTATTGTGTCAAATAAAATAAAATAAAGCCTTCTCAGTGAGACAAAGATCAACTTCAGTACTATATAATATATGGCTTTAACCCCTGGCAGTGAGTACGGGGAGTTACAGTAGTTGAAAGAAATTTTAGAGTACAGCAGTGGGTTTGGATTGCAGTTACAAGAGAAAATTATCTCTCAAAAAAAAAAATTTTATGAGGTGAAAGGGGTTTGTAAATGGCCTTTTAGAACTTGCAAGAAGAAGAATTTGGAGTGCATCAAGATTCTTGGAGAAACAGAGGCAAAATAATTTTGTATGCATCATATTTACAACAAGATTTTTTTTTCTTTTGTGTCCAATAAAGTATATGAAACATGGAAGAGATTTAATTCTTAATTATAGAATCATAGAATAGTAGAATATTTGTGTTTAAGGAAGGGACCTTAAAGACCATCTAGTTTAAACTCCTTTGCCATGGGCAGGAACACCATCCACTAGACTAGGTTGCTCAAAAGGCATCCAACCTAAACTTGGATATTTCCAGGGTTAGAGTAGTCAGCCTGGAAGTTTATGCTGATATCTCACACCCCTCACAGCAAAGAATGTCTTCCTAATATCCAATCTAATTCTACCCTTCTTCAGTTTAAAGCCATTCTCTTTTCCCGTCACTGCATGCCCTTGTAAAAAGTCCTTCTCCAGTCCCCTTGTAGGCCACCTTTAGGTACTAAAGTGATGAATTTTCATCAAGTTCATAAGTCCTCTTTTTACTGTCTATTTCTATAAGAGTAAAAGTTAGCAACCTCTGCTTTCATACCATAATCTTTCTCAAGGTTTGAAAGTACTATTCCTAAGGAAAATATCGCTGCTTTCAAAGTATCATGGCTCCCTATGATGCAACAGCTTAAAAAAGCAACAATTTTGAAGGGTATTGAAAACAGAAAAGAAGGTACTAACAGCACAAAACCTTGGTTACCATGCATAGTTCATCTCTGCAGAGCAGGAGTGACATATTAAAGGTACAGGGTAAGGCTGCTAAAATGACAAAGAGGAAAAAAAAACCATGGCTCTGTGAGAAGGGTCTAAAGAGTTTTGTTCTCTGTCTTCATCTTCACTTCTTTTTTCTTCTTCAGTTTAAAAAGAAGAAAGCTGAAGAACATGTGTTCGAGCTTTACATTGTGAAGGTGTTGTACAAAATGAGTGCAGAACCATGAATTCTCACCTACACATTACTGCAAACACTCAGGGGGCACTTTGGGAAACTGGCTTAAAATAGATAAAAGTAGCCCTTTTTTCACAGGATTCAGCAAACTTCTGGAATGTTTCCACAGAAGACTGTGAGGTAGGCAATATCAGCAATTTCAAAAATAGAGACATGAAAGAACAAGTTATAAAAAGTTAAGGCAGTGGTTGAATTGTTTGAGTAATTTGGTAAAACCATAAGACCTTATGATAAGAGCAGAAGGATTTACACACAAAAGCTGATGTCAAGGCTTAAAAGAAATTTTATCTTATTTTACTATTTGTAGATCTGTATGGAGGAGAGGAGGAAAGAGAAGAAGTGATGTCCTGGAACCATGTCTTGGCCTAAAACCTTTTTGCTTGCCTCCCAGCCAGTGTGTCTATGGGAGTTTCTGAGTGCCATCCTCCAAGGAACTTCCCATTTCAAGCTGACCTGAATTCATACACAAGGATTGCTTCCCTTCAGTCCCTGACTGACTGAATTTATCTTGAGAATTTATTGGGGAGCTGCTCATTCAAATAAAAACAAGACACATAGATCTAATCTAGAGGAGGATGTCACCAAAGTTTTTTCAAATAACAGATTAAACAGGAAAATAATTAGAAAAGTTTAATCTCTTTACATTTGGCCCAGCATCTGCTTGATTTTGGCAGGTGATGGCATAGTATAGCCATTCTTTACAAAATCACCCTCTTTGGACACAGTATAAAGTAAAAATAAGAAACTCTTAGTAACTAACAGTTTTTATAGATAAGTTTTCTTTTTCCACTAGTCTGAGGCATGGTAGACCATTCTTTAGGAAGAAAAAAATATCAGCAAAAAAAGCCAAGATTATGCATAAGACATGTATAAAGGAGAGAAACCAACAGAAAAATATGGAGGCCCTATATGCTTCCAGATAGATACACTGTCATACCTCTCTGCATACCTCATTACTCTATTGCTTAACATAACTTGTGTTCTTCTGTATCATTGGTATAATGCTCACAGAAGTCACAGAAATCTTCATATAGGGTTCAGAACAGTTTTAGACACATATCTTTCTCCTAAATTTGAGGTCTCTAATAAACAGGTCTAAAGTAAGTGCTTACATTACTCAAACAAGCACTGATTGTGCAGAAACTTTGAAAGTCTGCATTGGGAGATCTTGCCTGGCTACTGTAGGTATCGAGTTTGGGTCAATAGGGTCTCATTCACAAAGCCTTACTGCATGCCCAATTCTTCCCATCATAAATAGAGGGTTAAGACACAGTGGTAGGATTCCTTCAATAAGAGAGCACCTGTGCTCCCTCTGATCTGTGTCTCTGTTTTGCCTGTTTGTGCCTTTTACCAGAAAATCCCTCTGCTCTTTGATACTTCAACTATTTGCTGTATCTAGTTATCATAACTGCAATAAAATTCCGGAGAAGACTTCATTAACTATTGCTTCTCACATAGAGTACACTAATAATTCTTTTATTGAAATGATTATATAAAGTATGTGAAGATATATCAGACTTAGATCTCAGTAAAATGCTGGATATTTTTGCTACAAAAACCTTCAGTTGTTCACTTGATCCATGTTTAATTGTTTAAGCATTTAGTATTCAAAATTTAAGATGTTTCCTTGAGTTTACACAAGAGTTGAAACTAAAATCAGTTAATCTTTATTGTCCAGACCCAAAGTGGACTTTTAAAGATCCAGAGCGGATTTGAAGATTCAGTTTGAATCTTTAATTGTGTAATAAACTATTCTTCACCTTAAATTACTAAGTTTGCTTCCACTTTACCCCATGAAAAATGCAGCAGGATGTTAAAGGTGGCTCCAAGAAAATGTTCTAAAGATAGGATGAGAGAAAGAGATTTCAGGAGGTTTCAGGAAGAAAAATATTTACTTTGAAAGAATATCTTTGTTTAATACTTAAAAATTTGAAATTAATCAGCCTTATAATGCCATTAAATGTTATTAAAATAGGGGAAAACAAGATAGAAAATCACCCACAGTTCGCTGGCACTCTAAACTGTTCCTGTGATGGCAATAATTTCTACATGTTCAAATAAGAGGCTAAGGAAGGAAAAATGAAAAAGCAAGAAAAGTTTTATAAACAGAATTCTTTGAGATAGAATTCCTTCTGAAATTCATAAAATTTAATCCAAGCATGAGAAGAATAACATAAATAGCTATAGCGTCTACAGAAGTCTAGCCTATACTCTGAGATTCAGCTGATTTACAGGAGGGCCTATGTACTCCTGCTCCTTACTTTCTGTTTTCTGCTTTCTCATGCAGATTAAAATGTGAGCAAGCATTGATTTCTTCAATAATTCCCTCCTTTCAAATATTCATGCAGAATTTTAAAGAGCTTTTTGTGACAATTAAACATTATAGGAAGACTGTTTGATCCTGCACAAAAAAGAGTTTGACATCAACATCAAATAACTGGTAAGTAAGAAAATGTAGACTTCTGCATCTAGTCAGAAAACATTTCCTCATTTTTAAACAATAATAGTAATTTAATAACGAGCAACGTTTGCTTATTAAAAAAAAAAGAAATCCTAACTGTTTTTCCGATTCTGCTATTGACCGACTAGTGTCAGCTCCCCACTTCACTGTAATGTCAGGCTACACTAGGGGAGGATCAGACAATGTTTTACTACTTAAGAAAAATCATCTTCCTTAGAAGTTACAACTGATGCCATCAGAGAGAAAAATCTCTGTTTTTGTTGTAGTTAGTTACCACAAAAGGTACAGGGTTGGCTGTCAAGAGCCAGACATACTTAATTCAAAGTTTGAAACACAAGTTCCTTCCAGATCACTCATATAACAAACCACACTGATAAATTTCTAGGAGGATGAACTAGAATAAATCTAACAATAAAGGAGGACTGGCATTTTTTTCAGTAAATATTTTTTTTGGCAAAGCAAGTTAACAATGCAGTCATAAAATGTAAAGTGGGAGAATCACTACTGACTACAACCATAACTTAGCAATATTTAGCCACAGTTACTAAAAATGAGAATTGTAAGACAAGCAGATCCAGGTAATACTCAAATCATAAATCACATGGCCAAAAATTCTGTGGATCACAAATTCTCAAATATATTCTGGAGATCTGGAGATGTTCCAAAATACCGCCATTCTTTAAAAATATCAAAGAAATTTTTTTTTTTATTTTGTATGGAAGCTATAGATCTTTAGATACAACAGGATTCCAGACCAAATCACAGAATGGCTAATATAAAATTGAACTAATGTGAAATAAAAGAATGCAGCAATGTTGATGTTACTCTACATTTGTAGAAAAATTAAGTATATTGGCAACATTTTGCTGTTTAAACTTCATGTGATGAAAATAGTGATGTTGTTGCAACACGTCTATTATGCACATGAACTGAGACCACATGATGTCTTGAGTGATAAAGCTTGAACAATTTGACATTCACATAATAAATTAATTAAGAAGTAGTTAGATAATAAGAATTTTAACATTAAGACAATGCTGCAGCTGAATCAGTGCCAACCAACTGCATTTCAAGTAGTTCTAGTTTTTAGTTCTTTTTGGCTCTGCATGTCTTAATCTTTTTTATCTATTGCTTAGGAATAGATAAATACTAAAAAAAACCACATGTAAAAAAACCATAGATTTTGATGATGACCAAATGACTAGGGAGCAGTAAATAAAGGAGAAGGAAAGGTTATCCCTATAGACTTGAAACAAATTATATGTGTTTCAAATCTTAAACAACAAGCAATAATATAGGCCGTGGTATTTCAATGGCAGATTCTATCTTGAAAGCTGTGACTCTGAAATGGTCTTTAGATGACAAAGTGTGATAAAATGGCAGTAGCTTCTCAGTAAAATTTTGCAATCAAAAGGTTTAACATTATACTAGGATTATAAACATGAAAATATTCTTCATTATAAAAAAAAAAAAACGCAACGGAACATATGTTTGTCAAAGTTCTAATTCGTACTGTAATTCTTGTCACAGTTCTGCTCTCCATATGTTAAGTACAGAATCACAGAATCATCACTGAATCACAAGATTGTTAGGGTTGGAAGGGACCTCTGGAAATCATCCAGTCCAACTTTCCTGCCAAGGCAGGGTCACCTAGAGCAGATTACACAGGAGTGTGTCCAGGCGGGTTTTGAAAGTCTCTGGAGAGGGAGAATCTATCATCAACCTATCTCAGTGCTCTTCTCCCCTTAATGTAGTGAAGTTCCTCCTCATGTTGATGGTGGAACCTCCTGTGCTTTAATTTTTGACTGTTACTCCTTGTATCTGTTAACTTAACTGTTGCTGGGCACCAGTGATATAATTCAATAATAATGGACCTACTATTGTTTCCCAGGGGATACCACTGGCCACAGGACTCTAGATGGAAAGAAAAGGAGGGCCTCTATGCTTAGAAGGAGTTCAGAAAAGAACCACTGAATCACTGATGGACTGGAAAACATGAAAAATTGTGTAAAAAGTGATGAGATCAAACCAGTTAACTTATCATAGGGACCACAAGGGAGAGAGTTGATCATCTGTGCATGATCATGCACTGATAAGAGAAGCAAAACTCAGACAATAGAAAAATCTTCAGTCTGGAAGGTAAATAAATTTAAAATGTCACTTGTAAAAGAGATGTAATCAGAATAGAGACAAAGTTTAAAAAAATTAACAAGGTCAAAATTGCTGTAGATGATGGGTGTTCATTTTCATTAAAACCAATAACAATTGCTTATTCAGTTCTAATTTAACACAAATCATTGCTGGCATTGCATCTTGAAATATGGAGACTGTTAACAGCACCCTGTACTTGGGAAATCAATGTCTCCACGAGGGGTATGAATTTCTGTACTGAGTGGAAGCAATTTGCAGACTTGGTTGCACAAAGGCTTCTGGGACCATCCCTTCCATTACTTAGCAGAGAAATTTTTAAACACAGATCCCTATTTTGTCCTTTTTATTCTCTTCGGTGAGCACATAGTCTGTCTTGTTGTGAATGTAGAAAGTTATCCAGCTGGGTTTACCTGTCCGGAACAAGGATATCTTTTCCTGTCTGTTGCCCTTATGATTGTTGCAGAACTTATGAGTATGATCAAAGTAAAGTCATTCAGATAGAAGTGGCATTTACAAATCACTGACTGTGAGAATTTTACAAGATCATCCAATGATAGTCTCAGTGAGACAGTTTGGCATACCTAGCCATGCAATAAATTATGTATATTAAAAAAATAGAAATATTTTATTTGTATTCATGCTTTATCTACTTTACCAGAGTATTCAACACTCTCAAGTTGACCAGACAATGTCATAAAGAGTGTATTGAACATTTCTACTTGGATAATAAGTCCTGTTTGCTGGCGCTTACTCAAAATAAACTATATTTGCATGTGAGTAAAAAGTAAAGTTTATTCCAGCCCTTATTTTGCTTTTAGTTCTCTGGGAAATTAATTCACTAGCACAGAACTACCCATTAGATAGTCATTTTCAGTAAATTCCTGTTTCCTGGTCTACAAAAGAAGGAAGATTAGTATAGCACCTGTCAGAAGAACTCTGATGGGCAAGATCAAGCCAAATCCCTTTGAGTACTGAATATAGTAAATTGGCTTCAGAAAAAATACTATCAAGACAAAAGTGTGAAAACATGCACATGCTAAAACATCTTACATGTTATTCTACCATTCAGGTCTATCCACTTCCTGTAATCACCTTCTGCATACATTATCCCCTTTGAGAATGTGAAACTATGCATTCTATCAGCACACACAAAGCCTGGTTGACTGAAAAGATATCAGGAAGATGACCTCCCACATAAGTATATACAACAAGTGTGGCGTATCATAGAAAACAAAACCATTGTGAATATCATCTGCATCAGGGTTTGAAAACTGAGACAGAGATTGCTTCTGCTCCATAAATACAAGCAGAGCTTCTCCCTTTCAGTCCTCTCCAGGCTGCAATGCAATAATGGTATATTTCATTTCATAGACTAATCCAAATCCTAATGTGTAAAAGCTGTGTCACACTTCTTGACTTAAATTGGTGACTATGAAAATACAGTCTGAAAGTACATCTCTACAGAAAATGGTTTTCAAACTCAGTTTTGGAGCAATAACTTTCCTGATATGCTCAAGACTAATAGGAATTCTCACCTGTCCAACATTTCTGCAGTAATTATGGTGAGGTTAAACCTGAACATTAAAAAGTGTGCACACTATTTTGCCCCAATTACTGCAAGACCAATTCTGAATGAAAATACTCTGTTTTTTGATAGGTTGTCACTTTTGAAGAAGAAAATTTTGAAACTGATTTTTTTATTTATTTTGAGTTTCATTACATAAAGGATCATATTTTCAAGCTTGTCCTCAATGTTCCGAATGCTGCAAGTATGTTTCCCTGTTCAAGCTTGTGATCCATATGTAATGACCTGCCTCCAGGAGTGAATGCTTTAAGGGCATGCTCATGTATCATGGAACACAGAGTGTCTGATCAGTTAACTCTTCTGATGTTAGGGAATGTTAGTGATGTTGACTGTTCTTATGCCTAAAAAATGCTTAATGACATACCCACTCTGTTGCAAGTAGATTCAAGAATTCTCAACCACCAGCAGCTTGCCACCTACACCTTTTAGTTATTTCTGAACACCATTGTTATTTTTTGGCAGCCTGGATCAGACCTTGAAGATTTGATACTCTTTTACAAATGTTCACTGTCTGCCACTCATGCAAAGTCATTTATAGGTCAAATAATAGAATTATAGAATCATAGAACAGTTTGGATCGGAAGGGACCTTTAAAGGTCATGTAGGTCCAATGCCCCTACAATGAGCAGGGACATCTTCAGCCAAATCAGGTTGCTCAGAGCCCTCTTCAGTCTGGTCTTGCTCTTTGTGCCACCCCCAGGTTTAGTAAAAGAAGTGCAGTGTCATTTCCTGCAATATCACACAAAAAAGGAATCAGCATCATATCTCTGAGATATATTGCTCCTTATGAATCCTGATCAGAATTACTAAATCTGGGCATCCTCATACAGCTTTGCAGTGTCTCTAAAGATGCAGCTGTAACTGTAATTGCTCAAATATATGAACATTTAGGTAATTCTTGATTGATCTGGATACTTAATTTTAAAAGTTCAAGATGCCTGAGTAGATAAAGCAGCAAATTAGCACCCAGAACTTTTGGACCCTACTCCTACTTGTGCCACCAGCAGACAGGGTTTCTTTGTAAAATCTCCCACCCCATCATTAATTTTGATCTGATGTAAAGTAGATCTATTAAAAGTGGCATCTCCTGAAAAGATCATAAGACCTCTCAATAAATTTCAAAGAGCAAGTTATAGTTAATCATTAATTATTTGAGATACTCAAATTAAACATATCAGTTTGAATTAACAAGTGTATGAAGGGCAATAAAAAGAGTGGAGTGAAATCTGTATCTTCAGGAAACATACAGTTTATATCTGGGAGAAGATCCAAGTTCACTGAAATGAACCCAGTGCCTCCCTCAGACATTTGTACTACAATGACTGCACAGGAAAGTGCAGCAGCCGTTGTCTCCTCAGCAATAGTGCAAATGCAGTCCCAGCTTCATCCAATACTAGAGTTGCCTGATTTTCTTTCACTTTGGGATGTCATCCTGGAAACAGTCTTGATTACTTAATGTTCCTTAAAATGGTACTGGCTTAGCTAATCAATGTTATTCTGTTGTTAAGCAGGATATTTTTCCATTCTGAAACAATATTGATTACCTAATTATTGCCATTAAAAGCACCCCAAACCAAAACACATTTAAGCAAGTGATTGTGTGGCTGCCATTAAAGCTCTCTCAAGTAATACTACTTCATTTCTACTCAGCTTGCAAAGAGTAATACTACCCTATTTCTACTCAGTGTGCAAAGTTTCCCTGTTTTTTAACATCTGCGACTCTCTCACTGTTCTAATATTCATCAGCTTTGTCCCCTCCCCCAGCTTCCAGCAGCAGACGGTGCAAAATCAGCAGCAAGAGACAGGATCAAAAAGCTTCTTCCAGAAAGCAGTGATACAAAGCACAAAGAAAGGGATATGGCAGCAGATATAGAGACAGCACCTGTTTCTAATTTTTTAAACTTTAAAGTTAATTCCACCTCATTCAAACTTATTTTAGAAAGCAATTGACAACAGGAAAAATTATAAAATTGGCAGGAAACTAAGACTTGGGTGTTGAGAATTAAGAACTTCAAACTGTGAAATAAAATATATATGTGTATCTATATATTGCATCATTATGAGAATTTGGCTCTACAGCTGTATTAATGATTATTGAAGCATTCTTCTGTTTATATTTAGTCATACATTTGCACATACTTATAAGCTCTTTTGCCTCCTTAAAGAGACAGCAGCCAATCTTTATGTCTTTGTAGCTATGGAATGCTTTAACCTGGTATTCCAAACTCTGTTGGATTTGCCCTAGATGACAAATCACTGACTTTTCTCTGTGTGTTTTGTGAAACATGAATTACAAATATGTTTGATTTTGTGTGTATTCCCTCATGCCCTGTGTAAGTACTGTGCATACAATTTGTCGTGGTATCTATATATAGAAAATAGTGTTAATGTACCTTCCTCTCAGGTAAATGGTGATTCTTGGGGATGTCATGTGCAGGGCTAAGAGCTGGGCTCAACTCTTAAGGGTTGGATCCTTGTGGGTCCCCTCCAGCTCAGGATATTCCGTGATTATTTTGGTTGGTGCACAATATATATGATAAATAGTGCATTGCCAATGCAGATACAGGATGCATAAACATACACTGTATAATATCAGAGGAGTTTTTTTTAAGCCCCAACTGTGCAAAAGTTGCCAAAGAAATAGCCCATATTTATTTAAACCTCATGAAATCACAGTAACTTTTAGAAAGGGGAAAGCTCTGTGAAGAAAGTAGAGCAGCAAGATTATTAGACCATATCACTGGGAAAGATAAGTAGACATGGTCACATAATTTCTTGATGAGATCTGACAGTTTTTCAGGTATATGTCACTTCATGGTGAGATACACACCCCATCCCTGGAAATGTTCAAGGCTAGGTAAGATGGGGTCCTCAGCAACCTGACCTAAGGTTTGTTAATCCTTCTCATGGCAGCAAGTTGGACCTAAGTCATTTTTATGGTCCTTTCAAACCCACACCATTCTATGATTCTGTATTCTATGCTTCTATGTACAAAAGTACTCTAAATATGCAAAAATAGAGTCACGAAATACTTTTGCTTCCCATTTGTACTGAGATGTGGAAGGCAGAGAGGATTCATTGGGGCACCTCAGAGCATGTCAGTCTGGCCCCAGCTGCACAAGGAAATGGCAGCTGAAGGTCCCTGCCCACACAGCTGCAGACTGAGGGTTGCCCAGAGAAGACAGAAAGCACTGCCTGCATTGCTCTTGTTTTGCTCACTCAGCCTCAACCCTTCAGCGAGAGGGGCAGATGAGCCAGATGAATGCAGACTTGTAAGCAGTCTGAATACAGACCTGAAGGACAAGGTGGAACATAAAACTATAGCAAAGGAGGTCAGATGAGAATAAAAATTGAGAGACAGGCAGCACAAATACTTACAAGACTCATCTGAACAAGCCTCAGTATGGCTTTCTATACATTCAGTGGACCTAGGTAATTTGTAAGCAACTCGAAAGTCAGCAAATTTAATTACATTTTATTTGAATTTATTTAAATTCAAATAAATTATTTGATCTTTCAGTTTTGATTATTTTGGAAGAACAGATTAAGTTAAAACATTAATCTACCATAACATGATGATGTTTTCTCATGATAACATAAAAAATGCTGATATTACTACTGACAACAAACAACCCAGAGAGCAAACAAGTGACAGAAAGGGAGAGGGGGGGGAAGGAGGACAAAGGAAGAGGAAACTGTTATGTTTCTTTCTCCTTAGTACATTTTTTCTCGCCAAGAGTGGATTTAAACTTGATTTGCTTCTTGCTATGGGACATGGCATACTGCCACATACGTGTTCCTGCTCGCAAGCAGCACCAACAGGCTGGTCACAATGTACTCTGGAAAAAAATGAGGTCCAAAAAATGTCCTCCTCTCTCAAAAGGTTCTGTGTGTGAGCATGCTTGTGTGTGTGATTTATGCAAAAATCCTGTCAAAATATTCTGCTTCATCAGAAGTCTAATTTGCATACATTTTTGGGACACTGTAGAGGCTGATTAACATGACGTATCACAATTCAGAAGGAATGTTGACTGAAGCATTTTAGGAGCCTGAGATGCAGAAACACGAGGTAGATAAGCATATGGAGCTCAGTGAATGAAGCAGGAGGCTGCCTATTCTGCTGAGATTTATGTTCCTTGTGAGAACTTGATGGCTTTCTGAGATAAGAGATTTTGTTTAGAAAAAATCTAGTGCAATGAAAAAAAAAACATTATAGAGCTTTATGCATCTTTAATAAGCCCAGCTACATCTTCCATCACCTTTAGAGGTATCAGAATTTGGGTTTTATTAAAGAGAAAACTGGTAAGCACTATAGCTTTATTTATAAATATTAAGTCAAAATATTTAATCAAAGGCATTTTTAAATTATTTTTTATCTCCTGGATTTACAGAAACTACACCAGCATTTTTCTTGCAAAATAGAACTTCCCAGAGTTTTATAGCGGGTACTTTAAATGTATGTGTTGACTTACTCATGCATCTGAAACTGGATTAATTTTACATTTTCTCATTATTTATCCAATTCATTTTTTTAAAGTTGGATAATGACATTTCTCCAGTGTCTTAGAATATAAGAGAATCCATAATTGTTCTCTAACTGCTTTTCTATAACATAAATGATGCAAACACCACTCTCTGGTCAAGTCCAAATGTCCAGCTAGTGGAAATGTTTCTTAGTAACCTTCCTGAAAACAAATCACCTCCTGCATTATTCACTCAGTCATAGCTCTGCTTAGTAACTGTATGGCAAAACCCACTATGTCATTGTAGTGAATTGTTCCTCCTTAACCGCAGGAAGGTCCACAATAGTTAATTATTGGCTTGCAAGGGTTGATAGTCCAGAGCACGGGAGGCAAAAAAGAAAGTACTAATTAACCAGCAACAAATTATCAGGTGATAGAAGACTAAGCTCCCATTTTAGTTAAGGTCTAGTGAGAGCCTAGAAATATATATTTGACTTCCAAGACAGAGGTTTATGTCTTGAATTAATCTGAAATTTAATCTAATTTTTGTCTTCTGATTATATATTGTGCCCTCATAAAGGTAGCTCGAAGGAATTTTCAGGCTGAGCAGGGAGACATAAAGTGAACTTAGTCAACAGCTGGGGCAGGAATGTCAGTGATGGCAGATGAACTGAGCCACAGTGTGGTACCTGGATGTGGATTTTTAATTCCCAGGTTTTGAATATACCTGTCATGTGAATACAGAATTGGACTGGAACTTGCTGTTCATTTCCATGTGCATACATAAACCCACTTCCAAAGTGGCATAATCTAGACCAAAATTATCAAGAGGTGTTCTGGAGACACTTTATTGAAATAATATTTCTTTTTGATAATTTACACTCAGTCTTTGTCAAGTAGTGACAGAATTTGAGAGTAAAGGGAAGGAATATTAAGCACCATGTTGTCTGGGGGTGACTTTCTGACAAGATTTCTGCTAAAGGATAACTTGCATGAAGGCACCCAGGAGGTCCCACTGTCCAGCTCACGGATGCTCACTGTCACCACTAGGTGTCTCACCAACCATCTTTTTGAAGATGTGGGCACAGATGATCCTTGCTGCGACTGCACCAAGAAGGAAGAACATGTTCAAACACCAGTAGCAGCTTACAAGAAGATAGAGCTGGATGTGTAAGTCACAGGGAGAAACAAAACCGCCTGACATCTAGCCTGAAAAATGTTGGCATGTGTACGACACCAAGCTGGTTTGCATCTCCCCTGTGAAGAAATTCACCATTAATGCATCTGCACTACCAAAAATTATTTCTAAATAGAGATAAAGCCAAGAAAAGTGAAAACCCGTTCTACCTCCAACAGGTTATTTCTCTTCCTTTATGTGTAAACCACCTTGATTTCATACTTTGGCTGTACTGTGAATGCAATTTTTTCCATATATACTTCAAATTGTTGCTACTGATCATGCAATCAGTTAAGTAGCTCTGAGGGGATTAATAGAGATGAAAGAAAGTTCTCCTGATAGGAGACTATGCCTGAAACCACACATTTTTTGTGCCATTACCCTGCAAAAAACATCACACCAAAACTGCATTAAGACAAATTAAACAAGAGAGTAGTAGCTAGGGGAGTCTTAAAGTTAATCCACCATATTGCTGTGAAAAGGTTTGCCGTCTGGATCCCAGTTTGCTACAATATTGAGACTTCATGGGATTTCCTCCCCTTCATCTTCATTTTCAGCTATCATCCATGGGAGAGCTGAGGAACCTGTGCAGTACTCCAGTGCTGCAGCATGTGTGTGTGTGTGGTACAAGATGCTCTCAGAAATCCAAGTTACCGTGTGTAAACAACTACCTATCTTCTGCAACAATTCTGCAGCAGTTTTTATGTCAGCAACCTCTGATAGACTCCCAGCCATACGGCAGTGGCAATCGTGGAGGTTTTGGTGCTCTAAAAGTACGCAAAACCCAGCTCTTGTTTTTTCCAGACTGAAGGATTGGATTCTGTATGGCTTTACCGATCACCCTGGATTCCAATAAACCCACTAAGCTTTTGTGAGCTGTTTCAAATCCCCCTCTTTACCTCTGCAAAAGACGAGCAACAGCTACACAGACCTCTTTGCATCAAATACCTCAAAACGCTAGAGGGCTGGTCGGCTCGGGAATCGCAGCGCTGGGGCTGAGACTGTAACTTAACAAAAGGCATCCGAGGCTCCGGGTGCCGGCTCCGACTCGCAAGGCAGGAGAGAAACGCATCAGCAGCTGCATTTGAGATGATCAACAAATCTGCTCTGAAGAGGTGGACGGGTGAGGCAGCCAAGGGGTCAAAGTGAATTAACTCTCGCATCCTCCAGTGCAGTGGTGGAGGTCAGGAAGGAGCCTGACACGCATTAAAGCAGGAGAGGAGAGCTTATATGTCTTAAAGGGAATTAAACAGAGGTGTTTGGGAGGTTGTTTTTCATTGGATATTTTGGTGTTTTTTTGGTTTTTTTCTCCTAGGTTTTGGTGAGGGGAAAGAAAAAAGGTGTTTGTTCTCAGATGTCTGTTGTTGCCACCCTATATAGGTTCTTTTCATAGTGAGTGAGAAGATAAATTCCCCATTTTGGCTACTTCTCCTGGAATAAAGTCAATCTTTAAAGGAACAGAGCCAGGTCCTCAGGTCACAGAAATTCAAACAGCACTAAGGGAAAGTGAGATTTTACACCAGTTTGCACCTCTGTAAACAACTTCTGTTCATGTAAACAACTTCCTACTGATTTCAGGAGAGCAGTCTGATTTTCTCTCCCTGGAAACAGGATCTGACCCATTAATTTGTTCTTTTTCTCATACATACTTAAATGTATTTCATGTCTGCAGTCCCTGCATATCCTCCATGTGGAGGGGGGTGGATAGGAGGGGACAAACAGAAACTTTCCACCTAAACCCCAGACTGATTCAGCTGTCATTAAAAATGACATGAAAGGGACAAATAATTTTTTCTCCATCCCCAAGGAGGAGACATTAGGTGACAGCCCAGCTCAGGCTGTGGGCTGGATCAGCTGGGAGGCACAGCTCTCCAGCCAGGCTGACTTTGCCAGTGGTGAGCAGCACAGTCCAGCCTGAGTGAAGACAGTCTGCCAAAGAGGTGCCCCTGGACCTCAGGAAAGTTAAATTCACTTTGAGCACACAGGGATAGCTCCACTTGTCACACTTTTGAGAGGCAGGTACTCCACAGCTCCTGGCACTTCCCAAGTACTGGGAGGATTTTTAAAGAAATAGTTACAACAAGCCTTAAGAGGGTTTCTGAGGTGGTTTTATATAACACAATTCCTGTCTAGTAGTTTTTCTCACTGTGAAGTTACAGAAATCTGCAGTATGACCCATTAAAAGGATATTTTTAGTAATAGAGAAATCACTGAGATCTAGAGGCAGCTAAGATTAAGTTTTTTAGATGAATTATCTCTAGACACACATGAACACATGATGCCTATGTATTTTCGAGACCATTCTACTCTACCTGCAGGGGAGGACCATCTCTGCTGCTCATACAATTGTGATAAACTCTTGAGAGAAGAATTTTCCAAAGGGAAGATTACTCAAATCACTTTATATCCTTAAAATACATTGATAGCAGTGGGCTTCTCTGCCCTTAGAAGCCCAAAATAAGTTTTCAGTGAGTGAAACTGCAGGATGTGCCAAATCAAAATTTAATCATCATTATATTAGCAGCATTTTGAATATGTTTTGAAGCTGTATAGCATTAGGGAAATAACATCCCATCAGAGACCAGCATCTCAACTGTTCTTCATTTTCATTGTTGATGTCCTGTTAGTAAAATAATCCACAAGTAAAAGCAACAGATCAAGTTGGCTGCAAGTAAATAACAAGTACAGTCAGCTATGCACTGCAGTATATGCTTATCTAGAATAGGGGGTTTTCTTCAGGAAACACTTATATATGGCTTATCACACCATCTCAACCTGAATAATTCTTTGATCTAAGATTCCATCCCCTTTGAAAAGTCAGAATTATAATAAAAATCTTTGGAGCAAAAATCTAAACACTATGAATATTCATGCTCTTCACAGCTGTTACATTTATGGAAATGCAATAACAGCAAACTTCTTGTATTTGGCAACGACTTTTTACCAGATGAATATATGTCAGTAAAAGAACTTAAGTGAAATGAAAAGGCTGGCTCACTCCTGTTTTCTAAAGAAGTGTGTTGCAGTCCAGAGCATTTTCAAACTTAAAGAAAGAGTATTTTTTTTTCAAATCTCAAAACATGTATGCAAATTTCAGCTGGCACTGCATACACAGTCCGTATGTAATAAACATATCCTTTTGAAAGCAATGTTCCATATCTACAGTTAAACAACCAATGAATGGACATTTTGCCCTGACAGAAATAACAGCAGTCTATTTGTTTGTCATGCTACTTGCTGTCAGAGTTGTCATCTTTCCTGAAAGTTTAATCCAGTCATTTTAATTTTACCCCTTAACAAACAATCAGCATGGCAAATTGAAGGGGAAAAAAAAACCCCAAAACTAATTACCAGTCTATTTATTCCTAATGTTAGGGTTTGTTAAAGCCTTTCGTCATCAGCTCTCAGTGCAAAACCAGGAATGTCTGCAAGTGACATGCAGAGATAAAAACATTCAGCACAAGATGTAAGGCAAAGAGGATAGCAACATACCTTCAGCAGTGTGCTCCTTCCTTCCCAGCCAGCCACTTCTCAAGAATGTGCACTACAGATGGAACTAGGAAAGTAATTTTAAATGGACTACTAATAAGTAGGTCCATGAAACCAGATGTGACAGCAGGGTGTCACTAGGTCCTTTTTAAACTTGCCTCCAGTGCTGTCTCCTAGCTCCCCCAGACAGAATTAGGCAGTTGCTGCTCGGATCGGAGCTGAGGAAGCAACGGTGCGTTTTGACTGCAGTTGCTAATGCTCCACTTTCAGGGAAAGCGCAGAAGTATGTGTGTGCCTGCACTAACTGCACACACTCATCAGCCTGCTACAAGCAGCGAGATGTGATATGCATACTGAAAGGGCTGTGCAGGGAGGAGTAGTTCAGAAGCACACCCAAGCCTGTTCTGCCGGTAATTGCACCCTGCTGACCTCCCCGGGCTGGATCACTGCTGTAGAATTCACTGATAAGTCTATCAGTCACTAAGCAATGGATCTGAAACAGGGCATACAGGCAGGGGAGAGGAGAGGGCAAATGCATCTTCCAGCCTTCAAACATAAAACTTTCAAGATAGCTCGTTTAAATTTCTCTGTCCTTAACGTTCCCACTGCAAATGTCATGGTCCATAGTTGAAAGGAATTGGATTTCATTTTAATTAATAATCTGAAAGAGGATTTCTCCAGCCATGATAAAGCACATTTTTAAGAAGGGTCCCTAATGAGAACTATTATTATTCTGGGGGTTATAGGAGCACAGCAGCCAGCAGTGAAGACGGTCCCACAGAGCAAGGTGGTGTACTGACTCACTCTAAAATCTAGAGCTCACAGCCAGGTTGGATACAACAAATTAAAGAAATATCAGTATCTTTACTTCTCATGGGAGAAAATGAGCTTTAAGGGGGAAGAGGTATGTCCTAGGTCACATGTGGAATTTGAACCCAAATCTCCTTCGTCCAATTCCAGTTTCTTGCAAGTTAAGCCCAACTGCCTCTGTAGACACAAATCACCAAAATACGAAGCAGCCCAGGCTGCTGCTAACTACAAAATTCAATATGAGCCAGAGTGACATCTTCATGTCTTCTTTTTGAATGCATGAATGCATTTCACATGAATTTCACCATGCAAACTTGACTACTAAATCTTCTGGAATGTTCTCCAACCTTCTTTTGGAAAACTGAGCTGTCACATTAACTTGCACACATTTTCCACGAAGCTTGTAAGATTAAAATTCCTTTGGCTAGCCAAGTTCTACTCTCTCAGTGTTAAAAGATCCACTTCTTGGTCCTACAGTGGTACTTGGCTGCCTGGGTTGATCGGGCCAAAAACTGCAAAACATATAATGAGTAATCAGCACAAGGGTTTAGCAGCCCTGATATGGCTCTGGAGATTATTCTTCCCAGGATTGATTGTATACTGCTTAATTTGGGATGTGTGATAAGATCACAGTTCAAGGTGGTGTGGCTGCAGGCCATAAACAGTAGGACATGAGAAATCTTCATGGAGGTATGAAGCTCCAGAGTAGCAGCACATCTACAGGGAATATTTTCTGAGTTAGAAGAAAAGGGGGTTTTTTTAGTTATTGTTATTTACAGACTAATAGGGAGAACAAACAGCCTGAAGTCCATTGTGCAGCACCTTAATGAATAAACAATACAAGATAGACACACTGTAGCACTAAAGTGGAGAAAAAAAAACAAATCCATGCTTCAAATACATTTAAAACCCTATATCTATTTTTATAAATGTGATTTTTAAATACATACATTTATTATCTCAGTAAAATCACTCAGTATTAGCTCAGCTCACGTTTACATTAACAATGCAAATTTTTGCTTGTGAAGAGAATTTTATCCCTGAAAAAGTTTTGGAAATGCCAGGTTTGGGGCATCCACAATATCTCTGGGGAAACTGTTCCAGTATCTCACCACGGTCACAGGAATTTCTTCCATATATCTATCGAAATCTCCCCTCTTTCAATTTGTACCCCTTACTCTTGGTCCCATCTCTACAGTTCCTGGTGAAGAATCCCTCTTTGTCTCCCTGTAAGCTGCCTTCAGATACTGTATGGTTCCTACAAGGTCTCCATGAAACCTTTTCTTGGATGTCTCTGTCCTCCAAACTGCCCATAAATCACATGGAGAGTGGAAGTCCTGTTCTACCTCTGAGCTGACTGACATCTCCAAGAAAATCCATTCCTAATTAGTGCTGCCAGTCCTGTCCGAGCAGGACTTAAATTGGTGTGGATATTGTCAGCATGGCACCACACTCAGGGCAGGCAATGTTTCCTCAGTAATGCAGAGTCACCCAGGCTCAGTGTCAGGCTCAAATCCACATCATGGCTCTTTGTTGCTCTGCTGACTTCTATGCCTTTATTATTACAACTTGGAAAACAAAACAAAAGCAAAAAAAAAGCAAAGCCAAAAAAAAATTAGATAGTGGGTTTTATTGCATGTTAACTTGGTTTCAGAAAGGATTTTAGGTGTTCTGGGATTGTTGCCAAATCTTTAAGAATTTGACAGTACTTAAAAGTCATATTTAAACAGTAAATAAAGTACTAGTTATTTGGGAAAAAAACCACCAAAAATATTTGAACATCAGCGTATAGAATGAACAAACCTATTAAAAACTTTTTTCTGCGAAAAGCCACTTTTTATGAAAATAATCAAATATCCTCGTAGTGTAGAAGAAAATCAAGAAAGATGCATGTTAAGCCTAGTTAAGGCATGCCCAAACCACTGACAATAGTAACTCCCTATAATTTTTCTTCACAGGATGTTGCACTTTTCATTCAAATACATTATTATCTGAGTGAGATGAGTAAAAGATACACTATTTTTACTCATCTATTTTAGATAAAAAAATAAACATATCAAAAGGACAAATAATTTGGTCTGGATTTCCTTTGGGTACTTGATTTTAGGCAATTTTTTGAAATGTCATTTCACAGAATCAGCACATGCCCTGAAAATCAGACTCTTTCAAAACTGTGCAAACAGGATGCCCAAAAACACCACCAATGTTGCAAATCATAATTTTATACATATTTAAACATTTTTAAGAAGACAAGCACCTTTTTATCTTATTCCTATCCCAATGATTTACAATAGATGATATTTTTCTTAAATAGTTTATCAAATCTTCTTAATAAATAAGATATGAAATTTACATAGGACACAATACAAAAAGGTATATCCACTCCTTATTTTTCTCTAATTTCAGGCTAAACCAACCCTTAAATGAATGTTAGGAAATATACTCATGCCTAAAATAAACTATTAACTCTAAAAAGGAATGGATTAAATGTGGCTAGTACTCTTGAATGCATAGGCTAGTCTACAGTGGCAACCCAAAAAATAAAAAAATGGTTGTTTAACAGTAATTCAGGGCTTATTTTGGAAGATTAAAGGCTAAGACAGACTTGGAAAATTGTATATCAATAAAACATTTTCTAAAGGCTGAAGAAGAAATAAGACAAAACTTTGAAACGATAGGTAAGTGTAAGAAGGGCTCATGTAAAAGTACTGTATGACGCCTAAAATCCACAATCTATTATTTCCCAAAATTCAGAAACTAATATAAAAATTTTGGATAAAAGGCAGCAGTGACCATTTCTATTCCTAAGGACTTCCTTATAGCTGCACCTAACTTTCATGCCTTTCATATCCTCAGAGCCCTGAGGCCACATACAGATAGATAGTCAGACAGACAGAAGTCACCAGAACCCTGCCCATAACCATACCCCAGCAGCTACCAAGGTGCCAGTGTATTCCCAGGGAACAGGCTCTCTAGAAAATATCATTCAGTGAAGAAATTTAAAAAAAAAGTTTCAAGAAATTTGTAACTGTCTTTCAACTCCATTGAAAATGAAAGACATAATGTTTAGCTTGTGCCTGTCAGTGGAGCAACACATATTCAACCAAAAATATCCTGAAAGGTTAAAGCTCCCAAGCCAGGATTTTCTCCCCGTCCTTCAACAACAAATTAACAAATGTCTACCCAAACAAATTTTAGAATATTTATCAAATATAAGCACATAAAGAAGCTCTGACTCCTCCCCTAGGTCATAGATGTTCTGCAAGATTCAATGATTTCTCAACAACTGCACTACAGAGCCCAGAACAGCAGCAGTCACTTTAGGTGGGAAAGCACCTGGGAATCACATTTCCATTAGTAATGAGAAAAAAAATTATTCTATATAGTACATCTACTTCATGTATTTTTGTGTGTAGATGCATATATGCATATTATTAATTACCCATTATAAATGGTCTGGAAGATCAGAATGACTATATAGAAATGTATATACATATATGTGTGTGTATATATTACATTCATTTAATCTATATATAAAAACCTCGCATAGGTCTGTGTGTGCTTATGTATGTACTGCATGTAAATAATCTATAAGTGTACACACTCAAATTAAATACTTCACTGACCTTCTGATATCTGTTAACTTGTCTGACAGCAATATGAAAAAATTCTTGCCTGAGAATAGATATTATTTAGAAACTTAAAGCCCATATCTTGGTACTATATTTCTTTAAACATTCCACATTTCACATTCTAAAGATATTGACTTTTTCCTCCTCGTAGTTTCAGAGCGAGGGTATATGAATGTCATTTGAGCAAGGCTGTGTATTTACCCAGAAGACACTTTTTTCTTTAACGCTGAACATTAATAATTTACCCTCTAAGATATTAGAATAGCATCAAATTCCACTTACATTTTTACAAGATTTGTATGTGACAGCTAGTCTTCCAGGTTCTTTTTGTGAGCAAAGTTCTTTGAATGTGGTCTATACATAGAAAACTGTGCTTTCTTAAGTTATTATTAATAAGTGATTTTAATACTATATTTGAATTTTCAGTAACATTTGTATTTATGACAATTAGTGCCTGACAAAGACCTGTGAATCAGAATTCATACCAAAAGTCAAACATTTAAAAAAAAGAGATGTGAAGAGAATGTGATGTGACTGCTTGATTACCTTTATTTTTTTTTTCTCTCTGCTTATGATCTATTCTGCAGTCTCCATTTTAAAGTCAAGATGAAAGTCAGTTCAGACTGAAGTCACATCGATAAAAAGGCAGCAATTTAGAGGACTGATTGTGATCTTGTGCATGACCAGTTCCACAGAGGTGTAATTCTCCAGCTTTCCCACAAGACACTGTCTTCTCCAAGAATAACTGGCAAAAGCTAAGGTCCTATTGATCACTAATGAAGGTTGGTCATAGTCTTAAAGTAGTTGTCCATCTACAAATTTCTTCTCTTTCTAATTTCAAGTCATGTTTCTCTAATACCAAGTGCAAGAGATCTAGTTTTTCCCATTCGCCCTAGATAATACGTGCATCAGTATATGTTTTTCTTAGTAAGGCAGCCACTGGAGGCATAAATGTCAGACACGAAGAAGGTGTTAGGTCATACATTCTCTTTAGCAGCAATGTGCACACCCATTTGTCCCTTAAATCTCCCTGTGAACCTGTTAATGTGCTTTTGAGAAGGAAACTGGACTGCTTTGTTATTGAAACACTACTATACTGGGCTTTGAAATTCCTTATGTCTGTATGTTTAATGAAAAATGTATAGATTGGAAGGATATGAAGAATTTTGGTGAAAATGTAAAACCTTTTGGAAATATCATTGTTTTGGAAGCAGAGATCCCACTGATGTGTAAGGTGATGTGCTCGGTAATATGCTCATCTTAATTACCTGTGCTAATTACTAAATGGAGATTAAATTGAATGCTGACCAAAGCACCCAATCTTTAAAAAATATTTTCTTATATGTGAATCACTCAAATAACAAATTTTAAAATCTTTCTCTCAAATACCTTTGGGAGTAAGAAAAAGGTAAGTAAATGCTTACCTTCTTATCCGTAAGAGTCAGAAAGCACAGCTGTCTCCAGCCACTCTAATTCAGATAAAAGCAAGCAGATTTTAGTGTACAATGGCCTTTATTGTCAATTTTAGCTTTTCACTAGAGGTGTATGTGTGTGTTTGGATGGGGGTAGATTCTCCCCACCCAACATAATTTTTAAAAGTTGGATGAGATCACAACCCCAGGCTTTAAGTAATTTAATATGTTACAGAGTTAAAGTCACTCTATCTGTGTCTGCCTTGAACTATAAATAAAAGGTTGACCATACTTATTCTCTAACTTTGTTTCTCAGTTTTGTTCCATACTTCTTAATCTAATCGGCATTTTCATCTCCAAAAAAAACCCCCAAAAATATTTAAGCAAAAACTCCTCTTTAAAAACAGAACCACACCAATGAAACCTTGTTCTTGGAGCAGAAATATTGAAGTTCTGGCTTTGAAACTCAAGCTATGAAGCCCATCAAACCTATTACCACAGACCAAAAACCAGCAGTAGAATATTTAATATATTGAGAATTTCATACATTAGGAAAGGTCAGCATGGCATATATTGGAAACTGGGCTATATCACTGCAATGCAAACAAAGGTAATTTCATATTCAACATCATTTATGCACTCAAACACCTCCAAAGATGCCCAGCACCAAAGGATATCCATGGTGTGCTATTTTATTGTTAGGCATTTTATATCTTTATACAGCAAAATATTTGATGAACTTTCTTTCATTTAAACAAGACATGATTCCCATTGTCTTCAGCGGATGAGAGGAGTATCAATAGGAAGCATAACTGAGCTGGTGTAAATACTGCTGGGTCAGAGGAAAGAGGCAGCCACAGGATAGTTAGTGAGGTGCTAATTGGATAATGTGGTGAGAAACAGCGCTAAGTACAGAGGAAGGGCAGGAGGCTTAGATAACTAGAACAAATGTGAGTGCTGAGCTCTAGGAGCAGATATAAGTGGGGAAAAAATGGACTCAAACTTTGTTTGATGTAGTAAATCATTACACTGAGAGAATCAAAGGAAACAGAAAAGACTGAGTGCTGCAGACTAATACAGAAACTCCCAGGCTGGACCTGGCTGATGAATCCTTTGTTAAAACACAGAGAAAAACAACTACATGACTCTTTCAGAAAGCAAGCCAAGAAAACCTATGATAAGGTTTTTTGTTGCTTAAATGTACAGGACTTGTACATGAACTTTTTGATACTTCTTGCTAAATAATGCCCTTCAGTGGGGTCACTGATACTCATTATTGCTACTATAAAGATGGCAGAGCCATTCCAATCTCTGCAGTTTAAACAAGATGCTTTGCTGACCTGCTTGTTCTTCAGGCTTCCCTCAGTCAGGAAACTGGGCATTCAGAGCATAAAGCCTTTCCTTGTGAGCCCATGGCACAGAGTGCAGCAGGTTCAAGGCAGGCTTGGGGTAAAATTTTCAGAAGTGGTTCAGAAGGTCTGTGGTGTGGCTCAAACTCCCTGACATGCAGACAGTTCTTCCTTTCTTTCAACCTTAAAATACAAATCCAAATCACAGTCAAAAGACTTTAAAAAGGAAAATGTTGTGTAAAGGGTTGCTTTCTTTTATTTACTGAGAGTTTAGTAAGAACTTTGGGACACAATGATCTTAGTGGTCTTTTCCAGTCTTTATGATTCTGTGATTTTAAAACTGTGGATTTTCTCAAGGGAGCAAACATGGAGATTTCACTGGTCTGAGATGCTTACAGAGCTGGTAAGGCATCACTAGGAGTGTTCCCTTAGCCTCAGGACAAGGACTGGATGACTAGGTAGGTACTGCTAATCTCTAGTTCCTATAATTTTATTAGAAAATATCTCTGTTCACAGAGATTTATGTCCTGTTGCCAAGCAGCAAATCTGTGCATTCCTGAATCGCTCTGGTCTTAGAAAGGACCAGAGCATTGTCTTGTTTGCCATCTAGGAACTCCAGAGATCAATTAGCTTTCTGGGCTGCCCTAGATATAGCTTTACAATACTCAAAGTTACAAGCACACGCATGCAATCAGATACTTGTTCCTATTTGTTTCTACTTGACAAACAGAGCTTACGAGAAAGGAAGGAAAAGCAAATTAGAAACGTGTTAACAGGAGAGGGCTTTTATTAAGAATGTCACAGTATTTGTCCCCTAGACTATTTTTCCCATGTGAACTATAAGAGGATGTAATCTTCTACATTGGAAGAGGTCTGAAGTCAGATACACTATGTAGTAGGAGTATAGGCAGTGTAATGTTGAAAATTTCCTTCTGACAAGGAGATAGAAGGAGCAGCCAGGATCCTATCCCATTTCCACAGCAAGCAGAAAATAAATGCCAGGTCTGCCCTACAGTATCCATCACCAGGCTCTCATGTTTCAGATCCTTAACATTCCATCTCAGACTAAAACTGCTTATCCAAAGTAAAAGTTACAAGACTTTTACTCAAAAACTACATGGAAAATGTACAGTGCTTTGTCATATTTTCCAGAGGCATGGCCAAAAGATGCGTCCTTCTGCTCTCTATTTTATGATTGTCTTTACCTGAGAAATATTGTAAAGAAAGCATGCCCCAACAAGTATTTGTGACTCACTCCAAATTCACCTCTGTGTCATCAGGATTCATTCTCTGCATGGCATTTCATAAAACTGCCCTAAGAAAGGTTTTTAAAGGTCTTCTGCCAGCAATAACTGCATTTGTCCAGGAAAAGAAAAAGAGACAGAAGTATGAAAACACGGTGGGCATGGTGTGTTGCAGAAGAAAGAAAATAACCCCATAAATTTCCTAATATTGGTATCACGGTCTGAATATCCCAGAAAAGCTTTTAGGTCAGAGGTCACAAATGACAACATCTGCATCCATAAAAACTGGCATCAAGAAAGAGAAACAGTTTTGCTTTGGTTAGTTTTTTCTATAAGATTGGGAACTAATGAATTCTGGATTTCCACAACTTGTGTCTGGTGATCAATTCTTCAATCTGATTGGATGGCATTTTCCAGAGCTGGTCATTTACAGAGGTTCTTACTCATTTTGATATCTGCTGTTTGATAACACATGAGCTAATGCTGAAGACTTTCCTTCACATAGGAGTGTATTGGGAGCATTTGTACAATTCATCTTCCCTATTCAGAAAGCCATCTTTACAAAACTTGTAATGTCTTCATTATCTTTGAACATTTGATTTATTTTAAACTAATATCAAATCTGGCTAAAAATTAGTCAAGGAATTTACAACTCACAACAAACATAGATGCCAGCATATATGCACAAATACACTATGTTCAATATAACTAAATTTTAACAGAACATTAGAGAAGGAGGACAAAGCGACAAAGATTGTATGTCCCCACTTACCCATGAAATCGAAGACCAGATCCGAGGCTGATCATATGAGGGGCTGAAGATTCATCAGATTATGCACAACAGAAGACACTAATTTCAGAAATAGTGGTGAAAATTATTACTATCTTATGCTTCTATGATTTTGTGCTTATATGGTTCTGTGATTCTATGCTTCTATGATTCTACTTTTCTATGATGTCGTGTTACAAACCACAACAGTTTCCATCAAACAAGACAATGTGACCCTGACTCAGATGTGTGGTATAGGAGTCCCTAATGTTGCAAACAAATAAACAAAAAAAAAAAGAAAAAAAAAAAAAAGAAAAAAAGAAAATATTTCAAAGAGACGCAGAATTTCCATAATATCTACCTTCAGGAGATGCAAAACCAGTTCTTTTTTTGTCTTATAACAAAGCATGTGTGTGACAATTTCAAAGTCTATTTTCATTTTTCTCCTAGAAAGGAGCCTCCAAATGGTAAAGATCCTACATCATACTTGAGCCAATGGAATCTTACCAACCAGGATACCAGTCAGAGCTGAGAAAACTATACAGCCATGCACTCCTAGGACTGTATTCTGGATCACTGCTAATTGCTGTTTCTCTCTGAGCCAAAAGCACTGGAAAGAAGGGCACAACAGGCAATTTCCCAGACAGAAGTGTAGATCCAATAAGTAGTATTTGCCCTGGTGGACTACAAGTGTGGGAAGGTGTGTGGAGTAGTATAAGCGTTTCCACATTGGGGAAGACAGAAGCCCTCTTTGGGCCTGGAAGTGATGTAATAAAAACAACCTTGGACAAGAAGGAGATATGCTATGTTCAGATTACTAGAAATCATATTTTTGACTGCTTTACTCTCAGAAGGATGCACAGGATAGGCCACTGTGTCCTGTCTGCCTGCAGTATGTGCAGGCCGCAGGGTTCTGGTTAATCACTGGAGCTGGCCGCCCAGGGAAGCAGTGAAGTCACTATTCCATGGAAGTGCTCAAAAAAGGAGCTGGCACTGCACTTCATTATATGGTTTAGTGGGCATGGTAGTATTCAATTGAAGGTTAAACTTGAATATTCATGATTCTGTGACTCTATGAGTCCTTCAAGCCTATGTTTTCCTGCCTATGTAGATGGACTATTTACGGAAGACCTTGAAAATATGGTTTATTGAAACTGTCTTAGAAGGCATGAAAATTGTTCATAAATGTCATGCATTGTAGCACAATCTCCTTCTGTCATGTGATCTATAACATTCTGATGCCAGAGCCAGGATCTGGGGTCTCCTGCAGCCTGTTGCCTGGACCCCTGTATGTTTCCATGGCAGCTCTGTTTGTGTTGCCACATCCTTTCCAATACACACAGGGGGCTTGGCACCCTGTTGAGTGGAAATCATTCCTGAACTCTTCTCTTGAGCTGATAGGAGGGAGCCTGCACCTTCCTGTTCCCCCTGCCTTTGCAAGGTGCCATGTGAACCTATACACTCCTGCCTATGGGAATCCCTGTACAGCCTGACCTCAAACTCACTCTGGACTTACCTCAAATGTGGATGCTGCCACCTCACTGGCTGTTCAACCACTCGGAGTGAATAACCCATACCTTCATCAGGACCTTAGCTGGAGTGCTCTGAATTCTTCCCTGAGATAAAAGAAGTCTCTGGAAAATTTGGAGTCCTGTCAGAAGATTCAGGGAAAGACTTAAAATGCACTGGCTGGCTGAAACTGTAGGATGAAAAAACCCTCCCAAAATACATGAAAGAAAAGAAGAAAAAACCAACAAAAACCTGCCCCAAAAACCACTTTCCAAAAGCATATAATTTCAATGGCAAATCATACCATTTCTTCTCAACCCCCTAAATGTTTTCACTTCAAACAAACCTATTCTGTTCTAAAATACATATTTGAAGTGTCCTGAAGGAGCCATATTCAGGCACTTCACATTCCTAATTTCATTTTGGGAATTAATTCCCTGACATTATACATCATAGTTCTCAGTTTTGATAGGAGAAGGTAATGCATCAAATATGACCTGAACATCTGTCATACATTAGGGGAGAAAAAGTCCTGGAGATCTTCCTTGCTGTTTGTCATGTTTTCACCACCATCATCAAGCACCAGGCAGTCATTCACTCACTCTCCTGCCTGAAGGACTGGGGAGAGAATTGGAAGAGTAAAAGCTGGAAGACTTTTGGGTTGAGATAAAGCCGAACACAAAAGAAAAACAAAGACTTAATTCATGGCTTCCCGTGGGCAGGCAGGTGTTCAGCCATCTCCAGAAGAGCAGGGCCCCATCATTCATAACAGTTATTTGGGAAGACAAGAACCACCACTCCAAATGTCCTTCCTCTTCCTCCTTCTTTCCCCTACTTTATACACCAAGCATGATGTCACATGGTCTGGAATATCACTTTGGTCTATTTGGGTAACCTGTCCCAGTTGTGTCTCCTCCAAGCCTCCCATGCACCCCCAACCTCCTCACCAATGTGGCAGTATGAAAAGCAGAAAAGGCCTTGGCTCTGTGTAAGCCCTGCTCAGCAATAGCAAAAAACATCTCTATATTATCAGCCCTGTGTTCAGCACAAATCCAAAACAGCCTCATACCAGCCATGGTGAAAAAAGTTAACTCTACCCCAGCCAAAACCTGCACAGTGTTTAATAGAAAGAGACCAAAAGTCACAGGAACTAAAGTTCCTACAACAGCTAGGGCTGGATTAATTTAACCTGATTTGAGAGATCTGCTGTGTAGATGGCCACATTTGAATTTGGCATCTAGACTATTTGTATCCAAAGAGACAGAAACAAGTACTTTTAAGGTGAGATCCTTTTCATTGTAGACATCTAAAATTGGTCAGGTGATTCCTCTGGTTTTTATTGATTCTAGGGAAAGGCAAGTGTAGACTAAATTCCTGCACTAAATGGCTTTATCCCTAAAGGCTTGGACATAATTGATGAAGTGATTCTCATTCACTGGGACAACATTCACAGGGAAATACTTTCCTTTCTTTTTCAGAATTTTTTGTCTGGGAGTAATTTTGTCAAGGAGAAACAGAAACTTTCTCTGAAAATAGCATTCTTTTAATTAAGAAGGATATCTCATCAAAGATCAACTTTTCCATTAGAAGGAGTTTTAACAAAATTTAAAGCAAGCCCTATTCCTTAGTTCTAGACAACTGCAAATAAAAAACATTAGGTGGTTGTCTTTCTCCCTCTCTGTCTGCCAAGTTTACAAACACATTCTTGGGTGTGAGAGTCAGGTTGTCTTCTTTCCAGACTGTACATTACTATTGAGAGATACACAGGATTCTATCTATTTTTTAATTTTACAGATAACTTTTAATAATATTGTATAATGTGTCAAATATTTTTACAGTAGGGCTGAACTATTGGATCTGTGCCAGTGGTTTGGCAGTTCACTTTACATCTGTTTATCCCTAAACCATAGAAAAGACAATCGGGAAAACTCTTTTTAGTCATATAGGTAACCACCTTCACATGGTTATTCTCAATATTTCTCTAATTTCTGAGACAAAAGGTACTTGACAAGTCATGAAGAGGTTCTGTGAACTTAAATACATCATTCATTTTCATTGTTGTGTGTCTGAAGAGAATTAGCTGTTTGAAGGCAAATTTGAGGATAAACCTAGCAATATTTATTCTATAGTTCTTTTTAGATCTATTCTATATTTGAAGGACAACACTAGTTTTTTATAAGAAATTGTTTCCTATATCATAATATTGATCCAAAGCAAAATTTACCCAGATTTAGTGTAATTTTTTCTTAGAAATAATAAATTTCTAAATTCTCCATATTAAACATTTTCTTAAACTTTCAAGTTATTCAAATTCAAATGAAACAAGATCCACAGAGATGGTCATTGCAATTTAAGAGAAGAGGCCTCTATCCTATACACTTTTGTCTTTTCTTACCTTTATAATTATTTAATTTCAGAACCCCAAGCCCTTTTTGGGGAAAAAATGAATCATTTCTGCATTAGGACACGTGCTCTATTACTGTCCCTTTCCCTAAGACTTTTAGAATTCCCTAGAGAGTTTTGGAGTTCCAGAATGGGATGAAAAGCAATAGAAGGTAAAATTATCTCAGGATCTGGAGTAACAAACTATGAGCCCCCTGGAATTTTGGTACCACATGTAGTTCCCTTTTTAAAAGAATTACATATTCATATAATCACATTTATACCAATCTGATTTAGTGTCCTCAAGCAGTAACATCTCATGCCACCCAACCCCTCTGCCTCTGCTGTGTTTTTTTCCAAACATTGATTTTGCTTTAAAGCACTAAACAAATCCTGAAAGAATCAGTAAACAAATCTGACACTAGACTTTTCTTTATTAATATATAAAACAATAACCATAGAGGAACACATTCATTAAGAACAGCAAAAGCCATTATAAAGCAGATATTTTAATTACGACTTCAATTAAAATTATCCTTCAGCTCTGGATGACCTCTTGCATGGTAATCACTAGATAAGCTCTACCCTTCTATAACTCAGAAAGAGCACAAGTTCCTATAATTACCCGTAATGAGACTGGTATTGCCCATAATCTCTCTGACATACTATCTAGGAGGGAAGGGCATGGAACTGGAAGGAACATCCCAGCTGTTAAATTCAGCATCCTGATATTGCAGTAAATAGTCTGCACAAACCTTTCAGTAAGATGTTAAGATGTGTCATAAAACTAGCTAGGCCTTGCCCACACCAGAAAGCTTTTCAGGCTCTACCTGCTCTTTTTCATATCAGGTTATGTCTATCTATTTATGTTTCAGGCCAGTATTGGGACCTTGGTCTTAAATAATTTTGCTTTCGGTTGTTCTTGTTCCTCTGATACATTGAAATTATTATCCCAACCTGAAATTAATCGATACAGCTGCTATCAAATATCTATATCTTCCTTCTGTCCTATTATTTTTATCACCACAGGGACTTGTAGAACCTGTCCATGGAGTTTGTTTTCTTCCTATGAGGTTTTTTATTATCCTTCCATCATTTGTTCACAGTCACATGTAAAGCAAGTCTAGTCAAGTCCTGGACTCTTTTATATGCTTTCTTTCATTAATCTTTGCTAGGAGATTTCTTTGGACATGTTGATCTAGTTGCTGCAAGAAACACTTTGTAGAATACTTGCAGTGAATAATTGAACAGACTGTGGTGGCTACAGCTATTGTAGCACAGTATTAATCCTGCAGGTTTAGAATACCACACAACCAGCTGTGAAGGCATCTTCCTCTTTCCAGAGCTCAAAAATATTCAGTGCACCTGCAGAGTGCCAGGTTAAAGGTAGTATGCTGCTGATTCATGCCCTTAAACTTTATTTCAGCTTTGGTAATGAACTGTATGCATGTGTGTAGGAGATAAGCTGAGCTTCAGAATACAAATTTATATTATTTATGCATTTATATGGAGGAATAACTCAGAACTCCAGTGTTTTTGGAACTATATGAACTAAGAAAAATAGAAAGAAAAACAAGGAGCTCACATAGAAATGTTTCTATATATCTAAGTATGGCGATCACAAGGAAATGATAAATGAAATTTAAGTAATACTTCAGTCTGTGGGCTCTCTTCATTTTTTCTTTCAAAAGATCTTAACTTTTAGATATAGACATCATTCTAAAAATAAATACTGAAGGAGAAATAATAAAATTGATAATTTTTTTTATTTTATTATTTATATTCATGAGGATAGTGAGACAAACTCCCCAGGGGCATGGTCACAGCCCCAAGTCTGAGTTGAAAAAACATGTGAGTAATGCTCTCAGGCAAACAGTGGGACTGTCCTGTGCAAGGATAAGGGCTGGATTTGATGATCATGGTGGGGCCCTTCCAACTCAAGCTATTCTATGATTCTGTGATTCTACAATACAGGAGGAAGCACATGAACATGTGTGAGGAATCAGTCACTTTTTTCTTCTCCTGATTTGCAGGTCCAGTGACTGGAACTTTGATTCAATTATATCCCTGGACCGTGCTTGTTGCTGCATGAAAATCATCCACAGGTTTATGTAGAACACGCAGTTGTTTAATTGTTTGAACTGAAAATGCAACTGTACACACAGTGCAGCCTATCATTTATTATGATTATGTCTAATTATCTAGTAACTCTTAGCATGCAGTGTTACCGGTATTATTATGTAGTCTTCTTTGCAAGATCTACTTCTTACCTTGCTGCTTGACTTTTCTCATCATTCTTGTAATTAAAATCTCTTTTGATCCCATTTGGCATTTCACTATCTGCACACAAGGAAATACCTTGGAAGTGGCCTGCATATGATTTCACACTGCCCACTAATTAAACTGAGTTTTAATCAGAAATTCTTAATCATCCTTAATTTCCTGACTAGAAGGTGGTTGTGTCTACACTCATTTCCCCAGTGACTTCTTAAAGGATAGTTATATAAATGAAAACCGACTGTACAAATGAGATTGCATGGTTCCATATTTATTATTTCACAACTATTCCCGTTCACATTTTCACTGTTTACAAGAACTATTGTAAATTTTTTTATATGTTATTTGGGCAGATTTTTATCTGGAATTTAGAATTCAGGCTGTGCCTTTCAGAGATGCACCTTCAGCACAGAAATGCAAGAAGAAAGAAAAAAACAAAATAAAACAGAAAAGCAAAACAAACAAAAAAACCAAAACAAAATCAGTCTTCAAGAGACATTGTGATGAAAAAATCCCCACTTTGTTCCAGATTTTGTGTCAACATGGAAGTTTTTTTAAAAAGTATTCTGGATTTGACCCTCTGAAAACTTTTCTTAATTTATATGAGACTGAAAATTTTAAAACAACAAGTTGAAAAGTGGTACTCGAAAACGTTGTCATAAAAGCTATTTTTATAATATTGTCATCTGAAAAGATATTTCTCATAAGTTCCTCAATTTACTTACAAGATTGAGAGTTTAATCCACTGAAGTGAGGGCAACTTTATATTGTACTAAGAATGCTGGTATAATGGATGATTTGGTCAGAGTGGAATATTACAGAAGCACTTATAATGTTACAGAGAAGGGAATATTGTAAAAGGAATAGTAAATGTTGAGAGGAAACTGCAAACTTGGGTTGCCTTCTCAACTGTCTTATGTTGCATAAATAATTTCCATTCTTCTCCCACCCTTTTTCCCTCTTTCCACTCTGCCTCCATCTTATATTTTGAACTGTGATCTCCTCCATATAAGCTGTTCCATAAAATCATCATAGAACCATGAAATGGTTTGGGTTGGAAATAATCTTGCAGATCTTCTAGTTCCAAACCCCCTGCCATGAGCAGGGACACATTCCACTAAACCAGATTGCTCAGAGCCCCATCCAATCTGGCCTTAAGCACTTCCAGGGATGGGGTACCCACAGCTTCTCTGGGCAACCTGTGCCAGTGTTTCACCACCCTTACACTAAAGAATTTCTTTCTTATATCTGATTCAAATCTACCCTTTCTGAGTTTGTTTTAGCTTCTTTACACTTGGAGGTTTTCATAATGAGGCACATTTCATTAATCAAGTTTTTAATAACTGCTGTATGGTAAATCTTCATTATTTTCTGCTTTCATTTCTTTCTAGAACTGTATTTTAAAGGGTTGTAAAGAAAAAAAAATGCTAAGAATGTCTAAACCACTCTGAAATTGATAATATTTTCCATCTATACTCTTGTGGCTCATTTGTCCATGTAAGAACCCTTGATATGTGTAAAAGTTTCTTGACATCTCCTTCCAGCTGTGGTGTGTTGACCCTGGCTGGATGCCAGGTGCCCACCAAGTCACTCTATTGCTCTCTTCCCAGCTGGACAGGGGATAGAAAATGAGATGGAAAACAACTATTTGATTGAGATAAGGCAGTTTATTAAAGCAAATGAGAAAAACAAATAATTTTATTTTCTACTTCCAATCACCTAACAATGTTTAGACACTTCCCTGGAAGCAGGGCTTCAGCACACAGAGTGGTTGCTCTGGAAGGCAAACATTGTAAATTATGAATGCCTCCATTCCCTCTCCTTCCCTTAGCTTTTATATTTGAGCTGACATCATATGGTATGGAGTATCCCTTGGGTCACTTTGGGTCAGTTGGCCTACCTGTGTCCTCTCCCAAGATTCTGCCCAGCCTCTGGATGGAGGGTGAGGGGCAGAGGAATGTTGAGAGACAACAGTGATGCTGTGCCAGTGCTGCTCAGCAGTAGCCAAAGCACTGGAGTGTTATCAACTGGTCCCTTCCTAAGCACCACTGCAAAACACAAGCCTGTGAGGGCTGCTGTGGGGAAATGAACTCCATCTCAGTCAGACTCATAACCAGCACACTGCATGATCAATGTATACACAAATTTTTTTCAGGAGCCCCTATTTTTTTGAATGATGTATCACAATCCTCTTGATGAGAGTTTTGGAGATTCTGTGCTGAAAAGGCATTAGTTAACCTTTCCACCTCTTCTCTGTAATTGAACCTTGTCTGATGTCAGTGGATGAGAGAAGTGCATTCCCCTCTTCTCAACGTTACTTTTTGAGTGTACTGACTGTTATATTCCAGTTAATTCTTGTTTTCATTGGAGTTACCGGAGGGAAAATGCAGAAATTCATCCCTTCTACATTATATATAACATAATATAAAAGACACAGTAAATGCCAGCAATCTGATTGCTGTGGCTCAGCTTCTCTCTTTCAGTCCCAAAGGTCTTGCATTTGAAACTCTGGTAGTGATTAAAAAAAATATTCAAGTAATAGATTGATCAAGTCAGACCCAAGAATAGAGAAGAGCTAATGTTCTTAGGATTTTTGACTTGAATTCAGTCTCTTGCCATGACCAGAACTTCATTTGTGAGACTGTGAGACTCAGAGAATGAACCAGGGCAGACTGTTTGCTGCTTATATAAATAATCATTGATCATAAAATCATGAAATAACCCAGAATGGAAGAGATCTTGGAAGCTTATTTGGTCCAAACTTTCATGGTAAAGGGCACAAAGCTGGGATTTCAGTTGAGATTACCCCCTTTTCCAACCACATCTTGAAAGCCTTCAACCACATCTTGAAACCCTTCAGTTATGGGAATTTCATCACATCCCTGTTGAGGTTATTCTAATGAATGATTATTTTTACTGTATAAAATGTCTTTCTTATGTCAAGGTGACATTTTCCCTGGTGCAACTTGTACTCTTTGCCTCTCATCTTCTCCATGTGGTTCTTTGTGGCATGATCCCATCCTCTCTGTAGCTACATTTTTAATAATTGAATGCTATCATGAGATCCCCCTGAGCCTTCCCTTCTCCAGAGAGAAAGGACATATCTCCTCCAGTTTTTCCTCATAGTCTGGGACTAAATGCATTCCTAATTACAATGTGCTTGAAACCTACTCTAAAATGTATGAGATGAAAGAGTTAATTTGAACTCTGGTCCTAGATGGTGTGTCTGGAAAGACACTTGTCCCATGCAGCAGCCTTGTCCCTCAACTCTATCAGAGATACCCCCACTTTAATCTCCTTCTGTTATGGTGTGCCCCTCAGGGTTATCAGTTATTGACTATGGATTAGCAGTTGGAGGTCAGAAGCCTTATCATGTGGGGCATGAGCTTGAAGAGCTGCCTTGGATGGTGCTCTGAAAAATCAGGGGAGAGGAAGATGTTTAAGGGTTACTCATTTCATTATCACATCGCTGTAGGTGGTGGGGTAAAATATGTGCCTTCATACAGCCTTGTATCAGTAAATTGAATGGGGCACAGCTGGGAAAAAGAAAGAAACCAAGTTCAAAACCAGTGGGTATTATACAGATGTCAGAAAAATTCTGCCCTCACGCTGTTCATAGAGAGGAGGAGATGGGAAATGTGTGTAACACAGCATATAACATGTGTCAGTGGCAGAATTAACACTGAACTGCACATCTTAAAGATATGGATCATTGGCAGGATACTCAAAGAATACTAGAGGCTTTATTGATGTCATTGTTCTCCTCCTCCTATTTCCCCAATGTCTAAGTCCAGGAATATCTCATTAAAACAAGTCTTTTCAGGGAACACCAGGGAGTAATGGGACTACAAAAAAATTGATAGCAAAACAAGAACTGCAAAGTGAAACCATCAAGATCATTATCAGGGAAAGGCTTCAAACACTGCACATATAACAGGGATGGTTCTGAGTGCTAATGAGCATCCAGATAGGACAGGCATTTTCTCACCCCCTGAGGAAGGGTCAAAACTAATCTGACAAATTCACTGTGCCTGAGCACTGGAGGAAGAATAGTCATGAAAAGGTCCACAGGTGTCAGAGAAAGAAAGTGTTTCAAAGTATGCTTAGATTGGAGAACTCTGATACATCTGGGTTTGGGGCAAGAATACATATACACACAGGCACATAGATTTGTATGTATATATGTGTAATGCACTATAAATTTTTGCTGACTATTTTGTGTAACACACATGAAAAAAGACCAAACTCAGTAATCCAACATTTCAATGAGATTATATGAAAAAATCAAAAATTAAAAGATATCTTTCTTTCTTATGCTGACAACCTACTCTATTTCTACTAACTTCTATATTTTCCACACATGACAAGTGAATTATCATAACATGGGAATCATCTTCCCAAATGTTGCTGCTCTCTTATTCTTGCCAGCTTAGCAGTCCCAGCCATTGGACTTCAATTTATTTTCCAAGATCTTCCAACTCTCTTACTGCAGGGATTTTACCATGTCAGGACTTGACAAACCATTGACCTGTAATTTCTGCCAGGAACATGTACCATCACCCAAATATACTATCAGTGACCAACAGGTTCCTAAGGATCAAATAAATAGTCCTGCTAAAATCAAAAATTATTATGCACACTTTTCCAAAGCTTCTTATATTTTGTTACAGATTAAAATAATATTTCTAATGCATATGATTTAAAATGGAGCTTATGCTCAAAATTATGGCAGACTAAAATGATTTGCTAAGGCAGAAGAGGCAAACAAAACAAAAAAACAAACAAAAAAAAAAAGGAAAAAGAAAATCAAACAAGACTTATGAACTGAATACAGTGAATATATTCTTGAATACATTTATTCATTATTCATCCAGTTCTCATACCAACAGGAAAAAATAGCTTTTCCCACTAAAAAATGTAGCATATAAACACCAGGTCTCCTAGTACTTGAAGAGCAGATTTTATTAGAGGATAAAGAAGCTAGGTTAGAACTACTAGCTACAGCTGAGACTACTTTTCTCAAGCACTACTATAGATCCTAGGATCAAGTGTTGGTTGGAATGGACCTCAAGGATCATGCCATTCCAATCCCCCTGCCATGGGCAGGGACAATTTCCAGTAGACCAGGTTGCTCAAAGCCCCATCCAGCCTGGCCATCCAGGGATGGGGCATCTGCAGCTTCTCTGAGCAACCTGTGCCAGTGCATAATTACCCTCACAGTAAATGGTTCCTTAATATATAATTTAAACCTGCCTTCTGACAGTTAAATCTCAGTTTAAATAAAGCATTAGCTTCTAAATAGTATGTTGTTCTCCTAACCAGTATCTTCCCAGCTGATATTGCACACAAATCTGCTTGTCAAAACTACCTTAACTTCACTTTGTCTAAAGAGTACTGGTGTAAACCCCAGAAACTTACCCCTAAAAACCTTTGCTTTTACCTTCCTTTTTACAAGCTGTTATCATCATATGTAATTAATAAATGCTATTCATGTAATTCCTTGTTAAATGGTCATCCCATTTGCAGGAGAATGTATGGTGTCTTTGAAAAATTTCTGCTTTATGTTCTTGTCTGAATATTAAATTAGTTTGGAAACCAGGCTTTTTATACTGGTCCAATGTGTTTGGCAATTAGAGCACAGATATTTTCTACATTTTCCTCATTAAGATGTAAGATCTGGCTGAAATGGGTGTAATTATCAGTATTTCCTTGTTCTTTTGTTAAGTCCAAATTATTCTTATTGTAAAATATAAGTTGATTCATGCTTTTATAGCAACAAATTTTGAGTTGAAGGCAGGGAATGTTTTCCCAAAGAGTGAATTTTCTCAGAAGGGTCACTTTAATCTTACATCTGATGAATTTGTGACTCGAAGCCCGCAAAATACATTTTCTTTCTATTTTATGATGAAATCACAGACTGAAAGGAGTTACCCAGGTGCTTATGACAGAAAATATTTAGGTACCATGAATAACAGGGGGTCTGGCAGATTTGCACAACATGGGTATGAAAAACGTGTTGACAGAACAATGCTTTTCATTTTTTGACTTGAACACCGCACTGCAACAGCTGCAGCTGCCAGCCAGGGAACTTTTGCAACCCCCTCTAAGTGTTCATGTATTATTCGTGCCTGTCATGTTCCATCAGACATTTTATCTGATGCTGTTGATGCACCAAATGCTGTGTACCAAAGATGGGGTTTGTACCTCAGAGTGTCCCCTGCTCTTTTTATTAGTACATCTTAACACACACAGAACTCCACGAGTCTTTGTTTTGTCATGCAACTGCTTGATTTCTTACTAAAATTGTCTTCCCATGCAGAAATTTTTAATTATTTTACTTTCCTGGCATTAAGGTCACTGTTTTTCTGACTTAAGATATTGTTGGTAACACTTTTTCAAGCATTTTTCAAGCATTGCCTTGTTTCCGGCAAAGAAAAACTCTCTATTTTGGCAGCCCATTTCTGCATCTAAGAACATGGAAACATTGCGAAAGGGTACTCTTTTCAGTAAAAGGAAAACAGATCTTGAAAAAGACTGAAAATGCCTAAAAGGGAGGAAGCATCCCTCCATGTCATCTCAAAGAGTGCTCTTCATTGGCTTCAGACTTCCTTCAACCAACAGAGCTACCAGTGTTCCAAAATTATTTGCCACTCTGCCTTGAGATCCAGAAACTGCTGCACAGGAACTCTGTTTTGGTGCTAAAATTGAAGCTCTGCTTTCCACAGGATCATCAGTGGCTTCAGACATCCAAGATTATGCTCCCCTTTACAGTGGGATAAAGTGCTTTGGTTGACATTGGTCTGCAAGGTGGGTGCTGTGTAGAACTAAAAATACAGGTAGCGAGGTATAACATTCCTATACCAGGAACACAAAACACTTCCACACAGTTTTTTAAGAGCAGAAGAAGTAAGGAATAACTGGGAGTTTTAACAGGTGGTGTTGAGAGCACCTGACAAAAGGGAAAAGGATGCCCTGAATTTGGATGTCACTTGAGAGTGAAGCAGTCTCAGTATCAAGTGATAGACAAACTGGAGAGGTGCAAATGTGCCACACTAAGGCAAAGCTGCTTACTGGTGAGTGTCTCACCAGGAGACATGGTTATGCTGGGATAAAAAAAGCTGGGATGTCGTGTTTCTCTCATCTCTATCTCCTTTCTCTCATCTCCTTTCACCTCAAAGGCCTTTTTGGTTTTTCTTTTCTTCCTCCCCCAAGGAAATGCCAAGAGTGCGATAAAGAAAAATTCTGAATCTTGACAATTGTTCCAAAGTATTTGCCTTCCAATGAGATCTTCAAATAAAAAAAAAATAAAAAAAAAATAAAAAAAAGTTAGGAAAAAAAAAAAAGAAAGAGTTAGAAGCAACACTATTCACCCAGCAGGAGCAGTGAGAAATATGAAATAAAACCAAAAAACCTGCTTCAGCTGAATTTTTCTGTGGGGAAAGTTGCCCATACTCCAGTCCACTGGATAACAAGTGCCATACAGGAAAACAGACCCCTCACAGATTTATTCCTCACAATGTGCTGTTAAAGCAGATGCCCAACTCATAGGAGAGACCAAATCTTCCCCAACTCCTTTCTAACGACAGGAGAACCACCAGGGACATTAAAGCAGCATTTAGCCAGGACTTCATGAACCCAGCTCAGTGTAAAATGTGTTCAAAGAACACAGCAGTACAAGCAAATTTCACAAAATTAAGAAACAACCTGCTTGATCCAAACTGGTTTGAAGTCAATACAAATGTCTGTAGTGACTTGAAAGCTCTGAGGGCAAAGCCCTCAATGTATAGTTTCTGCTGGACATATTTGAAGATTTATGATCTCTGTAATGATGGCAAGGCTGAAAAGGATCTCTCAGGTCATCGAGTCCAGTTACACATTATTTTTGATATCTCATCCCATGCTGTCTTTCCTTACTGTATCAATCTCTACTGGTGAAAGTCAGAACAAAGGTGCAGCAGCCCAGTATCTCTTTGATGAAGAGAAAAAGGCACGAGAGCTAATAGAATTGCTTTCTTTAAAACCTGAAGTTAAATATTTAACCTGTGTGAAATTGAAAATGAGATGCTTAGGATCATTTCTATGAGTCTCGTTGTGTTCGTATTATGTCCCCAGTGATGGGAGAGAAACCTGGAAAAAGAACACATTTGCACTGCATTTCTTGATTGAAACTTAGTAAATAATTGCAAAACTCATGATGTAAAAGACAGGAGAGAGAAAAAATAATCTGTCTTAAGTATGTGAGAGTTGCATTAAAAGTAATGGAAATACATTAAAAGTAATGTTAAAATACATTAAAAGTAATGGAAAATGTTTCCTAAGTCAGCTAATTTGATTCTGAACCCAGAAAAGGGACTGCTGAGTAAGAAGGAACAATTTTTACAGTCTTTTTTTTTTTCACTCTAGAACCATAAGTTAAAGCTCTTGAGCAAAGGTTAGAAGCACACAAGTAATAGTTTCTGCTTGATGACTTCCCATTAAAAAAAATCAAAATAATAGCTAAGTGATGTTATTTGTAATATTTATTATTGGAGAAATTTAATCCCCATTCTAAGAGCAAATGTATAATTCAACACATCTTATTTCAAAAAGAATATATTCTGTATGGGGGTTTTTTGGGGGTTTGTAACCTTTCTTATTCTCCAGTAGATTTCCTTTTCTGTAACTCTCATCTGTTCTTTGGGTAGTTATTACTCTCCTGAATGAAGGTAAATGAAAGATTCAAAATGGGTCATTTATAGAACCACAATTACTTCTTCTCTTTGCAGTTATTTATGAAACTTTATTTTTTCAGTTTTCATGGAAAATTCTTGGGAATGTATTTTGTTTGTTTGTCATCTTTAGCATGCAGATATCTAGTGCTTAAAATTCGTGTTTTGATGGTGCAGTACAGCACTGTATTCTGTCACTGAATCAATGAAGCTGTGATAGATTTGCAGTGCACAGATATTAATGCAAAACTTTCCTATTGCAAATATATTTATTTTATCCAGGCAACTTGGCAAATGTTCTTGTAACATTTTGGGGAGTCACCAGATGGCACTAAAACATTGCAAGGTGTCAAAAATATTTGCATTTCTTGCCAAGAAATGCATCATTTTGCAATAGTATTTTTTTCTCTATTTCTTCTACAACCCTGGTAATATCTCTTTAAATTCCACTGAACAAGAGGCATTGGCACTTGCTCATTGGATCAGAGGATGAACTTCAGGATGTAGGCACATCATCCATTGCCATTATACCACCAAGAATATTAATATTATCCTAATTTTAACCTTCAGATTGCATTCTTTTTCTGAAAATCTGAATTTGTCAAAGAAAATTTTACAGGTCCTGCTTAATACATGAGTCAGATTAAACCTGTCCCTAGGGCTCTAGTTCTTTCCTTGTGTAACATCAGTTTCAAATCTGTCTTTCCTTCTCATCTCCACTGTGCAAGCGAACTATTGAGTAGTTAGATATTGTTATAATGTTTAAATTAAATCTGTATCATGCTTTAGATACATAGCTCTCAATAACAGACCAAACATTTTTACTTTAAATTTCCCATACTCAATAGTGACCAAAATCTCATACTTAAAGATGAATGGAGCAAAAACTGAAATATTTTAAGTTCTATTTAGAGATCTTAGAATATTCAGAAGTCTTTAGAAATGCATTAAATTTTAAATTTACCTTATGTAACTTGGTATATATATACTATGCTGTAATTTTTTTACTGCTTTTCAAGCCCTTTCACTAGTATATAATTTTAATTTTTTCCTATCTGAATTAATGTTCTACCTTC
This sequence comes from Petroica traversi, assembly GCA_025920805.1. Lineage (NCBI taxonomy): Eukaryota > Metazoa > Chordata > Aves > Passeriformes > Petroicidae > Petroica > Petroica traversi. The sequence continues at coordinate 8,136,809 of JAHLSL010000080.1, read as the reverse complement.
CTAATGTTAAGAAAACTGAATATTTACAGCATTTTCATCTTAATTCTTGTAAGTTGCATTGTCTTTGTGTAATCTGTTTATTTTTCAGATGAAAATGCTGAGGTTGAGGAGCTACACTGTGTATATAATCTGAGAGGGTCAATGGGAGAACAAATCACAGAACCACAGAACGGTTTGAGCTGAAAGGGTCTTTAAAGATCTTCTAGTTCCATCCCCCTGTCATGGGCAGAGACACCTTCCACTAGACCAGGTTGCTCAAAGCCCCATCCAATCTGGCCTTGAACACTGCCAGGGATGGGGCATCCACAACTTCTCTGGACAACCTGCGCCAGTGCCTCACCACTCTTACAGGGAAGAGTTTCTTCCTAAAATCCAATCTTAACCTGCCTTTTTCAGTTTAATGCCTTTCACCCTTTTCCTATCACTACATGCTCTTGAGAAAAGTCCCTCTCCAATTCTCTTTTCTTAAGAAAAACACAGTAGCATAAGTCATATAAAAATTTAGAAAAATAATCTCAAAGCCCAGAAAACTTGAAAAAACAAAAGGCAGATTTCTTTGTAAGCTGCAGGCAGACTGGATCAGCTTCACTTGGCATGCTGAGGTCTCCCAGAAAAATAACATTCATTTTGATAAAATATTTATTTTGCCTTCTCCCCTTCTGAGCATGGGAAAGACAGAGCAGAGAACAGAGCATGCACTGTAGTTGTTGCTGAGGTCCCTGTTTTGAGAGCCTAAAGTAGGAGAAAATCATTTTTTGCTTTAACAACATTTTTTCACTTAAAATTGCCTAAACCCAGTTTTGCTGTGGGGATTTCTTCAGCAGGCAAAGACAGTAGTCAGAATAGTATTGCTGCAATCACTGTTCTTTGACTCTGTGTAAGTCAAAGTACTCAAAAGGTTCAAAGAACACGCTTGAAATAATGGCCCACAGATAGTTAGAGTGCCCCAGAAACAAGTGACTGTAGCAGGTAATGCGCGGCTACCTATAGAGAAATTTCATCTCATGATTCATGTCAGCATGGATCCTGCCCTGGAGCTCACAGCAGCACTTGCTCAGAAACTATCTCATAAAGCCAAAGTGTCCCAGAGCCATTTCCTGATCCCCATTCTTATCTCAGGGTGAATGCAAGGCCACACTTTGATATCTATCCATCAAGTTCTGAGTTTCTGCATTACCTTATGAGCAAAGTAAGGAGGCAAGGTATTTTTCTCTGGAGAAAATCCACTGAGTGATAGATGAAGCTTCACAAATACACGCTCCAGAAAGCATCCAATCATTTAAAGAACACCCACGACCAACCAGAGTAACCTTGAAATATTTTGGAATATTTGATAAATCTCTCTCCCATCTTAAGCTTATTTCTTTACACATGAAAAATCATTGCTAAAAACTTTGGCTGAAGTTGACTAAATTATTTGCAGACCTTCCATCACTTTCTTCAAAACTTTGTTAGCCTGGATTTCTCTGGAGCTGCTTTTGAAGGGCTGCCAACTCCAGAGAGTTTTTTGTAGCATCTCCTAGGGGGAAACCACTCCAGGGTCCCCTGTTTCATCTTCCCATTTCTGCTTTCTGTTTCAGATGGAATTCCTGATTGCTGTTTTCTTCCTAGAGTTGCAACTCTAACAGTCTAAATATGACATCACTGAAGCAGTTCATAAACATTAATTAAGGTATCCGCATTACATCCCTCAGAGGAAAGTGATGATAGAGTAGTGAAGGGGTCTTGGTATGGATCCAGAGGTGTGAGTTCATACCTCTCTCTGGACTCGTTCCAAACATCACTCCCAGTCAGCTCGGCTATAAATGAGTACTACAGCACTGGGGCTGAGGAAATCACAGTCATCTGGATGGATATTAGCCACATCACTCCCCTGTGGGAGGTTAGCAACAGAAACTGTTGTCCTTGCCCAGGCATGCACGATTAGCCCCTGTGGTGGTTTGTTTCTACTACATATAGAGGTGCTGCTATCCCCCCTCTGATGAAAACATCTGGGGCAGAGAGGGATGAAAACCCAGGTTTACAAAGACATTTAAAGCTCTAAATCTCTGTAAACACCATGGGCATTAGTCACAAGAACACTTTGACTATTTCAGTCTAAGGGACTTGTCTCAGTTCTGCAGCAGAACAGAAAATTGACCCTGACTCATAAGTCCAGCAAATTGGGATATTTGTCTTCTCTTCTGCAAATCTTTGATGGTAAAAATAGTAATTACTCAAGAGATTCATCCCACTGTGTTAAAGAAGGATATCTTGAAAATGTGTATGCATGGTCACACAACCATGAATAAAGTTTTTTTAGTCATTTGAGATGAAAGCTGATAAATACTACTTTGCATTCACTACCTGTCATATTCGTTATTCCTATTAAAAGTTCCAAAATTGTTTTCAGCATGGGACAAGACAAACACTGCCTTCCTGGGCTTGAATAAAACTTTTCATTCAAAAAACTTGTTTATAAACAGCAATTAATTAAATCATTGGAAATGATAAAGTGTCTTTGTAAATGGGAAACTGAGGTACAGAATTCACAGTAGCACTCCAAGTATCACTTAACTGATGTCCAAATGGCAATAAGAAGCAGTGTTATTGATTTCTTATCCCATGTCCTAACCACCAAATCCATTTCCTCCTAATAAATAATTTGAATAGTTTTTATTTCAAGGAACTGTACAGAAATAAAAAATTGTTTAAATTGCCCCAAGGTGAGTTAAGATTAAAAGGCAAAGCAGGTACATGGCCTCCTTTTTTCTAAGCACATCATCGTATTGTGCAAACAACACAATGAAAACATCAAAAATTAAATGCTCCATTATTAGCTAAATAGGCAGAAGTGATAAATAACAGGTTCTTGCAGCACCATTTAAAGACCACACTACAGTATAAAGTATCCTCTTTTATCAGATATGTTTTTGGACCCTGTTAGATTCACTGGAACCAGTGAAGCAATAAATACATCAAAATATGGAGGTAAACAAAACCATAAAATACCCAAAGTAACAACTGAAACACCCACCCACAAATACATAAATATTTATGAAGCAAGAGGTACTTCTGAAACACCCAGCAGGTTTGATTGGATTGAACAGCCCAATCAAAGCAGTGTACACTCACATAATTTAGGAAACAGGAATTATGTGACAAGGAAAAAGCAGTGGATATGCAATGGATTTCAGTTCACTTTTCTTAAATTTCCCAAAGCATAAAAAAGATTACCTTCAGTGTGACTTGAATGTGGCAGTATCAATTTCCTGATACTGACTATTCCAAAAGTAATCATCCCATTTTGGTTTTGGCTGAAGTAAAGAGGACAATCATCAGGGATTATTTGACATTTATAGATTTGTCCATCTGTCCATCTGGATGGAGATCCTCAATCCTTTCTCTCTACTAGATCCAAAGATACAGAGCTGGGAACTCTTGTCCTTTTTTGTGTATAAATGCAGCAGTCGCAGTTACAGAATCAAATTCCTATGGGATTGACATGAAGACTGAAAAGAATACAACAGACATTTTCAACACTTCTGAATATTTGCAATTTCTCCCAGTTTAAAGATCTTAAGGGTCATTAAATCAGACCATTTATTAGTATCTTGTCTACATTCTACACACAAGATATTATACATCTCTCCGGTGGGCACCAATAGGACACAAAGAAATGAAATAAAGCTGCATCAAGGGATATTCAGAATGACCATCAGAGGCTGACTACTCACTGGAACAGGCTCCCTAGGGACATGGTCACAGCATCAATCCTGAAAGAGTTCAAGGAGAACCTGGAAAACATCACATGATTTATTTCTAGGTAATTCTAGGTAAAAGTTCCTGAGGAGATAAAGGAATTAGGCTTGATGATCTTAATGGGCCCACTTAGGTGGAGATATTCTATGATTTTACAACACCTTTTCCTGGAAAGACCACAACAACTTATGTTTAAAGCACATTTTTCAGAAGTTTACATAGACTTATTCAAAGATACTAAAGGTTGAAGAATTCAGTAATTTCCCCTGTAGTTTGCTGTCATCAAACTAAAATTAGTAATTTCTTTCAGAGCTGCCTCAGAAGCAGGAAAAAAACTGTTGAGAGCTGACTAAGGAACTGAACAAATTAGAATAAAACAGGGAAGAACAGATATGACTCTACCTAAAAAATAGATATTTCAACACTTTTGACTTAGGCTTCCTAAAAATCTACTGCTTAGTAGTACAAATAATTTTCTTTCTTCATAACTAAACTCTTTTTACTAAGAAGATGAACACAGATATTTTGGTGCAGATCTGTAGCTTCAGGGTTGAATCAGATTTTACAATAACGGGTATTACAATAAAACAATGAAAAGCTATTCGAGCTACACAGGTTGAGATTTACTGGTCTTTCCCTCTCCTCAAAATCACTGTGTCTTGGCATTATGATTCAAGATTTCTAAATCCTGTATCTATGTGTGCAACCAAGCTACTTTATAGGCACTTTTTTCCAGCCAACAATCTCCAAGAAAGACTCATTCTTAAAATTAACTGCAATCAATACTCAGAAGGGCATTGTGCAAACATCTAATCCTTTCCTGCCAATGGGGAATATATTGAGAGTTACACATAGAATTTTGTTTCAGAATTAATTTCCTTTATAAGAATTTGAAATACAGTAGGAGGTTTTCTTGGGTAAGATGACAGCTTTATTTTTATGAATCTTAATTCTATTCCTAGCTAAACTGCACAACAGATAACCTGTCTTACTATTTTTTGGCTGAATGGATGTATTATTTGAGATATAAATAACAGCAAAATTTGTGGATTAATTTTCTCTGGTATTCAACCAGCTCTTTCATATGACATCGTATTTGTGCCATGTAGGCTTTGCAGAATTGGTATTGGCATTGTGTCTTTCTGTAGTGTCCCAGGAACCTTATCTGACCACTAATTAAAGTACAATTTGAACATAATTTCAATTAAATTATGGGAAGGAATCTATTGTTATTATAGCTCTCCAGTAAGCAGATAATGAATGAAAGTTTGCCGATTTTGGTACTTTTAATAGATTTTAGAATTTGAATTAAAATTATGAATCAAACTGAGCTATCACATTCAATTAACCGTTCTACAGGCCTTATTGTCTCAGCAGGTTGGTTCTCAACCTTCATTCTCCCCACACACTCTGCAAGATGTCTCACCTTGGGTTATTTTGCTTTGATGGGTTCTAGTTACTGTATCATCATGTGTTTAGTTAAACACTATCTTTAGCCCCATAGATCACTGGAGGCAGCAGGACGCCTTCCTGCTCCCCAGCCTGGCTGAATACTGTATTTTAAACATTTCAGGGAACACTTCAAGGAGACTTTCAAAGGCAAACACACTAGTGTGGGGTAAATGAGAATACTAAATGCGTGTGTTTCTTTTAAAAAACTATGCTTCCATGGGAATGATCCTGCCTGGCACTGAGGGACTGAAAACAAATTTTAGGATGTTCAGGCAAGTCCAAGTGTGTCACTGTACAGAAGCGAAGAAGTAAATTGTTGCTTCCCATTATAATTAACCCTGTAAGTGTTCTCCAAGAGACCCACCATGACTGTCAGCTTCTGTGAACTTCTCTAAACAAAGGCCTGCAGAAGTCTGGATTCCAGACCTCCACATGTAAATTTAGAGTTGGATAGATCATATGGCCGAATGTTGTTGGTCTCTTCCTAGAGTGTGTAATTATCAAGAAAAAATTACTTGTCTCTGTAGCCCTGAGAGTGTAGATCAGCAGAGCTGCAGGTTTTGTTGACTTGACCTTGTCTGGCACCTTGGCAGGCACTAAATTCCATGACCAGGCCTGTGAACAGAGGACACAGGGACAGCCACCATCCCACACTTCTGCGTAGCACAGAGCCTTGGCCTGGGCCTGTGGGGAGAAGTGATCTGCACATTTGGGACTGCTTATGCCCTGAACTTCCATAAAAGAACATCTGTGGAGACAAATCTCTGGAAGGAATATGAATGGAATGGAATGGAATGGAATGGAATGGAATGGAATGGAATGGA
>JAHLSL010000080.1:8043754-8130782 GCA_025920805.1 Petroica traversi | reverse complement strand
AATAGAATAGAATAGAATAGAATAGAATAGAATAGAATAGAATAGAACAGAACAGAATATGAATATCTTCAGTAAAAAAGTTTGCCCACATCTTTCTGGAAGCTTATATACTTCTTAAACTTTTCATTTTCCTGGAAGAAACCCACAGAAAGTCTTCTTTCTTTTCAGATATAAAAATCAAATCTGTCAATCCACTAAATCTGTCCATCCTATCACAGCTCCTCTCTTACAGGTTTACAGCACTAATCAGCTCCTCTGAACAGCAGCCCTTCTGTGTGAAGCTCAGGATACTTGGTTTGAGAGAGCAGGGCAATGAAAGAAGAAGTTCTTTGTTACTGCTGCGGTTTTTTTTTTTTTTTTAATTGTGTAGTGACAGGAATGACATTCAGCCAAATATCAAGTGAAACGTCCAGGAATACGAATTGTTTGCAAGTGAAATTTTTGAAGGAGGTCTCTGCAGAGGCTTGCCTGTTTTTATAAGCAATGAATCCTCTAAGTCAGTGTCATCTCAACCATGGAATTTAAAATGAAAGTGAAGCTTTGTGGCTGTATATACTGTTTAAATGTCACCTTCTATTCATCATGCTTATTTTACATCTAAACTAGTACTAGTCTTCTACATAAAGGGGAAAAAAAGCCACTTATAAAATGAATGTTTGGGGCTTTATGTTCACATTACATGGAGAATGAGTAAATATTTTTTGCCATAGAATGCCCTTGATCTTACTAGAATCTTATTGTAACAAAGTACTTCTATTCTGGGAACTTCTTAAACACCCTTTATCTAGAAAAAAAGGCTAAATTATAGTGCAGTGAAGCTGCCTCTGAGGAGGTAAGATGAATGTACAGTTGCTTCAGGATTAATGTGGCTTTTAAAACAAGCTCCAGTCTAAGAAATTATTAGCACACACTGAAGATTGTATTAATAACTACACAAGAGAGTAATAACATACAGAGTACAAAAGAAAACACAACCTTTAAAGAAAAGAAGGTTTTGTATTTTGATAAAAATTTCTTTGATGTTTTGAAGCAGTGATTTCCAGATTGTTGAAATTTTTCAAGATTTCAGCAGATTAGGCAGTCATGTTTGGGATCTTCTTGTTTCCTATGTCATCCATATGCCTACAATGTTGTCATGCAATGACCTTCTTCATGCAGGCTGGGTTCTCTGCTGTATTCTTTGGTCCAGGTTAAATTTAGGATTAGTTGTCTATTGACCTAAAAAGAAATTTTAAAATCCTTGCCCAAGATGACGGCATAAAAATTAAGCAACTTTTACAAAATATAATGCATTTTTTTCTTAATAGCTATATTCTGTTGAGCATTTGAAGAAGGGGGAACTCACAGAGGGGTCCTTAACACCTAAATATGAGACTTGTGCAGTGTAGACAACCAGATGTGAGTGAGTCTCATCACCCTTTACATTCAGAGAAACAAAACATGCAAAATGAAATGTCACTGGTGTCAGTTTTAGGATGGATTAAAAGAAGTTTAAAGATTATCCATCCTCCATATTGGGAACCTACAACACCTTATTCAGTTGTACAGATATGGTTTCAACCCCAATGTATCTGCAATGAAATTAAATAAAATTAAATTAAATTTTTCGAAACCCGCTACAATAAAACTAGAAAACTGGTCCCCTGTGCTGTTATTTGTATCTGACTTTGACACATAAATGTTTTTTACAGTGCAGGGAGGAAGACAACTCAGCCACTACCCGCCTCCATCGCCTATGATATTATAATTTCTTCAAACACCTTATTCGCAATGTTTAGATTAGTCATTTCAGATATACCTAAATACAGCAGGAAATTCTATGGAACTGCTGGGATTCTACTAAAATATTGCATAATACAAAATACTTTCTTTTCTGATAGATAAGAATTTTATCTGTATTTACACAAAAATAAGTAATTTTCTGATTTTTAATTAAGAGAGATCAAACCTAGGGCTAAACAAATGGCTGAAATATGCTATGGTTCAAAGGCAAGATCATTACTGCTGCTATAGATTTAGGTCCTATTACAAAGGTCATTAATTGGCTGAGGAGCAGGGAACAGAATGGGACTGAGCAAATGCTTTTCTCCATTGTTCACCATCCCATCTGAACAAGGCTGTGGTGGATGTACTGATTGATCTAGGACACCTCACTGTAAGACTTCACACATCTGAAGGGCTTTCCTTCCACCCACTCATTCCATTCCCCCTAACAGAAAGTTGTGTCGAGGCCAGCACAACTCAGAAGTGCTCCACTGCTGGTATCTCTGCCTGGTACTGGTGACATGGTGGGATAGTGCAAGGACAGATAGGTTATACCACCACTGCAGGGTTGGTCATGCCATGCCTGACTTGTCCTTTTTGTTGTGATGAATCCTCACTCTGCTTTTGTACGGATGAGACACTTTCTGCCGGAGTGCTACCAAGCTGGTCTCAAGGATACACCTCAATGTGACCTTGTGTTCACAGTATGCACTCATGAAAGGAGTTCTTGGGGTGCAGCAAAGGCCCAACAAACATTTTCAGAATTCATACATATCTATTGAAAATGCCAGCAAAATACGGTAGCATTAGCTAGGGTGAAAAATTAAGATTAATAATAGTCTTGTGATTTTGGTGATGGAGATTGAAAGAGATTTCCCTTGTGCGACAGTAAATCCATTAGGAAACAGCTTCCAATTACCTCAAAACCATATGGTGCTGGCAGTTATGTGAGAGGAGAAACTGAAGCAGAGACTGTCTGATATAACACCTCCAATGGGCCTGATGTGCAGAATATGACTGTATTATTTCTCAAATGAAGACTGCACCAAATTATTCACACCCTCTGATAAGGCTGATCTACATTGTTAACACTTTATGATCTGAGGCAGATCAGAATTCCCCAAGCACAATCTCATTACTGGACCTTCAACCACTTGCATGTATCTCATCTTACTCAGGTAAATTTAGTATCTGTTTCACATTGCTTCTGCTTTGTTATACATACAAAACATTTTTCATAGGGCTGTGCACATCTCGTCTCTTTAGTGTGTGCTTCTGTGAGTTTCCTTGCAACCGTGGCCCGCCCAGTAGATGAGAACTGGGTCAGATGTTTATTTTATAAATACCTTTTCTCTCCAAGGTATTTAATTCAATAATTTTATTGGCCCCTTCATCCTACCCATTTATTAAGATTTTATTCTCCTCAAGAACACGGTGTGTTTGCTAAGCTATAATTTGTTGCTGTAGTAGTTTATCAGACAGATATGCCTAAAGATTTCTGTTAAAGTGTGCATATTTTGTATGGCAGGTCCATGCAGGGCCTCACTAACCAGAATCGAGGGGAAAGCAAGGAGATTTTATTCAACTATACATGAGCAAAGGAAATGGATTAATAGAAAAGAATTTCAACAGCTAGATTTCTAGCTTAATGGGAAGGTTTAAAAAAGAACCAAACAATGTGGGGAATCTGCACGCTATCTAATATTTCATTTAGCCTGACTCATGACTGCAATTGGAGCTTGGAGTTAACGGTTTATAGTTAATGGTTATCAATTTGCCAAATGCTTAGCAGCTCATGTAGCTTACAGATAAGGTGCTCTTCAACAACAAAGCTCTCCAGAATCCAAGGGCAATCACAGGCTCTAGTTGTTTCTTAGAGTTCTTATAATCAGCATTTTTTCTATTTGTATCCTTCTCCTTGTCTATATCTCTGTGGATATTTGTTTAAAATTTTTATGTGAGATTTTCACAACCTTGCAAGCTTAACCAACATACTGTAGCAAGGATTTCCATAGCTTGATTCCAAACTGTGCAAAGAGCTGTTTTTATTAATTTTAAACCTGCCACTTGCATGGCATGGTTTGATGATTAAAGCTCTTAAATTGTACCAGGCAATGAGTGGTCACTTTCCTGATAGCTCATCTTGATTTTGTAGATCTCTGTCATACCCTCTTTCAAAGATCCCTTTCAAAGTCTAAAGAGCCCAAGCATACTTGGCCATCCTTCATATAGAAGTTGCTTCTCCTTGGTAATATGAAAAGAAAATCCTTTCTTAAAACCATTTTTCAGCTTTATCAAATCCTTGGGAAAAAAATAAATCACATAGCCCTTTTTGGAAATGAGGTGGAGGAAAGGGAGAATACCTTGTAGTGCTAATATACACAAATGCATCAGGAATTTCCATCCCTCCCTGTCCTTATCTTGACACATGGAGCCTTACATCATATTTTCTCTTCCCTAACAGGTTGGGGGAGGAGGAAATGAGTAGTTTTGGTGTGCTCATGAGGTCCAGCCAGGGTCAAAACACCACACTACAGCTCCACTACTCTTGCAACACTTAACACTTGGTCCTGGATAATTTAGGATTGTCTGCAACCTTCGTCTCCACACTCTTCACATTTTCCCAAATCTCTCACTAGTTTGTTGAACAGTGCAGTCCCTGCACAGCTTCTTTTGGTCATGCAGACACCCAATTTATCTTTCTTGTTCTTTTGAAACTTTCTTTACTAATTTAATGTCCTTCTCTCTCTGCCTAGTATCTCTGAACATCTTTGGTAAGGGGTGTTGTTGACAAGACTTCTGGAAATCCACCTAAGCATCAGACAGCTACTACTGCATACGAAGCCTATTAGCAGGATTCAGTAGATGTGTAGGACTACAAAAAATTTCTATTCCAGAGGATGCTGAGCTCACTGCTCCTGCACCTATCACATTGTGCCCCAAGAACACTTACTCTTTATTAGTGCCATGCAATATTGTTTATGTTGAGAAAGACAAAACATCTATTTCAGTGAAGTAATTCTTAATACAGCTTGTGACCCTGAACAGATACTCACAAGAACATCTTTCTTTACTTTCTAGAGCATTCATAAATTACAGCAATTATATAAAATTCATGTGCATAAGAGTTTGACTAAAGCTTACCTTAAATGAAATCAATCCCTGCTTTGATTTTGTCTGGCAGGATTGGAAGAACACTGTGCTTCCAAGAGTAAAAGATGAGGTTCCTGGTCCCAGGAACTGAAAGCAGGAATAGAAAGGGGAAAACTCAAGACTTTCAACATAGTGCTGCTGAGATCTTCAGGCCTTCACATACCCCAGTAGTGACTTTTGAGCAAGGGGCTGACACATCTGTTAGGATAGGTCCTCATCATGCCACCCTGGTCTGCCCATATGATCTGGCACCTCAACACTGCCAGCTGGGAAGGCAGAAGGCACTGGCCTCATGGCACCTATCAGGGCATCAAAGAAAACAGGTTCCTTTGTTTTCTTACAAGACTGAAATGACATTACAGGGGCAAGGTAAAACACGTACTTCAGAGCATCTAAGCCACTCCCCTCTGGACTGCTTAAAAAAGGAATAAATATATTTCAGTACTATAGAAAATCAGGGTTCTGCAGTTTGTACTCCTGTGACAGAAGAATGATTGTTTTGATCAGCAAATTTTATTTCAGATCTCATACTTGCAAATTTCAATAGTTTCACAAATGCAGAAAGTACAAGACAGCTATCAATAAAGTTGACTGCAAAAAAAAACATAAATAAATACAATATGATCACCCTTGCAAGTGTATTGGTTTTACAGTAAAATAAAAAAGGTGCAGCATTTTCTGGGGCTAGATTCAAAATCCTAGAGCCAGGAAATTCTAATCTCTCTCATTTTCCAATGTTACCTAATTCTGTTTCAACCATCACTGTGGACTTTTGACCACAGTCGCTCTGTCTTATCCAGATGATCTACATGTTCTATGTTCTTTCACTGAAAGAAAGACCTTCACAAGAAAAGAGAACTGTTGTGAAGAAAATAAGAACAACTCATCTATTTCAACATTCTTCCACTATTCAACGAAACACTTATGGTAACTAATATATATGTACCCTTTTAGGTTTTGAGTGGTTTTATTTTACTGTCCATCTGTGATGCAAGAGTGAAATATATTCTTTGGGTTTCTTTTCTGTTTCATTGTAAAAAGAAATTGCCCATGGTTCAAACTGGGGTGCAGATAAGTTTGGATAAGGATTCCAACCTCGAAGAAGTGAATTAGAAATTAAAATGAATTAGAGGTAAGATAACATATGTTACTCTCACGCTTTGGTTTAAAATGGTGAAAAAATACTCTTCTGATCTCTTTTGAGGTGTAACTTTGCCACTCACGTCTGGTTTCAGTGCACTGTAACTGGTTTATGAAATCACTCCTGACTGATACAGATTTATAAAGAGTGTCTATTGCAGTTTGGAGGGGCTTGATTGACTTTTTGACAGCTCATGAATATGGATTAACCCTAAACGCTATAGAATCTTTGGAGTTTGGTGGATTTTTTTGTCCACCATGTTAAGCAAAAAATGAAGAGCCTTCATATGAGAAGGCTTGATGGCAACCTCACAAGAAAAAGATTGAATCAAAAGAGGAAGGAACAGAGTAAATGAACACTTAGAGGGCAAATGCTAAGAGGGTGGAGTTTTAGAAGAAGATAATATCTTCTAAAACGGAGTTTAGAAGAAGACATTCTGAGATGAACAGAAGGTCTCTTGGTGCATGTTACCCAAAAAACTTGGAGTTATGCCCAGGAATCCTGAATCTTTCCCACTTTTTCACGGGGAAAAAAAAAAAGCGCCTGTAGAAGAAGACAATATGTGATCAGGAAATGAAAACTGTATCAGAACATATATATGTATATATACACACAAATATAAATTTACAAAACATAGTTATGGATTTTGCTTTCATTTCAGCTTTTTTGAGATAAAATGAGGGAAGAAAAGAAAAATATAAGAAATTAATTACTTAAAGAAGTTTCTGTTCTCTGAGATCAATACAGGAATGAGAGGATATCTGATTATAATATCTTGAAGAAATATCTATTCTGCCTCTTCTTAGACCACTGAAATTCTTCCTGCATGACATTGTTGAGGCCAAGGGCTTAGCACATCCCAAAAGAAGCTGTATTTTTCAATAGATTTTGGAAGTATACTCAAACACTACAAGAATACCCAATAAGTGATACATACAGAAGAATACATATTTTGAGTGATAACAAATTAAGAAAATCTTAAAGGGAAAATATCAAGAAACAAAATAACTTGTTTTGATTATTACTGCAAATTTTACCTTCTTTTTAATCTATGAAAGACATAAAAAATTAATGTTTATTCTACTATGTCATTGCATGTTTCTCATAATTGGATATGTCATATCCTATTTACTTTGCTACTCTAAATGGTAATTCATTTTGAAATTCATATTCTAGTAGATGAATTGGTGATCTGGTCATCTTTCATTCATTTCATCTTTCTTTCATTCATTTAATATCAAATGGTTCCTTATGCTGAGCATAATGAAACATGTACCTCAAGAAAATAACATTTTAAAATAATCAGAATGAAATCTTCTTACTTATTTGTCACAAGTAATCTTTTTAAAATAAAATTTTAGCAAAATTGATCTGTTAGTGTTAATGAACCAATAATTTCTATTTAGGGTATTTCTCAATAGTCTAGTTCAGCTTCATTTGCAAAGTTAAATGTATAATGTACTGAAATGTTGTCTACTATTGACAAAACAGCATTGAAGATAAGTTTTGATTGGAAGTTGTCAATGAATTATAGGATTAATAAAAATCCACATTCTTAATAAAATTATATAACATGTACATGTAAATCCAGAATAGTCATACTCATTTTTTCCCCACACTTTCTGTTCTCTAAGCAATTTATCTGCTTTATGTGAACTGATAGCTACCAGAATACAAATTGCAGTATATCAGTTAAAAAGAAACTAGTAGGACAGTACACATATATTAGTGAAGACTTTCTTGTAACTGTCATTAGTATCTTCAGCTCAGAACATTTTTGTACAAATGAGGAACAGACAACATGTCAAAAGACAGATAACCAAATAAACCTTATTAATAAATTTTCCAAATGTAACTTTGAATGTTAACTATTTATTGAGAAGTTGGAGGAGAAAAAATGAAACCTGAGAAACATCAGAGATACAGAATTATCACAGCAAAAAGAATAGACATGGTTGCTAGGGTGTTCACTAATTACAATATCTCATTTAATTGGCAGAGCACTTAATATATGAATAGATGTATGATGAAGTATTACAATGAAATGCACAAGGTATCACAGACATCTTTCATCAGAACAAATAGGGATTGTTAGCAGTACAGTAATCTGGGAATGAAAATTTCTGAAATTAGTACCAATTCAACTACTCTCATCTTCCCAAAAGAGATTATTGAAGAAGTTCATGATTTCTATTTGTTCTCTGCCTATTGTCAGATCAAGATTTTTGTTGTTTCTTATGACTTTGAAATTAAAATAAAAACTATATATTATCAAGGTTTTTATTGATATAATAACATCTATTACAAATCATAAGAAGAAGGCTGCACTTAGTAGACAACAACTTATTTATTCTAGCATGTTACCTGATTAATGTCTGTCAGATTAGACTGAGAAAGCACATTTTATTTCTTACTCCAAAGGCATCATTATGGTTTATAAACAACAATAATATTATTCCCAGTTCAGTAAGGTACAATCTACTTATAAGGAAATTGAAAAGATATATGATATTATATACTAGCAATTAATTCTCTCTTCCTCCACCATGCAAAATACAAAGAACAGAAATTATCTCACACCAGCATTCAATAATACAAATCCTCAGATGTGTACATCATCTCATCAGAGATTCGTCCAGTTGTTACCTGCCAGGAATACATTCATTCTGTATTATCTGCTAGCATTAACATAAGTAGAGGCTCTTCTGATACATATGAAAGCCAGACTATTCCCCTCTCCATTCCCTTCTTTCTCCTCAGCCCTTTAATTCTTGTTAACTCACTTGTTGTACAAAAGTCTTACTGGATATTCAAGGCCATGTCCCAAAGTTTCCAATCTGCATCAACTAGAGAACATGTACAAGTATCCAAAATATCCCAAGCTCATCCAGCAGACTTCCATTTCCCATTGTAGCTACCATTCTTTTTCCTCACCATAGGGCCAAACCCTTGGGTTGCAGCAGTGTCCTGTCACTCCCTCCTGCTTTTCTATAATTACCTAAATGTTTCCATACAAGATGAGTCATTACTGTTTTATAATCCACAAGCACAATGGTCAGGGTTCTGTCTAACAGGAACAACAACAGAAATACAGATAAGTCCCTAATCATCTTATTTATGAAACTGAGGACTGCATTTATATTTAGAATTATTATTTTCAGAACTATATCCAGGGTTTTTTCTAATTAATAAAAATGTGGAATTTGCTTTTGCAGCTGAGTAACACTTAATAATTAGGGGTCTACATACAGCAAGAACGAGGTCTAATGCTGTGTAATACCTTGTGAAAACTTGGGAGACATGAAACCACACTTGCACAAAATGTTAAACAGAGGACCAGGAGTCTTGTAGCTTGTGTGTTTGGCAGATACAGATAGCATTGCCTCAGTGTGTCCTCAGAGCCAAATAGTGAGATCTCACAACCCAAACAAAAGCAAAATGAAACCTAGTGGTGCTATTCATGTTCCACATAATTCAGTATAACTTTCATCACAAACAACAACCTTGCTCTGCTCTGTTCCCAGCTTCAGGTAGATGGAATTTAATAGCTCTTCAGCTGCCAGGTGAGTCACTTGAGCTTGATGCTCAAACACAAAATCTATTCTTGGTCAGGGTTTTTTCATCACATCAGTGAGTTGAAGCAACTGGACTTTCAAAACATAAAGAGGGCTTATAAGAAAGGTGGGAACAAACTTTTTAGCACTGCCTGTTGTTATAGGACAAGGGACAATGGTTTTAAACTAAAGGAGAGTAGATTTAGACTAGACATAAGGGAAAAAATTTACAACTAGGATGGTGAAACAGTGGCAGAGGTTGCCCAAAGAAATAGTGGATGTCCCATCCTTGGAAGCATTCTAAGTGAGGCTGGATGGGGCTCTGAGCAACCTGATCTGGTTGAAGATATACCTCTTCACTGAAGGGGAGCTGGTCTAGATGACCTCCAACCCAATCCACTCCATGATTGCTAGATACTGTGCCAGAAAAGGGGCTAATATATACACATAGGAGGGAGGTATTGGAAAAGCTTGACTTTGACATTGGAAATGTTGGAAGAAGCCTGACTTTGAACTGCAGCAGATTTAGTGTAACACAAACCTATCACCGAGTGACGTTCATCAGTTGCTAACCTGTGCAGTACAGAGACAAAGCCCAGTAGCACTTTCTGTCTACTTGTCCTCTGAGTTCCTATATTTCCCATAATTTCTCTGGACAACCACCTTTTCTTTCTAATTTAGTTATTCCAAGTTTCTCAGGAATTCAGCTACCAGCTCAGATCATCCACTGGCACTCAAAATCTGCATTCATAGGTAGCTTATTGTATGTCATGTTACATTAATCACCCATAAGCCCAATCTTGAGTCACTGTTGTAGAGCCTGGCATGTTGGCTGTTGAGCAATTTCCCTTTTGTCCTAAGAAAGGCTCCCCAGTGATAAGGGAAAAAGTTAATACTTTGTATGATTACGGTTGTCAATGACCTGAAAAAAAAGTCTGCCCTTTTTTTGTTGCAGTCATTACATTTTATTATATTTTTTAGCTGATTTACTGTCTTTGCACAGATTTTGTTCACTTGATATTCAAATCCTATGTGGGATGTATTTTCCTTCTATGCTAAAAAGTTGTAGTTGAGGTCTGAAAAAGAGAAGGAATCACAAACAGCTAAAACAGAATGACATTTCTTATACCAGGCTTTATAAACTTTTTCAATTCTTTATTTTATGTCTTTTCTATTTAATTTATCAATTAATTAACCTTAATGAAAAGGAGATATTTTGCTAAAGATGCACATGCCTTACTATTGCAAATAATATGAGCGATTAGCTACAGTGCTTTGATATCTATGAAATATGTTGCACAAGCAATAAGGTCCAATTTTTAGAGCATTTAGGCATATAGACATGCAAAATTGTCACTCAAGATAGTTTGTAAGTGCTGAGACTGTTAAATTTCTTAGTGTGAAGTGCCAGTTAAGCAGTGGGCTGTCTGAATCTTTTGTTTCCAGTTTAGTAGTCAAATGAAAAATTTAACAAGAAAACAGGATCAAATAAAACTGAATTTTAGGAAAAAGAAAATCAATAAATATTTTAAAGCACCTCAGTATTTTAGTATTTGGATGTAAGGGATGAAGAGGGAACTAGAGACATCTCTTTCTATGTAAAAACCCAATGCTGAACATTTTTCAGTGTGAAAGGCTTAACCACTGTTACCACATCTGGCTGAGGTGTTTGTTTACACACCTCCCCACCTGCCCACAATTCTCTTCACTCTAAATCTTCCCATATTTTTTTTTTCCTTTAATCTATTATTTTGGATTGTTTACAGTTTATGTGAAAGATGTTAAATTACCAGAGACAACAATTAAGAATATTCACCAGCTCAGATACCAAGTTTCTCAGTCAGTGAGAGAAATGCCTGGATTCTCACTCTTTCTTGATGATAATTTGTGCAAAGAACTGCATTAACCAGAGGCCAAAATCTTTCATGCTCCTCTTTATTCAAATACTAGCCTGTTCCTCCAGACCCACTTTATGGGATGCTGGGGTTATAGATTCCTGCATACAGAAGTGGAATTTGAGGTTTTAAACAGCCCAAGTGATAACGTTAATTATGAAATATCTGTCAGACTGGAGTGCTAGTACCTCATCTACTGCATTTCTTAAAATCTAGCTCTCCATTAAAAAAAAAAAAAGACCAAAACCCAAACTAATATTATATAAAATAAAATATAAAATAAAATCAATCCAATTAAGAAGAGTAAAGAAGCCCTATGGAGTGAGTTGGGCTTATAGAAACAATTTCCTCTGAAGGTAATGCAGGGGTCTTATTTCTCTGTCCCTAAACACAGAAGGATCACAATGCTGACACATCTTAAATGTCACTACAAAGGAAAAATCAAGTTGGTACTAAATTTGAAAGTGCTGCATTTCATTTCAGCTACTTGGCCTGCAGCTCAGGACGTCTCCTACTACAGGACTGAGGAGCAAAGCAAACCCAGAGGAGACCCATCGCCTTGCAAAATCTCTCCTTTGACCATTTGGTTTCAAGGTCTAGTCTTTGGGTTCAATAATCATTAGAAAAAATTGCTTCTGAATTAATTGCTACTAGATAACCATGGATTTTTTTTCCCTAAACCCCATAAAATCTAAGATGAGGTAGACCATTTTCACCTGAGAATCACTTTTGAGAATTCCCTTTCTTGAATTTTGAGAATTCCCTTTCTTGAATTTTGTGAATTGTATGAATAACCTGTATCCCACTGCATTCTCATGGGCCCTAGTGATTGTGCACAAGGACAGAGCAAAGCCATGATCCTAACATGTGATATCTGTGCCATTCATGACATTGTAAAGCTTAGTGGAGCTCCCCAAATCCTGTCTATTTCATGATAAAGTGTGTCAGTTAACTCAGGAATTACTTGGAAGACCACAAACCCACTGATCATCCTTACTTGCCTTCTCTGAACCTTTTTCAGTTGTAATGTATAATTTTTTACAAAAACATTCAAAACCAGATAGTGCTCATTGCGGGGCAAATCATGGATTTATGTAAGTAGCGTCTGTTTTGTTCCCTATTACTTTCTCTCAGGGGCTTTTTTTTTTTTTTTTACTGATGGTGAATAAGTGTATCCAAGGTACTACTCATCTAAGCCCCAAGGTTTCACTCTCCAGTGGCTGGAGTGAGTTCAGGGTATCATTTTGTGTATCATCATTGTTTTACAGGTATGTTGTTTTGCATGTATCTAGTTCCATTTGCCACTTTTTTATCCAAATATTTGTAGAGACCTTTTGTAATTTGCTGCAATGGATTTTATGCTTTCACTTTGAAGAACCCTGTGCCATCAGCACACTGTCACAACACATACCCTTTTCCTGGTCATTTATGTTTCTGTTAAACAGCAAGTCTGAGAGCAGCACCGTGAGTGACTTCATTGTTGACCTTCCTCCATGGAAAAGTTGGATCTCTCACTTACCCTTATTCAGAGCTTACAATACTTTCTATTTGCTTCCTTTGAATGCATTTTTCAGGGGTTTTTATTAATACCTGATGAATTCTAAAAAGATCTATTTTAACTTTGATGCTTAGTCTATTTTTTCCCAAGTTCATCAAAATTATTTGTCTGCTTGGGCACTGCACCTCCCATGCAGTGTCTCTCAAAAGTCTCTGTTACCTAATAAGTTTAAATTTTCTGTTTTAGCTTCTTTAAAAAAAAAATCCTCATTTTTATATTGTTCCTTTTGTTTAATTTTAGCACAACTGTAGTGACTTTCCTTGTTTGGTTGGTTTTGTTTTTTTTTTTTTGACCTGTGTTGTTTATTTGGGGAGTTTTAAATGCCCTGACATATATTTTCATCATTTGTTACAAAAATATTTGGATTGTTATGGGAAACAAAAAAAGAGTTTTAATGATCTGTCTGAAAGGTCTCAGATCACAGAATAACAGAACATTCCGAGCTGGAAAGGATCCATAAGGAACATCAAGTCCAGCCCCTGGCCCTGCACAGGGCATACCCAAAGAGCCCCACTATGTGCCTGAGAGCATTGTCCAAACACTTCTTGAACCCTGTCAGGTGCTGTGACCCTTCCCTGAGGAGCCTACCCTGGTGCCCAAACACCCTCTAGGTTAATGACACTTTTTCAATATCCAACCTCCTCTGACACAACTTCAGACAATTCCCTTGGGTCCTGTCACTGGTCACCACAGAGGGGAGATCAGTGTCTTCCCCTCCTCTTCCCCTCACAAGGAAGTTGCAGACTGAGATGGTGTCCACCCTCATTCTCTTCTCCAGGCTGGACAAACTCAGTGACCTCAGCTGCTCCTCATGCTGGTTGTCCTCAAGGTCCTTCACTCTCTTTGTAGCCCTGCTTTAGGCACTCTCTGATAACTGGATAGCAGAGGTAAGGTTAGACCCCAGCAATCTAAAGAGAGAAAGGGAGAAATAAAGGAGGTTTAAAAAATACACACAGCAGACAAAGGGAAGAGCAGATGGATTCCTGCAAAACTCTGAGGACCAGAGGATGACTGAAATAGAACTCCTGACACCTCAAATATCAAGCCTGGAAGCAAAAATATTGTGTGATTATTGTTTAGAAAAAAAGAGATTAAAGAGTCCTGTAGAGCGCCCAAGACATCTGGTGCCCCACAGAAACCACTTTTTTTTTTTTATTCAATGTTATCTTTGACACAGAGAAGCAACTTATTTCACTGCATGCTGAGTCCCCACTTTTGATCAATATACATCTGTTTTCTATCTTATTCATAGGTTATCAACCTTTTAATCAGGGATAGATATTTTGAATTGTCAAAAAATATTTAAAAATATATATTTCTATTGTGAGGATCCAATTCATGACTGATGTCAGCAGGCACTATTTTAATAGAAAAAATGTTACTAAAGTGAGCCAGAGATATGGGTCTCCTGAGGTCCAGGCCCCAAATGTTCTCTGGAAGACTTACCTTCTTTGGAATATACATTTTTATTTTCATTCTTTCTTCAAAAAATTTTCTATACATAATGTAAGTCAATTTTTACTGTAGGAAAATCTTGACTCCATAAAATTTGTATCTCCCCAAAAAGTCTTGGGTAATAGATTCCACTTGAACACAAAGGGGAACAAATGTTATTAAACATGTCATTAAATATTATTTCTTCCACTTGTGGTAAGCCAAAATAATTTATGTTCCAGATGCATTCCCATTCAGAAAAATATAACAGGATCCAATTCCATCTCTTCCTGATACTCTGGATGTAAACCCCATTTTAGTGGTGAAAACATAGTCCAAAATAAAAAGCAAAATACAGAGTACAAAAATAAATTTGTTTGGTCTTAAAGGAAATGTCTCCATTTTGAAAACCTCATACTGAGCAAACAAAAGAAAAACATCTGTTGATGTAATATTTATCACCCAAATCAGTAATGTTGCAATGATCAAAGAAAATATATTTACCAGTAGAGTACTGGATATAGATGTTGTTAGAGTTTGAAAACAGAAACTGTAAAAAATTGAATCCTGAATACAATTTTAATACATTAGACTCCTGACAGCAGCTCTGTCCTGTTATAATTCTAGTAAAAAAGAAAATACTATTGTAAAGACCAAAAGAATAACTTCTGGAAAAACATTCTTTTCTTAAAATAATAATAATAATAAAAAAAGATGATAAGGCTTTGCAACATTATGCTGTCATGAAAATTCAGCAGTGTGCTATGACAAAACAACAAAAAAGAAAATATTTTCTTTGAACTTTTGCTTTCTTTTTATGCAATCAAAGTATAGTAAAGGACAGGGAACTCTTTCTGAAGGACACATTCGGTTTCTGCCTCACCATGGCATATAAGCCTCAATCAATGCTTGATTTAGTTTTTCCTCTCCTTCAAACACCTTTTCCAGAAAGGATAAGTGAACATTCATTTACAGAAGCATTTTACATTGTTGGATATGAGGCTTTGATGGTAAAGAAAATTGGAGGAGTCAAGGGGAAATAACAGGTTTGTCCCTTTAACTACAAGGGTATATGGTAAATAATTTTTTGAAAGATGGATTTAAGCAGAAAGAAGGCAGGTTTAGATTGGATATTAGGAAAAGTTCTTTAATTTGAGGGTGTTTAGTCAGTGGCACAGGTTGCCCAGAAAAGCCATTCATGTTCCATCCCTGGAGGTGTTCAAGGTCTGATTGGATGGGGTGAAATATGTAGCTTTAAAAATTATGATTTTTAAGCAAAGTTAGTATAGCTGAAACCAACTAAAGTAGATTCAGTAAGCAAACCCAGCTAGAGCTAATTAAAGAATTACTGTATAACCAAATAATTGAATTAGAAGTAAGCCTTAAGGTGTAAGTAACTGGTTGATTGCCATTTTATATTTGCTCAGCTGTACTTATAATGAGAAACAGAAACATTAATCAGTAGGTTTAAGAAACATAGACAATTTACTAAACATTCTACCTAAAAGACCCATTCAACTAGGAGTGAATAGAAGAACTTGAAGTGCCCCAAAAGCAATTTGTATTGTCAAAAGCCAGAAAGGCAGAAAGGGCAGAGAGAGAAGACAAGTTTTACTTCATCATTCTTTCCCTCCCCTCAAATTATGCGACCACCAACTCAATTTAAAGAACAACCACACATGCTTAATAACTATTCAGCTAATTGTCATACGAAGCGGGGAATGGGAGGTATTAATGTGATTAATATGTGTTTGTATTTTGAATATTCAAAACCCCTTGAAAATAAATAGACCTTGTATTGTTTTTTGCGTTGGTCTGCACATTAGGGAACTATCCCATGCAGCAGCCTGGCACTGAAATAAGCATACACTTTCTAACAACTCTGTTAGAGGGTCTTTGTCCATCTCTAGTTGGGTATCAATATTAGATCAATACCCATATTTTGGTAAATCAGGGAGTCTGAACAGTCTGGTCCAGTGGAAGGTGTCCTTGCCCATGGCAAGAGTGTTGGAGCAAGATGATATTTAAGGCCCCTTTCAACACAAACCATTTCATAATTCTATGAATCTGTGATGATTTTTTCAAATCTATAGTTCTTTTATATTTTTTTTAGCTAAATTGTTTATAACTTTAAAGCTGTTACTCAGTGAGAGGCAGAAACTGTGGACAAGAATGTGAACTTCCACTGAATAGTATCTCTTGGGGCTTTTTTTCCCCACTAATAAGTAGATTTTGTAGGGAATTCTACTATTTTGACTACCTTCACCTCTGCTTAAATAATAAACTGAAAATGTCTTCTGTGAATCACTATCTGCCAGCTGACACTTCCCGTCTTTCCAACTTCAAGTCATGCAGTTATTGACCCTTTATCTTGTCAGAGGTTCTAACTTCCTAAACATAGTGGGAGTTCCTTGTTTCAGCCATAAATTTAGTATTGTTCTGTTTCTCTGGATTTGATTTCTGAATGGAATGAATATTGCATTTGTTCTGTAGAGATAAGGTAAATTTTTTTTCACAGTACATTGATCTAATGAAACAATAACCTTACAGAGAAAATTTGAAGGAAAGTTTTACCACCAGGATCCAGGCCACAAACTGAAAATATTGAGGCAACAGTAGGTGTCAATCATGAACAGAATGTACTTTCTGCAGTTCCAGTAGGAATTACAAATGCTTACCAGTTGCAAGCCTGAATGACCCAACATCTCCTCTTCACACTTCCATTTACACAGGTTTTTGTGAGGTTAGGTGCTGATTCAGTACTGCAGAGACCTCAACCCAGATCTTCAGAGGTTTGAATCAAAGAACAACCTATAATCATCACACGTGTCATTTTTTGCTTCCTAGTTCCACTACAGCAATAATGATTTACTCTTGAGTTTTCTTAGCAAAAAGTTATGGTCTTGTTTTGTTATAATTATTGCCACTTTTGTTGAGACATCTGGAGTCAGGAATTTGGTCATATTGTGCTTTATTCTCATTTCAGGGAAGCTGAGTACGCTTGTCAAACAAGGACGCCAAGATATGTAAGGTATCTTACAAAAACCTCTTGTTCCATCTGGTTTCCTTGACAGAGTCAATTTCTCTAATTACAAGCAAGCCTGAAGTATCCAAATTTTGGCTAAACTTTCCAACAGTTTGTTGATTTCTTCTTTACTGGTTCCTAAGTCTCAATCCTTCTACTCTTCTTATGTTTTCTATAAAACTTCAGAAATTAATGTTTTGGAAGCCCTGGTTGTAAAAAGAAGACTCATTTCTTTACAGAAGGAGAGTAAAATATTCTGATTTCACTTGATTCCACACCAATTGTTCTTTGTGTAGAAAATTGTCATCAACATAATTCACTGCAATTATGGGAAAATAACACTAAGAGCCATGGTACCATACCCAAGTTGTATTTTCATTTTTCTTTACAATGCTCCTGAAGAGTAGAATTTTCTTTAGGTCATGAAGACACCACTCCTGAAAAACGAACCACTCCCCCAGCATTACACAGGAAGCCTCTGGCACAGCATGTATTTTTTCCCTTAAATCCCAGTCTCACACTGCCTACTCATCACAGCAAACATGGAATTTTTTCCACAATGCACATTAGATGCTGCCTTGCCCAGCATCCAGATGCTGTGGTTGCTGTTTCGTGTGGCATCCTACTGCGGACCACTCCCAAAGCTACCTTGACTAAAGTCTATGAAGGATGCATTTTGCCAAAGCTGAAAAAAGTGGCAATCTCAGCCTCACAGGCAGGGCTCTGTTATCATCAATCTCTATCACAGCAGTTAACCTAACCACGATATTTCTATTTTTCCTTAGGAAAAAAATAAATATTCAGAGTATCATGCTGTGAGACTGAACTCAGAAGTTCAATGAACTGTTCAAAGGCAGAACACATAATTTGCTCTTCCAGATCTTGCTGTTTTAAAAACAAAATGTGTTTTCAGGTTGAACTTATTTTTAATGTCATGTTAGACCTGACCCTGCTTCTAAGTGATGGCTTGGTAAAACAATACAAACTTTTAAAATAAACTGAAAGTGTAACTGAGAGGGATTGTAGTGAAAAAAATTAACATATTTATTTGTAAATATACTTTTTTATTATTTTCCCTGTCTAGACAGTAGAAATTTCAGTCATCAAGACAGAACAGCACTTGTAATTCAGTTATGCTCTCATCTCCTGTTATTCTTCAATGCTGCAAGTCTAATGAAGAGTCCTGATCATCCTTGAGCCTTTTGGGTTCCAAATGGAATAGTAATTCCCAGTAGATCTTCAAAAGCTCATGGCCATCATTGGCTTTTCTACTGCTCATGCTGTTGTTATTGCTCACATAACTGGTACCACAGTTCTGGGGAGAAGACA
This sequence comes from Petroica traversi, assembly GCA_025920805.1. NCBI lineage: Eukaryota > Metazoa > Chordata > Aves > Passeriformes > Petroicidae > Petroica > Petroica traversi. Next base: position 8,111,929 of record JAHLSL010000080.1, on the reverse strand, counting down.
CAGCAAAACAAACCCAGTGCAGATTTTGAATAGAGATACTCTAAATTGTGATGCCTGATGTGTTAGTTTGACAACCTCTGATGTGTCACCAGAGAAGAGCTCTCTGAATTTATCCAGGGTGCAGGAACACAGTAATGGGTAGTATCATACTACGTGCGTGTATTCTGTTATGTAACTGTCTTTTTCAAAAACACAGTCATAGCCATGGAATTTGGTTTTTAAGCTTTTCTCTTTATTTCTTCTTCCTGTTACTTTAAAATTACTTTTTCAAAAGTTGGCTACTTGTCTGTAAAATTCATTTTTATTTATGATATGAATTTTCAGTGCTTTAAGATAGCTACCACAAGAGCATACAGGCAAGTTCTGAAGCAAAATCTACTTACAGAGTTTCTTGCTTATTCATGTGGTTATTGCTGGTTTCAATTTATTCATTTCTTCTCCAACACCATGTTGAACAAGTAAAATCCCATTTTTTAAACATTGTTAAATAAAAGAACTGGAAGTCTAAGAAGTCTGAGAATCTGAAAAATGCAAGCACAGCCAGTAGCATTTAGCTAATGCCTTCAAAAGGGAAGCACAAGGCAATAAGGAAAGAAGCTACTTACTGGTCTGTTCTTTGAAAGGGACCTCAGTAATATCTTTCTCAGCCAGCAAACCCTGCCAATGCATGGAAAAGGGGTTTAAGGATGTATCATAATGCATACATACAAAGGGATAAGGTCTTTTAATGACCCATGGTAGTGACAAATTATTTCATCCTCCTGCCTAAGCTCCAACTCAGTTTTGCCAGTCACTGCATTGGAGAATATTATCAAAGCTTCAGGCATCTCGATGCAAACTTCACTGCTGAGGAAATAGTGGTCTTTTGAAAACCATATTCCCCCTTGATCTCTGATTTCCAATAGGGAGCATTTTATAAATCCCTGAACAGGGACTAGAATAAGTCATGCTGTAAAAGCAAAAAATAACTTCTATATATTCATCCTTTAAAAATGCAGTTTAAGATTGAATAGGACTTGTCACAAATCACTAATTTTAGTGATGCAATGTGAAATTTTGCAAATAAGACACTTGAATTCCTTTATTTTTTAAGGGGAAATTTTATTTTTAAACTGAATACTTTTATCCTAAATGATGCAAAGAGCATAAAAAAGTAACAGATTCTTTGTGTTTTGATGAGCCAAACTGGAAACAAAATCATTTGGGAACAACTGAAACTAAATTTGAATATTTTTATTTGTTTTTCATCTCTTTTTCTAATAAACACAAAAGGCAGTGCTTAATAAATTTTATTTTGTTTAGACAAAAGTATACCCACAGGTTTTCTCTCCCTTTTTAATTTTCCTTATTTTATTACATTTATTCCAGATTTATGCCTTTCCCTACTTTTTCTAACTCCTCACACACACTCTTTCTGGAGTTTTTAATATTCAAACAGAAATTAAGCAATGCTGAGGTCAAACATGCTTAAACTCTCACTTCAAACTAGATTAGATAGCATGAAAATAAGCCCTCCACATCATCCTTCTTCAAGCACTGCATCGCTGCTACAGTACAATTACATTATGTAACTGAGGTTGGTATAAAGCAGTTCACTCTGTAAAAGAAGTATCTGAATAATAACAGACATAATAACATAGTGCTGACAGATCCTGAGTGACAGAAAGAGACAGGCCTTCCCATTAAAAGAAAACATGAAAGTTAGTGAGGATGACAGTGGTAATAATACTCTAAAGCTCAGCTTCTGGCCCTTTGCATTTTTGAGATTATAAAAGTCTGTGACTTTTTATATAAATGTATATATTCTCATATATATTTCAGAGTTTAAATACTTAATCTAGTTAACTGCTTACCCTCAAAGGAACTCACTTAGCATTTGTGTTATGGCTTTTTCCACTTCGTTTTCACCTACTTTTCTGGAACATCAGAAGCTTTTGGGAAGAGGCAAGGGACAAGAAAGCCAGTTAATCCCTTCATGGCCTTTCAGCATCAAAGCAAAAGAAACCTAACAGGACAAACACCTTCAGACTCAAACCTAGGCCTGTGCAAAACACTTTAAGCAGACACATATACTTGTATATACACAAAACACTTTAAGTGGGCACATATACTTGTATATACACATATAGATAAATGAGAATTATGGCTCTGGTCTGCTGTGTGAAGACATTGCCTTGTCAGTTGTTGTCTACTTGTACTTCTATTTACTGATGATTGGTGGAAATGGGTAGCTGCTGGGAAAAAAAAAAAGTCATTTTTCCACCTTCTAAATGAAACATTTTGGTTTGGGTTTTTTGTGTGTGTTGAAGTCACACTTTGAACTAATTTAAGCAACCAACTGAGAAACTGGATGGCCTTTGTACTCTATTGACATACTGCATTCACAGTGGCCAACATTTTATACTAGAATTATTTTTATCAAGGAGTGGAGGCATTGTATTATATTAAACAATGTTTTTAGGCTGGTTGTAGGCACACTGAGATCCACTCCTGGCTCTATCTAAAGCAGAAAAAAACATTCTTCTTTCCTGCCTCAGTTTCACTTTTTCAATAAAGAGTATGTTCCTGCAAGAACAGGTAAACTCTCAATATGTATTTAAATAAGACCTGTCACCCATATGGCTCACTTTTAACCCACCTTCCATTTCCTAGTATCTTCAGACTATTCCGAATGTTCTTGAATGTTCTGAATATCCTTGAATATTTGGAATCTCCAAAATAGAGCTATTGACAACTGGAGTCCAAACACTAATCCCATAAACCACAACATAAGCAAAGGGCTTGCCATAAATACACTCGTCTCTGCTTCCCTTCTTCCTCAACAAAAGATGAGGGGAGAAAAGATTGTCTATGCAGTATGCTCTGAGTTCCAATAAATTTGGGTTATGAAGTTCCAGCTGGTGTCTGAATTAAAAAGCTAAAAATTACCTTCCAGCCACTTCAGTTTGTTAGTATTGATAGAGCCACAACATTTCTTGGACCTCAGCTGACCCCTCAAGCAGCAGCAGCAGAGCATCTTTCCTGCTATGTTATTGAATTGCACTTGCAGAACTGACTTAAACAAGGTACAGTCCTCCATTTTCTCTGCAGAGGATATAAAGAATTAGAAGGATTAGTTTGAAATCTGGGTTGCAGAGTGAGATCTGGCAGTTTCTCTTAGTACTTGATAATTCTCATCACACTAGTTGTGCCCTCAGATTCTTTCTGAACCATATTTTAAGCTTAGTACCTCTTCTGGCAGATTTCATGGCACCTCTAAAGGCCAAATTCAGGAGCTCCTCTCTCCAGTGGTTCTGTAGGTCACCTAAATGCATCAATTAGATGTTTTTGTGAGTTTAGCCATTCCAGCCATGGAAGGAGGAGGCTGTGGCCCTGATCCATCCAACATCCCGTAGAAAGGCCTAAGGAGTGAACATATGTGGTAATACAGACTTTCAAAGCACTTTGCACACTCTTCATTAGCAAATCTGTATGTATTTTTATTATTCAAAAGATTGAATCTGAAGAAAACTAAGCCAGAAGCAGAACAGTTTGGTTTCTGCATAAAGAATCATCCAGACTCCAAGACTGGAGTTATCTCCTGTCTTTCTACATCCCAGCATATCTCACTCCAAGCTGTAATTCTGCAATGCAGATTGTTATAAAAACTCTCTAAAATAAAACCTCAGGACTAGGAAACTCTCTTTGAATATGGAGTTCTGCATCTAAATCCTCCTCACTGTGAAGGCCTACACCTTCTTCTTCCTAGAAAAAAGCCTAGGAGCATTGGCACAGCATGAGAGGTAATATCCCACTAGGTATTTGGATAATTTCAGCATACCCTGGCAAGAAATAAGCAGAGAGACCACAACACTTTAAAGGTGTTTTTCAAGTGCTGAGTGAAGTTCAAGTGCACTTCAGGCTGGAGAAGTTATGACATACTGTTTAAGGCTTATTCCAAGCATATAATTTATTTGTCACTAAAGAACTGATATTTGAAGTGTTTTCTGAGACATAAATATGTCACAGACTTTCCTCTGGAAGCAAAAATGGCTCACATTTTCTTAAAAGTATGTCTAGATTCCTCAGTTATAAGACCTTCATAGTTGGTACTGACCCGGAGATAAAATGTGATTCTCCAGACACAGAGAGGACCTTGTACTGTCAGTGCATGACTGAATGAAGAGCAAACAAGGGTAGAGACAAAGCAAGAGCAGAGAGCTTGTAAAATACACATGGCACAACCATACGTGTCTGCACTAGATATCTGTGGTACACCCCTTAGAGACAATGCAGGAGTGCTCTTAAATTGTTCATTTATTTTCCCTAAATATTATCAAAGCTTATGCCTCTAATGTCCACTTCAGAGTGGAAAGAAGCACTTGCCACTCACAAGGACCTTTCACATTTGACCTACTAGGCACTTTTCCCTCCTTTTCAATTTGACCAATATCAAATTAAACAAGAAAAAAAAATAAAATAAAAAACTCCCAGAGCACCTTAATTATAACCTCTGCCTTGTTGTAACAGAAGCCACAAAACCTAAAGAACATGTTTTGGCTGCCTCCCTTGTGGATATTTCAAGTTTGAATTGGCAGTAAATAATTAACAGCTACTGGCATGAGTATAGCTGCTGCTTTTAATCAGGAACTTGAAGTTTCTCCAGAAACTTGTGCTGCATCCCTGGCAATGAGTTTGTTACTGAGTGACAAATTTGGGATAAAGGAAAAATGAGCAAACAAAATGTTTTTGGAATTTACCTCATTCTGCTTTCCATTGTCATCAAAATATTGCATCATCTGTTCAGGATCATACACTTCTCATCTTGGGGAGCTGAGGACTGCAATGTTAGGTCCCAGATTTAAAGAATTAAATGTAACAGCATCTTTCAGAGAGGTTTCACATCTTAACTATGAAACATAGTTCTTCATCTTTCACAAGATTAATATGAGTTTAATTGTACCACCAGAAGATATGTCAGAAGAATAATGCACATAATGGCACAGCTGTTAATTCTTCCCCTTCTATGTCTGATTCAATTCTCACTCAAAAGGATTCATTCCAATTACTTTAACAGAAGATGGATTGGACCCTCAGAGTGGATCCAAATTACAATGACGGGCCCAGGAAACTTTTGCTAATTTCTGTAAGCAATAAATAGGCTACTTATTAATATAAATGAAATTGGTACTGAAATAGATTGAAGTGGTGGAAAGGATTTCTGTATGTCTTTGCAGAAAAATGAATTTTATTCTAAATTTCTTTTTCCTGATTGATCAGACTTATATGAAAGCAAACAGCATTAGTCAGAGGTCAATGCGTTTTGTACCAAAGCTTAGAAAATATTCCATATTTTTCAGAAAGAAAATCCATTTTCCAAGTTTGATAGAGCAAAATTAGTAATAACATAGATTGGGAAAAATACAAATGAAAAAAATCTCAATTAAATTTCCTTTACATGTTCCTCAGTCTCAAAGGATTATTTAAACTTCTTTTATCTCTGTATTTTTTACCTTGGATAACCTAGAATAATAATAGTTAGTGGAAGTATAAAAGATGATGATGCCAGCTGGAAGGATCAGTGGATGGAAAGTTGGACTCTGATCTTCTCTGTGACTTTATGAATCAAAGTCTTGAGCAAGAGACAGTATGTTTCAGACTTAGATATCTAGAGTTGTCTGTTTGTCTTCATGAATTTATTTCCCTAGATTCTTTTTTATTTGCAGTGGAAAGACAGAGGATTTTGTGGAGCATTGTTCATTTGAAGTATTTTTTACATCTACCTTAGGAAGAGTTGAGTCATATCTCCAAGGTACCTAATTCTCTCTAACGACTATAAAGACTTTCTAGACAAGCAGCTCAGACATCCATATCTGCATGTATAAATCCTACTCAGGGTAGTCTTCCACCTATTTTTTTTGTTGTTGTTTTATTCTTTCCTGTGCTCAGACATTCAGTGGTTCCAGATAAGAATATGTTTAGCTGAACAGAAGCTTTGTCTCATTGAATATTACAGAGACAGTATTCACATTCTTTTGAATATGCCTTGAAATGGTTGCAGAAAGATTTAGTGGAACTGTTATTTTTTTTATGCAAAGGACAGTTCACAGTTTCTCCAGTTGTGTCTCATGGATATGGGTAGCTATGGGCAGGTTTTAGGCTTTCCTCTAACCCTACTATGATCCAAAAATCATGCTGCTTTTCCTCAGGATTCAGTTACACTGGTGTTGTTCCTCTTTGCTCTATTGCCCTCTTGGACTTCTACACCTGAGCTGTGCCCAAAATTGTCTACCAGCTGTGAAGAAGTGGGTAACCTCCCATGGCAAGTGCATTTTCCTCTTGCTCCCCTTTCCAGAGTGCTTCAATCAGCTCAGATTTTCTGCTGGAGGAAAGATACTATGCTATTCAACTTTTCAGCTACCTCTGCCTCCCTTTACCTATAGTGCACGTGTTTTTGCTTTCCCAAGCCTTTATTAAAGTACTTCTAGCACTATTCCCAAAGGACAAAAGTGTTAATACATATGAAGGATACCTTATTAAAGATTAGTTGTGTACCATGCCACTAAATGGAAGCTCGTAGCTCATTCCTAGCTCTGGATGGCTGTAGAAAGCTAAGTATCCTGTACTGTGGCATAAAATATTATAGATCACCTCTCCTACATTAAGTTTGTTTGTTTCCTTTCAGCAAAAGCAGCTAAATCCCAGGTCCCCCTGTTTTTTTTACCCATATTTGTATTAACTTTTACAGCAGAAGTCTTCTTTATTGATCATTAAGGCTGACTCAGTGATATTACCTACAAGTTTAGAGGCCACAGCACTATGCAAGTGTCTGCTTATGTTGTAAATGTGATTAACTTTTATGGTGAGGAGGGAGTTGATCTTATATCTTCTTCCCTATCAAACCATTTTATAAGAACAGAATCTATTTCTTCATCCTCTTTCTCGCCATATCAACTTAAGCCATCTCTGAATATGTAGTAGAACTTTTCCTCCTCTAATTTCTGAGATTTATTTACTGATGCCTATGGCAAGGGAGGAACAAAGCAGTAAGTACAATATATGACTGTTAATAGCAGCATTTCAATGCTAGTCGTGTTTGAGCCTTTTACTGCTGGGTAATAATAACTTTTTTATGAATGTTTGGAGATAACATATGTCTCATCACCTTGCTTCTTATGGGGTGGAACTGTAAACAAAATATTTTTATGAATACTTGCTATAAAATTTAAAATAAATCAAGTTACTCTCTTTGCCTGTTTAAAAATACTCTTTCCCCAGGTTGGTTTCATCCTCTTTCTCCAGGGTGAAGATCCCAGATCAACTGTCAGTTGCATAGGCATCACACCCACTATTACCTTTCGTATTTTAAAAATTGTTTGGAGTTCAAGCTCTTAGAGTCCTCTAAGTAGGGCTTATTAATGCAGACCCAGAAATATACTAGCATATAGCTCTTTCACTGCAGATGGTTTGCAGCCTTAGCAAACGTGCTCTTATCTGTCTCCACGTTCCTGAGGAGCCATCTTGATTTTCCGGCCTGGCCATCAGGTGGTGAAGCAAAGCAGACTCCATCTCAAGTCAATAACAAGATGCCGCTGTAGCCAAAAGATCTTGATTCAAAGCTCTCTGAAGCCTCCCTTGGCTTGGATGGCATATTAATCAAAGATCTATTTCACTGCTTTTGCTTATCACAAGTTCCTTTGGATTCAGCATTTAACTCTGTGAAAAGGCAGATATAGACAAAAATATGGTCCACCTCTATCAATGCACACTGTTTTCTTTCTATTTAGAAACACATATAAATTATTTTGGCTGACCTCTTTAAGCTGGAAAAGTGGGAGCTGACTTTGAGGGCTGCCATGTTGGTTCCAAGTCCAAGAGGAACACGTGTGTCTTGATGTAAAGTCAGTACCTAAAAGTTCCAACAGTTTTCGCTTGCACAGGCTCAATCTACTTAGCTTTAAGTCATGTATTTAAGGAGATTAATTGCTATAGGTTCGATTCATAAAGAATCGATAAATACAAGTTTCTCTAAAGGGTAATGAAATCTGTTAGGGTAATAATTGCTTGCTGAAGGTAACTTTCCATAACATTAACTATATAAAGTTAGTAGAGTGATGAAAGTTAATCATGTAAGCAACTCAAACTGACACCCAACTTTTTGTGGAAAAATCCTGGATGTATTTTTAGAATTAGCATCAACAGACATTAATTAGATTAATAGAATTACAGAATAGGATCCTTAAGGTTGGAAGAGGTCTTTAAGATAATTTTTGCCTGACTTCATCTTTGTTGGTATGCATCAATCCTGAGCAAGGAGGAGGCTATCTCTGAATATTAACCAGATCTCTCTGGCACTTTCCATCTACAGCTTTATCCAGCGGTACTCTACCAAGCAGATTCCTGAAGAGGTCAAATTCTGCTCTCCTGAAGTCCGTGGTAGTGAGTTTGTTGTGCACCCTCCTCACTGCCATAAGGGTTTTAAACTCCACCGTTTCCTGACCACTGCAGCCCAGGCTGCCCTTGAGCTCTGCATTACCCACCAGACCCTCCTTAATGGTGAGAACAAAGGCATACAGCATGGCAATTCTCATCATTGAGCTCTCTGTCATTTGGAAAAGGAAGTCATCATCAACACATTCCAGGAATTTTCTGCTTTGTTTGTGCCCTGTGTTCTCCCTTCAGCAAATACAAAATTGGCTGAAGTCCCCCATGAGGACAAGGACTAGTGAATGAGAGGCTGCTCCTCTGTCTATAGAAAGTTATCTGCTCATTCTTCCTGGCTGGGCAGTCTGTAGCAGGCTCCCATGGTAATATGGCCTATCCCTGCTCTCCCTTCAATCCTGACCCATAAATTGGCTCATCATCCAAGAGCTCCATGGAATAGCTTCATACATTACAGTTGGTCACTGACATAGAGTAACACCCCTTCTTCTCCCTCATCTTCCCTTCCTGCCCTTCCCAAAGAGCCTGTATCCTTTCGTTCCAAAATTCCAATCATAGGCACTATTGCAACACGTGTCTGTGATGTCAATAAGATCACAACCCTGCAGACATGCACACAGTTCCAAACACTTCTTGTTGATTCCCCATATCTCCATAGAGATATTTAATTTGGGTCCTCAATGAAGCTGACTCATTGGCTGGAGAGGCTGGAATGACTTTGTGTTGTTCTTCAGGTTCTCTCCTTCCTATCTTCTGCCCTAAAACAACCTCCCAGGAAGCTCCAGGGCCAGAGACTCCCACTCAGAATGCTCAGCTGTCAGTAGTGGAAGGGAAGGCAGAGTGTCATTGCCTACATACCATCTGAGAATAAGGCCTGCAGAGAGTAGGGTGAGATACCCTAGCTGCAACTCACAGGAAGCTCAGTAGGATGATTTAAAATTAATTTCTTTTTTCGAGTTTTAGGTCTTATATTTCTCTATTTCTCTAACCCATGAAATATTCTGCCACTTTTTCACTTTGTTTTCATTCTTGCTGTGAGTTGTATGTCTATACTGAGAGAATCCTTGCTGTCGATTTCGTCAAAAGGATTTCTGTAGCAAAAGAAACATTTCTGTTGTTCCTTACTCCCACTCAGACCATTAACAAGAGCAGGATAATGGGTTCCTATCTCTGTGCCATCACATTCTTCCTATAAAAATGCATATACAGTACAGTGCTTCTAGCTTGCTAACAGCTACAAACTGTTTTTGTATTGATACCACAATATATCTTCAGCATTTATCATCAATTCTCAGCAACAAACTATGTCCTACACTGAGGGTGTTAAGTTTTAATCTCCACTGGGAACAGAGTATTGCGAAGTGCAAAGGATGTGTAAGTCCTCTTCTATGTCCATTTTTTACATTAAAGTCCCATTGCAATGCTGCTAAAATCTAAGAAAATCATGACAAGCTATATATTGCAAGACTATATATTTGAGGACAGTAATGGTGGAGGGACATGAACTATTTGTTTTCTGAATTTTATACTATGCTTTTTTTCCTTTATCATACCACACTTCTGGTATTTGTGATGTTTTGATGTTGCATGTAGATAAACTGTAGGAAATTCAAGATCTAACCTAACAGGGTAAGAACATTTGGAGATGCTAGTTTTTAAGCCTCAGCTGTGAAATTTAAAATCAGTAAAATATTAAAAAATAACTATAAAAATAAATATCAGTGAGTGTTAGCTAATGGGAACAGAATTACAAAACCAAGAAATTTAGAGTGAGGAAACACCAGGTTGGTTTTCCTAGTGATTTCGTATGATATCCCACACTCAATTTGCTAAAGTTTTCTAGACCTATTAGGTTCTATACATCTGCAAAAATAAATATTAACCCTTCAAATACCCTGATATGCTGGAAAACAAAACCTCTCCCTGGGGCTTGTAACTCTGTCCTGTGTAACATCTGAGTTACTAGAAGAACCTTTGCATTTTCCCCACTAAATTCTTCCCCCAAGCTTCCCTGGCTTTACCCCCAACCAATTATTATAATAAGACTACTTGAAGAGCAAAGAAGAACAACACTGTAATTGCAATATGATTATCCAAGATATTTGCTCTTTTTTTTTCTCTGAAGTTGAAAGTTTTCTCATTGTGAGCATCTGCATCTTTTCATAAAAATATGCATTAAAATGTATTAAATGCATGAAAATACATTAAAACACACTAAATTAGGAAACTTGAGTATTAATGTGATGACAGAAAACATTTTTGAGTAGGGTAAGTCAGTCTAGTTTCACTGATGTGAGTACAACTGCACTGATTTATATCAGCTAAGGGACAGGATCAACATGGTAAATCCAAAATATAGCACTAAACATGTATGTGGTCAAAACATCACCCCATACCACAACAGTGCTTGTATTTCAGTGTATGGAGATATAGTTCTAATTTGATTTCACGGGCATACAAGGTCAGAATATTTCAGCAGGCTTTATTTGTTGACTAGCTTGAATTTGAAACTAAATGCTTTATGTTTGAGTTACAAGTTGCTCCTCATCTCAGATTTTCTACTCTTATTGCCATTGCAAGAGGAATGAAAGAAAAATCTAGAGAACTCATTTCCAAAGGAAACAGAAATGTCTTTACTGCTCACTAAACTGTGCTCATATGTACTGCCTGATATGGCTGGGAAGACTTTAACGAAGAGAAAAGCACCTTTTTTCCTAGAATTCTACATTAAAAGTCAAAGCATAGGATTCGTGAAGCTAACAATTTCCAGATCACTCCATCCCTGCTTGGATGAATGTTATAAATGACCTTTCAGGGAGACTCCTGTGACTCTGTGACAGTCACACCAGCCAGAGAACTTCTCCCCTGTGTTTGCGCTGAGTAATATCAGGTTACTGCCTATTCCTGACCTATCATGAATCACCACAGAGCCAGAGCCACACACAAAAAAATAATAGCAATCAGATAGAAAAGTCTGGAAGGAGAGAGACTCCCTTGCCTGACAGATGCAGAAGTAAGTGCTCTGGCAGGCTGTTCAGATTTGGAAGGCCCTCTTTGGAAGGCTGCTCTCACAGCAAAGAGGATCAATAGAAAAAAATCAAATGCATTATCTTTGTTTACATCCTAGGCACAACAGTGTAAAAATCCTCACCAGGCTAAGGAGCCTGACGGGGTGTGATGGATGCCCTGTTTAAATGATGCTTTTGAAAGCTTTCACAATGCTCTGACAGAGGACTCACTGGAGAATAATGACTTCCCCTTAAATTACAAGAGCCTGGGATGAGAAGGCAGACAGTGTTAATCTTGCACTATAAATTCAATATATTCAACTGCTTCTGGTGCTAAAGAGCAATTGTTTGTGGTGAAAACACATCCAAGATTTGTCTTTGACCCACGGATGTTTTGGTTATCAGTAATGAGAAAGCTACGACATTTGATTTTGAATTATTTTTTCTACTTACAGAATATGCTTGCAATCAACAATAGAAATGTGCTTCAGGCTTGAATTTGCTACACTGGCAATCCGTATAAAAATAATACATAAAAATTCAATGGAGGCACTCGAGTGTGCATTGTGTATTATTTGTAAGTACTGAGAGTGTACCAGTATAGCTATTTGGTATATTTAGTGCGCTATGAAGCTTTGGAATAATAGATGAAATATCCGGAGATGGAAATATTACAAAAAATAGACTTTTCTTAGATAAAGTGCTCGTATTTCATGCAAAGTATGTGAGGTTACTGGTGAGGGAAAGTTTGATCTTTCTATAAAATGTGCACAGTGATTCTCTTCCCATATATTACCAAGCTAAAAGTAAAGGAAACCTCCTTGTAATAAAATTGATGGGCTGGCAGAAACATTTACTTTTGTTGGTCTCTGGTCAATAAGTAAACCTATGCTAAGTAAGCAAAACTCTTTCACCACCAGACTGCATCTTGATACAGCTGCATTCAGGTTAACAGATACCACACCTGAAAAACAAACTTCAAGATACTTCAGCCACCACATGCACACCAAAAGAAAAAGCCTATTTAGGAGCTGAGTCCTAAATGGAAAACTTTTGACAATGTAAAAGGTGGCTACACTTTTCAAGGTCACTGTCCTGAACAATCACAGTAGAAAAATGCCTCATGCTATAGTGGCCTTCCAAAGACCAGACACAGTAAAGGACTGTGAAGGAGCTCATAAGGAGAAGACAGCAAGTCAGGTGGAAACTACTTAATTTCAGGACACACTAAACTCTCTAAGAGGCCTAACTTTTTTTTTTTTTTTTTTGCCATTAAAACGGTCCATAGTTTCAAATTCCTTTACTTGCTGAAGGTAGCTACAGATAGCTTGCCTAACTGAAAGATTTACATGTTCCTGCAGAACATGATAATATGTGCAGCAAATACCCACGTGCTAAATCTATCATGCATCACTCTGATTGCCATTTTGTATAAGAGAAATGGAGATTTATAAAAAGACTGAAAACTAGTGGTTGTTGGACAAAATCAGAAAATACTAGATCAAAGTTTAAATAAAAATTAATTACACCCATGGATATACCAGTCATCACTAATATGCATAGCCTTTGGAATCTGCTGGGGAAAAGAACAAGCCTTAATAAACTGAGGTTTCTTCCATTCAAATTACAATATGCAAAACTAGGTTTCTATGTTCATTTCTTGCTGGATTTTCATTGATTGGCCAAATGGATATCTCGAAGTCACCATAGGAAGATACAAAAAAGGAACTCCAAAAGATTGGGAAAATGTATTTTGTTCTTTTTGTTTCTTTCTCTTTTTTTCCTTTTTTTCCCCCGCTAAGTGCCATGGCCTTTAGTAGAAGTATATTTTCTTCAAAATTTGGCTAAAGAATGCCAAAGTTTTATAGAAATGGAAGATTGAGTAGCTAAGAAAGATAGAGATTTGGCCTTTAGTCTGGTCTGTCCTTTACTTTTCTCCTCTTATTCTTTGTCAGACATTTAGGTGTCTAATCACTAGAGAAGAAATTCTCTAAGTAGGCTAGTGAGATTCACAGAGATCCAACTGCTACATTGTCTTTCATAATCTGCAACTTTTAAATAGTGACTGTATAAACCAATTGAATTTAATTCAGTTTGAATAGTCTTTGTCTAGTAATCAAACTTGTCCTGAGAAAAAGTCAGTAAATAACATATTTAGTTTTTAATGTAGACACTTTGCACATTTCCTGAATTTACTCAATCATGAATAAAAAATATTTAGTGGATTTTGGAGATGTCATGCATATGAATCTCTGACTCTTTATTACAGTATCAATGCTAAGTGGGTAAATCTCAGTTCATCATAAAGTTCACAAGCAAAAGTCAGTCATTAAATTTTAATAGCAATACTAATAATAGTAAAATAATAATAGTAATAATAGTAATCATCATCATCTAATTTTTATTCAATTTTGCATGTCAGCATGCAATTTAGTTAAGTTCAGATATTCACTTCAGCTAAATATATGACCCAAAGGCCAGAAATGCTTTCCTGGAATTTGATTTTCACTTAGGTCACAGGATGGACTTAAGCCCCAGTCCCAAATTTTGAATTTGGTATTTGACCTCACAGCTCACTTTAGAGTTGACATCAGCATCCTCTGCCTACATTTGAGTGAGCCTAGTACATGATGTGCTGACTCTGGCAGCCCTTTATACCTTGCTGTTTCTATAGAGTTATTGAAAACGGAATTGGGTTGTCTCTACTTTAATCAAAGGTGAAAGCAAGACAAGTTACAAAGGAGAGGGAATGAACAATGTAATTTGTTGACTACTGCAAATCCTGCTCCATAATTACATTTTGTTCTATGGTAGTTATTTAAATTCATTTAGTACTCAGGGCACATAATTAAAAAAAAAAAAAAAAGGAAAATAATTTACAACTGAAGCTAATGGGGTGTTAATAAAATATAAATCTGATGGCTGTTGAGGCTCATGGAGACTAAAATAGACAATTATTGCTCTGAATGTTCCACTAAAAGATAAAAAGTTGTTGTTTTTGGAAGTGTTTGCTTAAACCATTTTATTTGGCTTGCTAAAAATTGGCAGAGATGTGTTATTGGAAAAGTTTTTTTCAGGGGAGTACTGGGAAGGTATGAGTCCCAAATTTGGGGAGTGGGAAAAAAATCCCCATCAAGCAATACAATTGATTGACTTGAGATGATCATCTGCCTAGAGAACATATATTTTCTAACTGACTGTGTTTTGTTTGTCAGTAGGTGCCTTTGCAAATTAGTTTGTAAAAATTAAGAGTAGGATTAAATGGAAGGAGAGGGAAATACAGTTACTGAGAAGGTGTTTGGTCTCAATCTGTTTTTCTCATCAAATGCAGAACAATGTCAGCAAGGTGTGAGGTGCTCAGGGTTGAGAAAGTGATGTTTGGATCTGAGAATGATTTTTCTCTCCTAGTCATCAATGATCTCTTTTATGATTTTAAGTAATTTTTCAGTCATTCATCCTTATTTGTACCACACTGGTAACTTGAATTTTCAGAGTGTTAAAGCCACCACAAACTGAAAATACTGGTGCATCTTTTGATACATAACTTGTAGCTCTAGTTTGCTTAAAACAATCTCTAAAAATAATTTTTTAACTCAGTATTTGGGACTGGAAAGCCATGCCAAAGGTATTCCCCCCCCGTGTACTGCTGCTTCTGTGTATATTAATGAGTATAACAGGAAGGATGTATCATAAGAGTGTGTAAAAGTGCTACACTGTCAAATGTTTTATGGAGTAAGAAATTGTAAGTGTCAGCACAATAATAGTAACATGGGGGTTGTAGTAAGGTTAAGAGTGCTCAAAATCAATAAATTCAGAAAACTGTCTGGATGAATCATAAAAGCATAGTGTTCATAATGGCTGCCTCTCTGTGACAAAATGAAGATAAACCAGAGAACAGAAAACAAATAATTATGATATTTTAGGGTCCTGCACCAACCTCCAAGTGATGTGCTTTGGTATCGGGCAGATGTCTATAGCAAAGCCAAGAATGAAAGCTCATTAAAGGAAATGGGATTCCCTCTTTTGGCCTAGATTGAAAAGATAAATGAAACGTGAGACAGCCTATTAATTCACCAATTTCACTCTCAAGTCAGCCTTAAAATTCAGTCGCCCCGTAATGTTGCATTTGCCAGTCTACAGAAACAATGGAGCCAAAATATGTCCTTGTTTTCCTCCTAATTAAAAGCTGGTTGTGTCTGTGGCACCCATGTCATTGTCATGGCACAGAGTATTAGAATTGCATAGTGCTAAGGAATTATTCAAAACCTTTTCTGATTACCGTTATTAGTTGCATGAAGAGGGTCTTTAAGAAAAGTGATTCAAAATCCCATAAAGGTAAACTTGCAGAATTTTGAGTCTAGATGTCTACAATTGGTATGTAACTGCTAAAGGGTACCCACAAGCATATGAAAGTATACATAAAAATTTTTAAATATATATTATTTCTGTCTATGCAATATTTGTTATATATCTATTCATAATATATATAATAAATAATATTTTTGGGGAAAGAGGTGGCATCCTATGCTACCATTTTTTTATGCCCAGTTGATGAAAATAAAGGTCTTGATGTGTAATGAAATGCTGCCTGCTAGGACTCCTACCAGCAACACTTTTTAGTACAAATTTAATTCAAATGCAAGAGCAAAGCAAATATTTGCTGATTCAAAGTTGGTACAAGCACAAACGTTTTACTGAATGTATGCCGCAATTTTGAGTTCTCCACTAGGGAAATAACCCACATTCAAAGATAGAACATCCTAAGGTTCAGCAATCCAAACTATTTTTTATTTTACCATGATATGTTGATGCACATAATTTAAACACATCTCACCTCATGAGTGAGGTCTTGTAGAAAAATTACTTCAGTGAGTTAATTTTTGGAATTAGAGCTGAAGATATACTTTTTATTCAGGGACTCATTTCTTTATATGGGATAGTTCCAATAGGGCTTCCATAGGCAATTGTTTAATTCTATTTGCTCCATGTGCCTACAGCCCTTAGATAAATTGAAGGTCTCTCTGTGCATGAGTTTAGAATTCAAACATGTACACATTGAAAAATATTCTTTCCCCTCTGGTGCATAAAAATGGAGGGATTATGTTTGTCCACTGCCTTCAACAGAATTAATTTTTGGATGAATTTAGAACACAGAAATCAAAAACTGTTTTTTTGATATATGCTACATTCTTGTCTTTGGATTTCTAAAATCTATGCAGTAAAAAATGTTATACAGAACTGCTGAAAAGAAATCACATTCCACTTATAGTGCCAAAATACATAGGAAATATTTTTGTTCACTAAAGAACACACAGCAGAAATGAAAATATTCTGTACAGGACTATACAAAAGAAACTGCTCATTTCAGAGTCTACCACTGGTGATTTCTGCCTTTGCTTATGGGAAGGAGCTGTTAAGGTCTGTTTTATTATTACTTACACCATAATATAGTCCACAGAGAAAAAATTAATTGGAAAATGTATCCATCTTAGAGGGAAAGCAATATCGGCTAGGATAAAAGCTGAAGCTTTTCCAATTAAAGCTGCTGTCAGTAAAATGTGGAATGTGATTGTAAATGCAAAAAACCAGTTTAACTTTAGCTCTCCCGCAAATACAACATTCACTGGGGTTGTGAACACCATCTGTCTAAATACTGGCCAAACAGATCTTTTTAATAATTATATAGATTCAAACACAATCACCATGACATGCAGTGTAATCTTGCTCCAAAGTTCTTTAAGACAAGCAAAATCTCTGTTTATCCATGAGGGACTTAGTGATGAGTCACTTTCTGAGTATTATTTAACCCGCTTCCATTACATTCATTTGTTTCATGTCTGAATATGGGTTCAATAGAGCTTGAGATGTGAAGAGGAGCAGAGTTATGTCTGCAATCCTGTTAAATGGTAATCCCATTTTAGTCTGAAGAGAGAACAGGCTCAATCTTCCACTGGTATTGATTGTCCTAGCTACCATATTGCCACTTTGAAACTAAAAATATGGCATGCCCAATCAATTAGAAATTTTGTTACTTTTTAATCTATTGTCTCCTTAAGAAAGTAGTTAAATAGACCAAATGACATGTGTTGGTGATTTTAATTCAAAAGTTATTCAAAACAATGATGTAATGTAGCACTTTACTTTTCAGAAAAGTAACATGCTGATCACTCCTTTTTAAAACAATCTGAGGCTGACTAAGAGAAGAGTTTTAAAGATCTTCTGGAGACAACAGAGAAATGTGTTGGCTTGCTTTTCTAAACACAGACTTTTCCTAAATATGGATGCTAGACGAATCTAAGTGTGGTTAACACACCTGAAGGATGGGATGCCACTCAGAGAGAGAAGCGAGAACCTCATGCAGTTCAACAAGGCCAATTGGAAGGGCCCTCACATGGGTCAGGGCAATCCCCAGGATCAATACTGACTGGGGAGAAAAGGGATTTTTTCTAGTAGTACTAAGAAAAACTTGAGGGTGCTAGTGGATGAAAAGCTGGACATTAGCCAGTAACGTGTACTCACAGCCCAGAAAGCCAACCATGTCCTGGACTGCATTACAACAAACACAATGAGCAGATCAAGGGAAGTGGTTCTTACTCTCTCTCCTTTGCACTGGTGACACCCTATCTGGAGTATTATGTCCATCTCGGTGTCTCCCAACACCAGAAGGACATGGACCTGTTTGGGACGGTCCAGAGAAGGCTACTAAAATTCTTCATAGGGCTGTTTCTTCTGCTATGAAGGCAGGCTGAGAGAGCTGGGGTTGTTCACCCTGGAGAAGAGAAGGCCCTGGAGAGACTTTATATCATGTTCCAGTATGTAATGGTGACCTCTAATAAAGATAGTGACAAACCTTTTAGCAGGGTCTGTAGTGATATGATACAGGGTAATGGTTTTAAACTAAGAGAATGTAGATTTACACTAGATACAAGAGAGGGTTTTTTTTACAATAATGGTGGTGAAACTCTGGAAAGAACACGCTACCCAGAGAGAAACCCTGGAAATATTCAAGGTCAGGTTGGACAGGACCTTGGGCAACCTGGTCTAAATGAATATTTTCCTACACATTGCGGGGGGGTTGGACTAGATGACCTCCTTCTCAACCCAAACAATTCTATGATTCTGTGATTCTACTGTCATAACTTTAGGTGGTGTGTGAGTCTGCTGCAATTACTGGATGCTATTAGTCATGAGAACTTGTAGAAGGGAAGTCTTGGAGTGTCGGTCCTGTGTTAGTGTTACTGACCAAGTATTTCATCCAATATTTTAAAGTGTGGAGCTAGGAATGAATAAGACATGTAACACAATTCCTCAAGTCATAATTGGAAGTTTAAGAGAAAAGATGAAACACTGCCAGCTTGGATACCCTTCTCCAAACTTCTTTCCACTAGTAAGAAAATATTTTCAAGCACAGATCAGGAAGAGCAGATACAAATGTGCCAGCAGAGTAAGTGTGTCAATTCATCGGTTATGCAGAGTTCTAACTTTTGCAAAATACATGAGTCTGTGTTTAGTTCTATTGCACTTAAATCACAGAAGTATCTATATAGTCTAAAGTTCTTCTGTACTAGCTGAGAATCTAGACCACCAGGTTGTTTTTTTGACAGAAAACATAGTTTGCAAAGAGGCATCCTTCCAACAGTAGCCAAAGCAAGTAGGTGTTGTTGTGGAGAGGGTGCAATAAAAAAAGGAAAATCCTTCCCTAAAACACTCTTCCAACAAACTGTGGAATTCCTGAGATGGGAGCAATATCTCTTTACTCAATACCTTGTGACAGATTTTCTTCCATGAGTTTTTTCAGTAATTTTTTAAATTTATATAAGTTTAATACTCATAGATGTGAATTGCACAGCCTATTTACAAGCTTTATAAATATTATTTTATGAGTTTTCCAGCTACTCTTCATAACAGATGCTGAAATCTCAATACAATAGCCTCCTTTATAAAGGAAACTGATAGGGTTTTTTCAGAAATCTGTACTTAAGAAAAGTAGAAGGAGCTGAGACCTCTTCTTGAAGCTACTTTAGTATTCAAAAAATGTATTCATGTTCCACATTCCAGTTAAGAGACAACTGCACAATACTCCAATCTTCTTTATAAATTCAAAACAAATTCCTTTTAATGAAATGAAGGTCTTTCATTACTTGATTTATGTACAATTGTAAATGGTCAACTAGGAGAAAAAGTATTGGTATCACTCTCTAAGGGGGGCACGGCAATTTTGTATTAAGTCCTTATTTAAAGGCTTATTCTTAAATAGAAAAGAAAGAAAAAAAAAAGGAAGTGAAAATGAGAAGTTGTTACTAACTTGCCTTCTGACTTCATATATCCTTTAATGAGAAAGCTATAAAGCTGTTGCTGTAAGAAACTTTCTTTTGCTAATGCTGTAAATCCTCGAAATATTATTCCTTTATATGAAATCAAGGGGATGTAAATAATTAGGCCATTACCCTGCTGCAAAAAGCAACTGTGTTATCCCTTGGTCATACAGTAAAATAAAAAGAGGAAGGTTTTCTGAAAGACACAATTTACTACTTGGTGAACACCTTTTCTCTTGATTATATTATTAAAACAATGGTTATATGATGGCTAAAATATTTTTTGTTCACCAGCAGTCTAAGGCACAAAATGTATACATTGCTCTTTTGTGTTACAGTGACATTTAGATTTTACTGCTCATCTTCCATCCCAACACCACTATTGTACATAATTTTTTTTTTTTAAATTTGAAAATAAATTAACAAAAATGGCCAGGGCACAACCTCCCTTCTTATGCAGAGCTTATATAGCTTTATAATTAATAGATGTGTCTGAGGCATAAATTAGGCATTATATCTAATGAGACTTTTCTTAAGAAAAATATGTTTCATCTCACACCAATGTATGCAGTATTTGGAGGTATTTATTCCTTATAAAAGACCAGTATGTAAAAATATTTCATCAGCATCATAATTTTTTATCCTTTAGAGATTATTTTTATATACTTGTTTTCTTCTGTAATAGTTCCATTTTTCTTTTGTTGGTTACTCTCTCTTTTATTGCAAGTAAAAATATATTTGGATAAATTGCACATAAAGTTGTTTATTGCTGCTTAAATTACTGGAGGTTTAAAAAAACATACCATGCAGCAATTCTCATTCAAATTGGGTAAAGATTCCACCTCTTGTTATATTTTATGCCTTATTTTCTTATACACCAGCATCTTGCAAGAAGATAATTAACAAATGACACTGGAGGGGTTAGGTACATTTTAGCTGGTGTTCATTGACATAGATCCAGCAAGCATGAAGCTAAGGTTGTTAACAGGTTGTAAAGGCTGAAAATACTGTTCAATTGTTTATTTTCAGCTCCTTCTTTCATTTATAGTCCTTGATATGAAAATGCCCCATGGAATGGTACATGCCTGCACGGGGTCAACACATAGACTAGTAAATAAAGCAAGCTCCAGACAGTCCTTCACCTGAGCTGCTTGCTGTGGTATTACTTATGTATATTTTTCTAAAAACAGGAAGGCCTCTTTCCTCTGTTATGGGAAAAGTTATTGCCCCTGCACTGCACTTGAATGCGGTGGAAGACTATTAGCCATCATCAGCTAAAACCATGCAAGGGAGCACAGGAAAAATAGGACAGTATGGGACAATCTCGGGCTGAGTTCACACCCAACCAGTGTTTCATTAATTAGTATGGGAATTAGTCAAAGATTTGGGGATAGAAACCTGAGTGACAAGCTTGGGTGGCAAGAACAAGCAACTCATGACCCAAAGAGAGCACAAAGATGAATGTGACGCAGCTGGCTTCCCAGTACAGGAGATACAGATTCTTCTTTGTTTGCAGAAGGGAGAAAAGGCAGGGGTACATAAGCTCTTTATGGAGGAAGTTTAAATCCCTTGTCTTCAGGTCACCATAATTACATATAATTTTGAACAGATCCTTTTAGTCAGCACAAAGTTTGGTTTTTTGAAAGGTGGAGTATATACATGCTCTATATTTTCAAAGGCACTTTGGGAAAATTTTCATGGTTGAAAACACACATAACTACAGTTAGGGTGGATGACTCTATGGCCTCTGTCATGGCCTAAAAAATACTGTTTCAGCTTATATGAAATGAAAAAATTGTATAATGAGTGTTTTGGGTTACTTCCTTGGTGTGTACCACAAGTACAGAAACATTTAAGCACTTTTTGAAAAGTAACCCATGCCCATGGGGTATGGCTGAGCTGGGTCACTAAAATCACCAATCGCTTTCAAAAATGTCAGACAATAAGTAGAGCTAACTGATATTAAATACCATTTGGTGACCCTTCACTTTCTAAATTTCTCACTCTGCAACTGCTGACTAGTACAACATCAGCAATATCAAACAAAGAGAATAATTTCCTTCAAGAGGTTTTTCCATTTTGCCTGATTTTTGCCCACTGTAGTTAATGGCAAAATTATCTAGGATTTAAAGGGCACAGATTTAGGTCATCAGTGTCTTCTAATCCATTTGTCCTAAACCTTCTGGAAAGAGACAAGTGCTGTAAGTGTAGAAGAGAAGACATTTGTTTTAATTTTGCTTATTTGAGGTAACAAAATCTGGCACCAAATGCATTTGTGTGTCTGGGTGTAATTATTCTCCTTTCAAAGAACTGCTATTTCTCGCCTCAGGACCATTAAGGTGTTAAGTACAAAGACACTGCTTGATGGAAGTAGGCTCCAGACAGTCTGAGATGTGAAGAATCAGCCTGGTAAGAGTTACCACATCAGACTGTTGATTAAACAAAGGTAACTCAGTACCATATCACCAACAAGGAGTGGGAGGAGGGAGGGAAAGCAAAGGAAAAAAAAAATACAAGAGTGGAAAGAGACAGAAAATCCTAACCCTCATATCCTTCACAAAATGATTTCTTTTTTATTTTTATTCTCCCTTAATGTCTCTCAAATGCTAAGTTTAATACTTCTGTAGAATATAATAACAACTTTGTTAGCAGCAACAATTTATAAGGTAAAGGTACACAAAACCAGAAGCTGGCAGTAAAGGTTTCCTTATCAATAGCTCCTCTGTGAGTGTGATCATGGGTTTCCAGAGCTGCCTCCCACTCCCTCCACCTACTATCCCATTAATGAATAATGACAATCACTCATCACAGAAATGGGCTCAAGAAAGATACTTCATTCTTACAATAAATTGACCCGGAATAAAAAGCAAATCTGTCATCTTAAATCACTGCAAATTCACGTGGATAATGACAACAAATGTGAAGTTAGAATAAGGTTTTGAAAAATGACATTGAAAATAATTTTAAAAATTTTAAAATGTTTTTTTCTCCCATGTTTATCTGCTACCCATTGATTTAATGAAGCCCAATTTCTTCTGTATTCTACCAAAAATATTGCAGACTAACCTGTGGCAAATGGGAGTAAGGTCATGTTCTGGAACTGCATTTGAGCACATGGTCACAATTTGAGCAGTCTTGTCTGGTCATACAAGACATTTGCACTGTCACCTCCTATGGTATCTTACATCGGGCAGCATTCACATCAGGGCATGTATTATGCGCAGTGCAGCTCAGCTATCAGCTCTGGGAAGCCTCAGTCAGTCAATGCAGAAGGTCTACAAAGTAGTGTTTGATATAGATATTGAACTGAATGGAAAATTTAAAATTTCCCCATGGACTTTAGAAAGAAAATCATTTTTTTTCACAATTTGATAAGACAAGGTCTTGACTTCTATGTATTGGGGATGATAGTGGGTTTAAATATTATGTTAAGACTAATAAGTCTTTGTCTCAGAAACACATTGGGAGGGGATTCAATAATCTTTTTTCTGGAGTTTGTTTGCTATTTTGTGTGTGTATGGTCACACAAGTTGAGTTTTGGCTTTAATATTTGGCTGTATTTTTGAGACATTGGTGGTACACAGCTGTATCTCTTTTTTTACAACAAAGAATCAATGGAGGTCAGAAGGCTATTGTCAAGATCATGGTAGATCTTCTCATAAAGAGGTTATAACCCAGAAAAAATCCATTTTTATCATGATAGAACCCAGCTAGACAGACCTCATACCCAGAGCTTCTTTCTGATAAGTATTGAAAGTAACTGTCTATCTGGAATAGTTTTATCAGGCATGGAATACTGCAAGAATCTGTATGCATAGAGTGGATTTCAGGATCTCTCTCTAAATAAATCAAGCTCTTTTGATTCTTTCTTTCTGCTGCTGGAGAATGTATTACAGGAAACAATGCAATAAATTCTGAAGAAGCAGAGATAAGTAATCACTTTCTGGTTGATTTTCACATCAACATAGCATAACTGCAATCTCTCATTCGTCATGGAACATAGAAGCCCCATCAGTAATGGTAAAAGACATAATGAAAGCAAAACTTTGCATTCTCACAATAAAAGAATGGAATATAATTATATAATAGATAAAGTGGTTTGGGTTGTTCGGGACTTTAAAGATCATCTATTTCTGATGCCCTCCTGGCATGGGAAGGAGCACCTGCCACTAGACTAGTTTGCTCAGAGCCCCATCCAACCTGGCCTTGAGCACTTACAGGGGTGGGACATCCACAATTTCTTTGGGCAATCTGTGCCAGTGCTTCACCCACCTTCACAATGAAGGACTTTGTCCTAACATCTAACCTAATATCATTCACTCTAGAAACTCCTGCCTTTACTTATTTTCTCTTGATTCAGGGACACTCTTAGAAGTAAGCAAATATGAGAGTAGCGCAGACGTAAGAAAGAATATTTATGAAACAGCCCAGTTCTAATGCAAGCAAGAAGCAGCCTACAGTGTCACCTTTAAAACTGACCCCACCAAGCTTATGAAAATATCAAGGTCTTCCTTGAAGTTGTGAAGTTTTTATGCCAAATGAAGTGAAATAGGGGTTTATAGAAAAAAATATGCACCTGAAAAAGTATGAGATGGTAGGGGAAGAGGAAGTGAAGGATAAGGCAGGGAGAAAGTTCCAGCAGGCAAATTTTATTTCAGAAATTTGGGCTTTAACTGTGGTTGACAGCATCAAATACTATCATTCACAACCAGCACCTCCCGGCCCTTTTTAACGGCAAGCTTTGAATAAGAAACTTGTTTTCTTATTCAAATAATAATGTTTCCTATTTTGCAAAATAGGAAAACAAATTTACAAATAATTTCCTGTCTTCCAGATGGAAATAGGCCTCTGTAGGCTTTTATCAACTAAAAATCATCTTTTCCCCTTAGCTCACTTCATCATTAAATCATCAGACCATCATAACAAGGACAATATTAACTGCTGAAATGATGGAATGCAGGCTTGGATGTCACAAACAAGAAGTGTATTCTCAATGTGCCATTGATTGAGCCAGTGGAGCAGACTGGCAGCATACTTGTCATGCTGAAAGCTGATTGATAACAGGGGTAGATTATTTATAGCAAGCTTCATGATATGACTTTTCATAGAACATCTTGCTGGAGAGGATGAACCCAACTTGTTATATTTTCTCATCCTGAACCAAGGCTCCATATCTGAAATGCTGTTGCTACTGTGGATAAACACTTATTCTGAAGCAGCATTCTCTAGCAAAACTGTTTTTCCCTCTGCAGCTGAGGCCTTATTTCATTTGTGTGAAGAGTTATTAGTGCCCAGTTTTGAAGGAAGAAGGTGCAGGCAAATCAGGAAGACTACAAGGATGTTTGTTGTGTGGTTATGCAAGTAAAAAATAGATGGGCCAAAGCCTAATTAGAATTTAATGTCTACTGTCATAAAAGACTACAGAAAACATTTCTAAAAATACATTAGCAACAAAAGGAGAGCAAAGAAAAATCTCCATCCTTCATTGTATGCAGAGGGAAACACAATGACAGAGGATGAGGAGAAGACTGAGATACTAAATGCCTTATTTACCTTTGCTTTTAATAGTTGGTCTCCAAGTACCCAGCCCCCTTAGCTGAAAGACAGGGATAGGGAACAGAATAAAGCCCACGTAATCCAAGGGGACATGGTCAGTGACCTGCTATGCCACTTAAACCTGCATAAGACTCTGGGACTGGATGGGATCCACTCAAGAGGTGAAGGTGAGGGGACAAACAGTAGTGCTCACTGAGGCACTCTCCACCATTTATCAGCAGCCCTGGCCAACCATGAAGGTCCCAGGTAACCGCAACTGGCAAGTCTATAAACAAGAAGAGTTTGAAGGACAGTGTGGAGAACTGTAGCCTGGTCAGTCTGACCACAATACCAGAGAAGATCACGGAGCAGATTATCTCGAATGCCATCATACAAAACATGCAGAGCAACCAGGGGATCAGACACAGCCAGCATGGGCACATGAAAGGCAGGTCCTGCTATTTATAATTATGTATTAATTACAGCGTGATCATTCTCCTCCCAAAAAGTGATTATGACAACAATGTAATAGATTCACCTGAGATACATAGATAATAGAAAACTTTGGAGAAATAAATGTTTCTTGGCAGCATATTTAGAAGTCAGAGGCAAAACTATGAGGACAGTAAGTGACTGGGCCAAGTTCATCCAGGGAATGTAGGGTAGAACGGGGAGTTGAACCCCAGAGCTTAGACCTTTATCTAGAAATTCAGACTGAGAAATTCATTCATCCTAATTATCTTGAAGGTCCTTTCCAGCCTAAATGATTATGTCCATCTCTATTTCTCCTGCCTCTGCTAAAGCTTACGTACTATTGGTTAGTCTATGTGAAAATAGCTAGTTAAATTTTGAGAGGCATCATGGCCTACTAATCTGGCAGCACACCAATGAGCAGGCTTGTTGCAGTTTGAATTTCAGAATGTTGTAATTTTATGGGTGTAAATATTGTTAAATAAAGGACAGTTATCCATTATTAAAAACTAATGAACAAACAAAACCCCAAAAAAAACAAAAGGAAACAAAATGAAAACCCCCATTAAACCTAAAAAAAAAAATTTTAAAATACTCCAAACCCAAGTACATAAATGGCAGAGGTATGAGAACAAAAATTATAAAGGAGTACTTGCCCACTGACATATTACAACAATCAATGAACTCTTCAGGGTCATTTGCCAAGTGCTAAAAACCAAATTGAGTGGAAGATGCTCTCAATTAATATACTCCATCTACCATGCCCCCACTGGAGACACCTGTTCACAGAAGACCTTCAGGAACACCTGGGACCAAGCTCACGTGGCCGGAGGTAAAACATTTAACATCCTGCTTCTCCTGAATGCCAACAACCACCTTTCCAGCAAGGCAGGGAAGGGGAAATAAAAGTAATCAGTTTCTGCAGCTGTGCATTGTTCTACATATTAATAACTACTCTGTCACAAAGACAACAAATGCTCAAAAATCCTTCACATAGAACCTTGTTATTGCACAGTAATTAATGCATGTTCTTAAGTCTGTCCTGACCTAACCCATGGCAAACAGATGCATTTGACTTGCTTACTCAGCACTTCTCACCAAAGACATGCACACGTGTTTAATTAAATATTGAAATTAAAAAATATCACCTGAGGAACACAGCATCAGTCATAAACAGGGATTTCATTCTGAAACAGAGATGTCTGATTATTAAAAATAGGAAAGAAAGAAAAAATATCATTTGGGGAAAAAACGCCATAAAATCTTTGAGGCATAAATATGGTCTTTGGACAATAAAATATAGTTGGTGGCTTTGTCAGATGTTTTAGATTACATTCATTTTCTTGAACTGACATAATTAGACTTAGCCAGTTATCCACACACAGCTATTAAATCAATAATGGCTCTATGTTTTATAGAACTTCCTCTTTAGCACTGACAACTCTAAAGTACTTTTACCACTATTTTGTCCAATATGGTCCAAATTCTCAAATGAAAACATCTGGCAATCTAGAGAAAACATGGGTGATTTTTTTAGTAAATTTAGATTTACTCTCATGGATGAAACACTGCCTAAGAGAGAACAGCAAGAGGCTATCTGTGAAGTGAGACCTCAGTTTGAATAACTCAGGATAAGGATTAACCTTTTCTCCTTTAGGGAATTCTTCTCCGCAGCTCCCTGTTCAAAACTGGTACCATTTGATTCCTCAGGAATATGTTCTTTATACTCACATGAAGGGCTCAGAGGACATAAATTATCCAAGACCGAAATTTCAATTAATTTCAACTATTTAAGGTTTAGCCATGCGTTTAAGACAATGAGCTAAGCTCTTCCAAAAGTCAGTAGAAATGCTGAGACATTTCTGAAGGTTGCTTCACCTCTTGCTAAAACAGGTATTCAGATGTGTAAGTACTTCCATTGGCTAAAACTAGTATGTGCACATACATATTAGCAAACATGTAGCTGAAGTCTGGTGTAGCAATTCTAACCTTAAAACTAACTAAAAATCCCATGAGGATGATTACTGGTATAAAACCTTAATTTTTAGGATTTCTGGAAATGTCTGCCTATGGAAATCTAACGAGCATTTGTTTACTTGGGAACAGAATGTGTTTAGTATGTAAATTATTGACATTGGACTTTCTCATTGCTGTTTTCACGGTGGAATATTTTCAAAGCAGACTGAGCTTTTGCAGTAACTTTTCCCACTAAACAGATTATAGGTTGAAATTAAAAATGTTGGAGGTATATTTGTGCATTAAAAAGCCTGATAAGCCCAGAGATACAGGGATCGTGTCCTGCAGGTACTTTGATCAGCCCATCTTTGCCTTCACAAAACAGTATCAACTTTCTTTTCTAGTTAATTCCTTCAAATATTGCTTATCTTATTTAGAAATAATATTTTATCTGTACCACTCTAGCCTCATTAAAAGAACTGCAAATAAAAGGATTATTTTTATGAGGAAACAAGCTCAAATGAGGCTGAGCTCTGAATCATAAATTGACTGCTTCAGAATTCTGCACAAAAATTTTAAAACCTTATTTGATTAAGTTTTAATTTAAAAAACTTAAGCCATGAATAGAAGTGCTTCAATATGAACATCTTTCATTTTCACAAGTGTTTCTGAAGACCACCACTAGCTAAAAGTCTTAGAGAGGCAGGTAAAGGCACTTTTGCTGTCCTAACAATGAAGGGATAGGGTACAGCTGACTTTGCTGACAGAAATGGGTAAAAAAGGGCAAAGTTGGGGTAGAAAGTGTGGAAAAAACAGTCCAGGAAAATCTTGGTGGAATACCTCTCTGCTGCCAGGATGATCAAGAAGGTAGTGAATGGAAAGGTGAAGAGCACAATAACTGTGAGCAGATTTAGTCAGGTTTCCTTATCTATAGGGTTTTGTCATTTTCTTCTAATATCTGATAACAAATCTTCTCAAAAGTAAGATAAAATGGATACCTTCTTAAAGTTTTCTATCTGATCATGGATAATGTAGTCTGAGACTCTGAAATTGTGCCTCTCCTGGTTCATCCCCAATTTTTAATATTAAATTAGGATGGATTGAGACTGCATTTTAAAAATGGTATACTGTAGAAATAATACTGTTCAAAAGCTAAATCCATGAAAACACCCAGATTTTAGTGAATCAGCGTAATTTACTTAGCAGCATATTACCTGCTAAGTAAATTATGATCCCTCTTAATAATTGGCCCTTTAAATACACAGCTATAAGACATGGCTGATGTTCAGTAGTCTTTTTATTAAAGTGATGTTTTGAGTTTTATACAAAAACAAACAAATAAACAAACAAAGACAGAAAAAAAAAAATGTTGTTGATATTTTTAGCCATGACTAAAACTGTAAGATTATAAAGATCTTTATAAATGTAATGGAGTTCACTCCCAGCCTTAACGCAATTGCAAGTCTTAACCCCAAATCATCTACTGAAATCCCTGCCATAGGTTAGTTACAAATCAGCATAACTGCAAGTAACTAAGTAGAATTTTAGCATAAAGTCTACACAAGCACTAAAACTGATGCTAGAAATTCAATATTAATTGTGTTGGTAGAAATAAAAATCCATAGGTCATGAATGATGAAAATAAGTCAAGGAATTTATATAATTTTGCTCATTACATACATATATTAAAAGTTCTCTGTATATAGAGCTGAATGGTCCACAGCACTAAATGTAACAATACCATTTTCTTTCTCATAACCAGTTTGGAGTTATTGTGCTAATTAATATGTACCAACGCAAATCAGAGCTCTTATAAAAAGAAAAATATGCAATAATGTTTACTTAAATAAGATTAAATAACCCCAACTCATGCTGTTTTCCTACACACAGCATTTTGCTGCAAGTGTAATTAGACAAATAAGATGCTTTCCCTAGCACTGCATTTTACAGATAATTCATTTTTCAAGCATTAGTGCCAAGCCTTAGCAAGATCTCTTATGTGATATGTGTTATACATTGCCATTTCTATCGGGGTTCTTTCCCTGTCACTGGAAGTATCTTAATCATTAAGAATGTTGTTATGAGGTTTTTCTTTCCCCTTAACTTGTCATTGAATTTATTTCTGAGTATTTAATCATGTGTGAGCTGCTATTTTAATAAATTTGTATCTGGTACATATGTTCATGGATTTATCATAATACTAACAGTTCATTTTAATTCTTTATTTCTTCAGTATTCACAATAGCTACTCTTTACCAAATTTATCATTCTGGAATATCAGAATATCGTATGATGACAGAATGTCAAATGATGACCAAAAAGACAAAAAACAAAAATACTAGTAAATGCCATTTTGATGGAGGAGTATGACTTTCTGACTTTTTCAATCTAACAGTCTAAACAAAGAAAATGCCTATTTGCTAAAACTGGAACATTTAATTTCATTTGACATGTTTAGGTTTAGACAGATTTCCCCTGAGTTCAAAACAGGGTATGGACAGAGTTCTTTCTGCCTTGCTGGTATCTCTGTTCCAGCATTTTCAGACCTTGAAATTCTTTCAGGTTGATTTTCTTTTCAGTTGCTCAAGCTGTTCAATTTGTGATGGAAAAATCAGTTTTTCTCAAGAACTGCAGGATCCAGGAAGTTTCTAATTCATCAGAAATTTGAAATATATTCTTATTCAGACTGACACTGAACCAAAACCAAGAATATATAATCTTTTGGCAAAGTGTAAAAAATAAAAAAGAGAAGAACTGTAGAAAGATGTTCAGATGATGATAAAAAACTGAGGGGAGTGGCTGATACACCTGAAATCTGTGCTGCCATTCAGCAGGACCTTGATAGGCTGAAGAGTTGGATAGAGAGAAACTTTATAAAGTACAACAGAGGCAGGTGTTTGGTACTGCACTTGGGCAGAAATAACCCAGATTATCAGTACTGGTCAGAGGCTGACCTAGACTAGAAAGCAGCTCTGTGGAGTCAGAACTGGGAGTTTTGTAGATGACAAGTTAACTGTGAGAGTGCCCTTGCTGCCAGGAGGGCCAATAATATCCACAGTCAGGAAGTCTGAGGCCAGCAGGTCAAGGGAGGTGATCCTACCCCTCTACTCGACCTTAGTGAGGCCACATGTGTAGTATTGTGTTGAATTCTGGTCTCCACAATTCGGGAAGATCAAGGAGATACTGGAGTGGGTCAATGAGGGGTGCACAGCACCTCTCTTATGAGGACAGATGTTTAGTCTGGAGAAGAGAAAGCTGAGAGGGATCTCCTCAGTACATATAAATATCTCTAAGGTTGGTGTCCGGAAGGTGTTTTTTAATGATCCCCAGCAACAGGACAAGGAGCAATGGCTGCAAACTACAACACAAGATCCACATCGACACACGGGAGAAGTTCTTTATATTGAGCGTGGCAGAGCACTGGAACAGGCTGCCACGGGAGGGTCCTGGGGGCTTCCTCTCTGGAGACATTCAAAAACCACCTGGCTGTGTTCCTGTGTCACCTGCTCTGCCAGCAGGGGAGTTGAACTTGATGATCTGCAGAGATCACTTCCAACCCTAGCAATGCTGCGATTCTGTGAAGAAACTTTGGAAATCTCACTTTAGCTTTTGGAGCCATAGTGTTTGAAGAGGCTGCAGAGAATTAAAGAGGAAGAAGGGCTTAGCTGAAAGACAAAGAGACAAAGAGGTGGTTTCAGTGATTTTTACTAGAAAGTCTTTGCCACAGCTCTTAAATAGCTAGAAAAAACAGAGGTATGAGGATAAACAGTCTACTAGATTATAGAAGAAGGGCTGTAAACACAAAATTTGCTCCTGATATAAAAAAGGTAGTAGGTGGGGATGATATAGATGATTACAGGTTTTAAAGGCAAAGACAAAAGATGCAGTAGAGTATGGTGATGATGACAAAAACATAATCTGTACTGACAAAATGTGGGAACAAATGTTGAGGGGGACAAATTGAGGGAGAACACTCATACAAAAATGTTCACTCTGCAATAGCAGTCAGAAAAAAAAAATCTTTGTATGAAAAAGGTGAAAAGCACACATAAAGAGGGAGACTTCTTTCCATTTTTAAAACATGATGACTCTATGAAGAATGCTGACACAACATTTCAGAGACATGTCTCTGAAATTCACTTCAAGGTATGAAACTACAGTCTGAAAAGCAGAATGTTTTTATACATGATCAAAGTAAAGGTGTGAGTGAGCTAATAGCACCATTGTAACTATGAGCCAGAGTATCAGAGTTCAGTCAGTCAAGACACTGGGCCAAAAATATGCATTCACATAGACTGGTCTAGGCAAGAAGGATGCAAATTGCTCACTATCCATTCTGGTAAACTTTATAGAAGTGAATATATAGGAAATGCCCTAAAAGATTCAAGGTACTCATTCACATCTTTCATACATGTTCCAGTTACATTATCTGCCTTAAATATTTATATTGGCTGTAACTATGACTTATAAAATATAAGAAAATCATCTTAATTATAAGGCATTGGAAATATTTTGTGAGGTAGTCCCATGAACCAATGTTGAAACATTGGCCTCTTTCTACTCAATGAGGTTAGGTGATTTTTCTGCTGTGATAGGAAATGCTGTCTGAGGAAAGAAGGAAAATTTCTTGCATATTTTAAACTAAGGACACAAAGTTATGGAGAAAATAATTGAAAAATGGTCATTTATTAAATTTAGACTTGACATATGAATTTCTGTTACTGTAGATGATTCCACAGACAATGCTGTTGAGGTAATGAAGTTTATTCTAATATATTTTACCTTTACAACTGAGTTTCATTAAGTATAAAGATAATTGTAATAACCCATTCAAAGGGGGAAAGTCTCGCACACCCCCATGACAGTATTTATTTAGATTTCTGTATTATTTAATAATCATGCCTGCAATAAAAGCAAAAATAAATAGGTGAAAGACCTGTTACTCCATTCATCATAGGTCCATTTTAGTTGAGTTCTAGGGAAGAAATTACAATTTGATGCTTTTTGTAATAACCCCTAGCATCTCAACTAATGAGTTTCTGAAGTGGCAGAATCATTTACTTTTATGTGCAGTTGACCATTCTTGAACTCTTCTTGGCTCTATATATAATTTATGTGTAATTTTATAAAATCAGTTTCTTTAATTTTAAATTCTACTAGTTAATTCCTCCTTTCCTGTTAATGCTACCCCAGTTCTGTGTTCATATTTCTTTACAAATATGAACACAGAACTGGGGTAGCATTGTAGAGAATTAGAAACTGAAGATCCAACAAAGTCCAATAATACATGTTTGGCTAGAGTGAAACTTGTGTGAGCCAAACATGCAAAATCAGTCCATTTCCTTGGAAGACCCTTTATTTTACATAGTAGATAAGCAGGTTCTGATTATTACGTTTGGGTAGGATTTTCACGTACACTTTCTATATATAACTACTCAAAGCTTTATCTAACCAATGCAAATTATTTTATTCAACAGATGTCTGGAAAATGTATATAGGAGTTAAACTTCGTCTTAGTGAAAAATTGATTATTCTTCCAGAAAAAGGTGTCAGGTTGTTTTTTGTTTTTTTTTTTCTGAGTCTTCATAATAAAATCTCTCAGAACAGCTGATAAAAAGAACTTGAAGTGTCTAATCAAGACTTATAAAGAGTTGCAAATAACTTGCATGAGAAGTAGTAACTCACAGAGGACAAAAAAATGGTCTACATTTTAAGTATTGAATCAGGCTCTTCTTTTTGCTTTAACTTTTATTTAAGTTGGGCTAATATACAGAGTTATGAAACATTATACAA
This sequence comes from Petroica traversi, assembly GCA_025920805.1. Taxonomy (NCBI): domain Eukaryota; kingdom Metazoa; phylum Chordata; class Aves; order Passeriformes; family Petroicidae; genus Petroica; species Petroica traversi. The sequence continues at coordinate 8,078,430 of JAHLSL010000080.1, read as the reverse complement.
ATTGTTTGATCTTTTAATTTAATTTTCTTCTATTTTTTTTGGAAATTGTGTTTTAGGCTAATATATGGTCATCATCCCCAGGAGAATTATATATGTCCATTACTTCTTCTCTGTAACCTTCAATAATAAGGAGTCATTTATTTTCAACAGATATTGCAGAAAGGAATGCTCTTCTCCATGTCAAGCTGATTTTATAAAACATTTTTTTAGTTTTGTCCCTTTCTGTCCAAGGCATTGCTATAGTCTTTGTGTTTTCAGTCACTAGCAACATTTCTTTTCATGAAACTGTAAGTTTAATGTTCATAACTCACAGTGCCATAGTCCAGAGACCCAGATGTTCCAAGAGGCTCACTCAGGTACCATGACACACAGCATTTCCATGCTCAGCTCTGGAAATGGAATTCATAATCTCAAGTGGGGACCTAAATTCCTTCAATACAGTAGTCAGATGGAGTTCAGTGCTTAGTTTCACAGCTCCCTACACACTGAACTGACAAAGACCCAACAAGAAGCACTGAAAGGAAAGTTTTCTCTGGCACTCAACACCACTCCCAGATTGGTGGCTCAGGCACCACAACATTCCATTGCCCACATAAACCCATGGCATTTCTTTTTGCACAGATCACTGACCCAGGACATCCTCATCAGCTCAGTCCATCCTGGAGATGGCAACATAAATTCATTTCCCTCTGCAGCCAGAGGTGGTTTGAACCATACATTCTCTCTTGTTACATGCTTTTTAATTACACTCAGAGCTTACTGGAATAGTGAAATTTCCATCCTTCTTGACTTTCCACAGCTATGGTATCACCTGGAACAAGCAAGAAATTTTAAAAGACTGACCAGAACAGAAATATATTACAAAAAGCAGATAATCCTAACTTCCACTATAACTTCAAATACTGAGATGTCATTCCAACATTCCTTACTTTCTTTGGAATTACACCTACAGTGAGAAAGAGCAATGGAGCCTAATAAAATTCTCTATATTCATATATCTTGTATACTAATATTTTTGAGTTTGAATATATATCCTTCTGATTAGAATTCCTTTTTGCTTTTCTTTTTTTATGTTTGCAATATGACTTTGCTGGCATCCTGCAAGCTTATCTTAAATAGCTAACTCCTAGTCAAATAATATTCTGCTCTGAGAGCCTTTGATATGCTAATAGAGCAATATAATTTCAGACTTGACTTCAGATTATTAAACAGTAATTATTCACAAACAGGTGAAACTCTTTCAGTTTTATTGCCCCTGTTTACAGATCAAAGATCACTCACTGGCTTAGCCCTCACGTCAAAGATATGATTTAACCTTTTGAGTTTCATCACAGGGAAGAGACCTGAGTTACAACTGCAATAATTTTTAATTGTCGATGAATAAAAGAAAGATCAGCTAGTCAAGGACTAGAAGCCTACACAAGCATAAAACCTGACTTACAAGTACAAAGATTCAGGCTGGATTCTTAGTTGACCTACCCATAAGCTCCACCATGGTTGGGAGATAAATTCTCTAACTTCTATCTTAATGAGTACTTCAGTAAATAATCCTGATATAAAGAATACCCACTTCAAAGGAATAAACTTTCTATTACAATGCTGTCAAATACATCTAGCATGTATTGTTTTAGAGTATGTCCTTCAACTATTTTATGAATACACATTATTATGTTAAAGAGCATTTTCATAGCAATAAGTGGGGATTACTCTTGCGAGTAACACTGCACAATGTATAAATGCAAGATCAGAGATTAATTCCTCTTTCAAGTTAATAAAAAATTCAAGAACATGTACTATGTTCTGTATATATATTAACCAGTCTTCAGTAAAGAGTAAATTGTGTTAAGAAATAATTCTCATTTTTTCTCCATCAATATTTCACTTAAATTTTGCAGCACTTATATTCACATATTCATATTGCACATATTTATACAGGAAAACCATATAATTTCTATTGTTCAGTCAGGTCTCAAAGGCTTTAAAGAAAAAAACCAATAAATTATCAGTAAAATTATTAATTTGCAGCAGTCTTTAAATGCATTTGAATAAACATTATTCCAGATAAAACCTATTACTGCATTCATGAACAACAAATATTGTTACAATGAATTTACTCCTCTTTTATAAGTCTCTAGCTTACAAACTGGGGCATTTTATTCTATATTTTATGCCCTGTTCTTTAGATCCACGTATGTGGATATATGACAGTGATATGTGAGTTTTGCAGATTCCTTCTGCACAGCAAGTGCAAAAGAGTACACAAAGCATCTTTTGCCTCTTTTTCCATCAATCAGTAATATCAGCAATATCAGTCAGCAAAATTGTAAGAGTATAATTGCCCAGGGATTTCTTTATTTGTGGTCCCTACTTTGAGGCTCTGAGTTCAAGCTACAAAATATCACAGTTGATCTGTGCCAATAAATTTATCTAATGGAGATGGGAGCCTAGTGGCAAAAATTTCTTTAACAGCAGTGCTGTTTCTTGACACGTACTGGCTGATGATGCCAGCCTCTTTCATTTGCTTTTCATGTCTTTACCATTTTCCTCTCTTATTTTCATCCACATTTTTCCAATAGTTTAAACCTGATGCCTTCAGACTCCTTCCAGAAGATGACTGTATGCAGCTATGTGCCACTGGTCTAGTGGAAGGTGTCCCAGTCCATGGCAGAGGGTGTGGAACTAGATGATCTTTAAAGTCCTTTCCAATCCAAGCCATTCTGTGATTCTGTGACAATGAACAGTTGCACTGCTTTGCACATGCTGACCCATCTCTGTACTCTCACCTGTTTTCTACTGCCTGACACTCTGAGCCAGTTGCAATGGAGAGAAGTTTTTGATCCTTTTTTATCAACATACTGAGGTCCTGATCAATGACTAAGACCCTGGCATTCTAACATCAAATTGCAATGAATTTTAGTAACACTTGTAACATCTGGAGAAATTAGAGAACTTTCAAAGCTAAAGGACAAAATTCTATTTCCACCACAGTTAGTATGTCAGGATTCCATATGAAAGAGCTGTTTGCTTTATCCGAGTCAGCCTTTTTTCTTGCTTTGGGAATATTTTACAAATAATATGAGCATTTTTTCACAGTCGTATTGATCTGCAAAAGATATCATTTGTTGGCAAGAAAACAGCCTGCAAATCTTTCTTTTCCAGGACAAATATTTCTTATTTATTATTACTTTGCCCTAGAAATATATAGTAAATAACATGTCCAAGACAGCTTGGCAAGGCATCATTTTTGCCTTTGTCATTCATCAAGGAACTAGAAAACTAGTACATCTTTCCATTCAACCTGTGTCAAAGATATTGGCGTTGCTATAGAAGACAGCAGCCACTATTTGTTTCTTTGACACTCAGAGTAATAACATTGGTTGCAATGAACTCAGTTTGTATGGCCATATTATCCTCTGTATGCACTCTACTTGGAAGCTTTATGCAATAATATTTGTCATATTCCCCATTTCTGGCTGCAGTTAATATCCATGAACAAGAAAAACACTGCAACTTTAACTCAGCAAGCCAGAAAAGACACCAGCATTACTTAGGTCTATATTTCTAGGTAGCAGAATACCTCTTACTCCTTCAAAACCTGCTGGTTGAAATTCCAGCTGATATTAAAAAAAAAAAAAAATCTGTCAATCCCTCAGTGGGATTCAATGGGATTTTCAGGTCTTGAGACACAGATCTGGCATCCAGATCCTCAAGGTTCAAAATGGCACTTTCCTGTAACCTATTGGAAATTTTGTGCACAATCTGCATAAAACAATTTCTGAGGTCCAGATTGAAGTTTATCTCTGCATTCTAGGACAGTCTTTTAAATATCAATTTGACATCCTTTACTAACATCAGGGTGTCTACCCTGCACTGCCAAAGCACATACCAAATCATTGAAATCTGATGAAGAACTGAAAACACAGTGACAATTTCAGATAATGCAACGCAGAAACCCTGTATTAGAGCAAGATTCTCTACCAAATTCTCAATAGGAATTCACCACTGACAAAATCAGGAGCTGTAACTACACTTTTTATGTAAGGACCAACTGGATTCCTGGTCACCCCTATCCATACTGTAGCAAGTACTCTGAATTAGCTCTATATTGCTTTGCATGTTTTCCAGGGGAGGACAATGAATAATCCCTTATGTAATTTTTAATTCTCAGATCAGATCAGCAATTTTCTATAGGCTGAGCTGAAACCATGAGAGACATTCATACCACCTCTATATGTTATACAGCTCCCATGTAAGCCCTGGCAAATGTCATCCAAAAAAAAAAAAAATTAGGATAAGTTGGACTTGATTCATGTCTATTTTAGTTCTCCTCCTTCCAAAGACAAACACAATCACATAGACTGGGAATAACTCTTCAGTTGTACTGACTTACTAGGCAAGAAAAAAATAATTACTTGTCAATGGGCATAAAATACAGGCAAAACTTCTTTCCATAATGTTGAGAATTTCACAAAAGAAATGCCAAATGCTCCGTGAGGACCAGCTGTAGGATGATTTCTTAGCACTAAGGGGATTAGAGACACGACACATTGATTGGAATAAGAAATTATCCATTGTGCTAGTGGAAACAATGAAATTAAATATAAGCTTTGCTCCTTTTGCCATACTCCCTTGGTACAGTTTTGTTTCATGTATGTTTGTAGTGTTTATTTTCTAGTCCAGTTGAACTGAAATGGGGACTCTATCAGGAACATACTGATAAATCTGTCTTCTAACTAATTCACACTTATAAAAGGTAATCAAATTTGGCAGATTTTGCAATTTAGCAGATGATATAAAAATAACCAGATTTTCTTCACAAGCCTCTTAAGCTAATAACCACCAAGGTTTCATACCCTAATGAGACTTCAGAAGAAGAATATTTATGGTCATTTGAGAACCGCATATATAACAAAATTTTCTTCCAAAACTTTTAGTTTATTTATTTATTTAAATATTCTAGGAGACAGGATAACAATATACAAAAAAAAAAAAAAAAGAGAAAAAGAAAAAGAAAAAAAGACGTTTGCCCAGGATGTGTGAAGGCTAGTTTATAGTATTCAGTTACAGTGTCTGTCATTTGTGTTTGCCACACGGAGTTTGCATAAAATGCAAAACCCATCAACACAAAGAACCATTCACAGTGGGAAAAGGTATTATCATTCTATAAGTGTGAAAACTGTCTCCATCAAAACACATGATAGCCCCAATGAGCCATCAAGGAGACTGCAATTTTTGGAAGGATCCAAACCTAAATCAACTGCTCAGTGATTGATATCACTTAACCTATATTCTTTTCTCCAAGCTGAATGTGAACCAGGTCATCTTCCTATGTCTGTTTTTAGGCCAACTCTACCCAGTGCTATAGTACATAGGGTAGAAACTGTTCACTCCTAATCTATCTCCATCAATTTTTGCACAGGCTTGCAGCCTTAAGAAATAAGATCAAAGCTTCCTGTGAGCTACACAGTGCTATATATGTACTATATAAACACTTTGACCACAGCAAATGCAAGGCCATTTGACTTAACCTTGGAGGCTTAATTAAACTCTAAATTGGTGTGATACAGGATGCATGCAAATATCTGTATTGCTGTCACATTCAGAATTCCATGAGACTTACCACTTATTCCATGAAATGCAAAAGACTGGATTATATCCTATACCTTTTGTGAGGGGAGTAAAAAGAGAGATTAAAAAGATTGTTCTGCTTCTTTCCATGTGTGAGTCCAACACATAGCTAATAATTTTTTTTAAAAAGTATAGCAATAGAAATAACCAGAAGATTTCCTTCTGTGCTTCCAGTTTTTTGTGTGACCTTCAGTAATTTCAGCCTCCCTCAGTTTCTTCTCAATTTCACCTCTGTTTTTTTCTGTAAAGATAACATTAAATTATTTTCTTCACAGAAGACTTTATAGCAGATAGTAAGGATTATATAAAAAGTGGAAGAAACCTGACAACTACTGTTATCAGAGCTGTTTTCACTTCTAGCTCCCTTTCCATTCACTGCTTCTGCCACTGTTTTCTGTGTTTCTCATCAGAATGAAGCTATGCAGCACAGGGAGAAATCTTCCTTCACAGTTGCATCTCGTGATTTTGCAGTGTTTCATTTCTTCATTTGTTTGTTCACTTGCACAGACAAGATAACTGCATAGTGAATTTTTATAGTGTCTTTGTATTATGTTGTTTCCTGGGAGAGAGCTAATTTTTTCCAGAGTAGCTGGTATGCGATTTGGATTTTTGCTGGAAACAGTGTTGAAACAGGGAGGGTTTGTTATTGCTGAGCAGGGCTCACACTGAACAGAGCCAGGGCCTTTTCTGCTCCTCACCTCACCCAACCACTGAGGGAGCTGGGGATGCACAAGGACTTGGGAGGAGACACAGCAAGGGCAGCTGACTCAAACTGGCCCAAGAGATATTCCAGACCATATAGCATCACGTGCAGCATACAAAACCGGGGAGAGGAGAAGAAAGGGGAAGAGGGGAGACATACAGAGTAATGGTGTTTGTCCTCCCAAGTCACCATTACGTGTGATGGAGCCCTGATTTCCTGGTGATGGCTGAAGAGTTTTCTGCCCATGAGAAGTAGTGAAGGATTCCTTGTTTTGCTCTGCTTGCATACACAGTTTTTCTTTCATTATTAAACTGTTTTAATCGCAATCCACAAGTTTTCTCGCTATTACCCTTCCAATTCTCTCTTTTGTCCCACCAGGGGGAGGTGAGGGAGCAGCTGGATGGGGATTACTTGCCAACTGCAGTTAAACCAAGACACTTGGTTATGCAAGAAATGTGGGCTTGAGTTGCAATTGAATTGTCTGGAAGATAGTTTAAATGTGTCATGAGCAGATTAGGCCAAGCAGTGTAAATGACAGAGGAAGAGCAAAAGATTTAGCATCAGAGAAATTTCAAGGTTTACCTGAAAGGAGAAGTGGAACACTCAGCACTATTTGTACTTTAGGCAACAAACATTTTGCTCCAATACAGCTGAGCAGTTTTTATAATATATTTAAGATTGTAGTGTGCCAGGGCATACACATACATTTTTCATGCTGCATGCTCTAACAGACTTGCAATGTCCTGAATTATAAGGGTATAACCAGGTTTGTAATATCCTAGACTGAAACTAACTATGAGATGGAAAACTAGACAGGCCAGCAAAAGAAAAACTTGTGGATTGGTGCTGGAATAGGTTCTGTCCCCACAAAGGTTGCCAGTTTCAGAGGACACAGCCTCAGAGCATCCCTTGGGCAGGATGTAGTAAGAAATGTTACAGCAGTAAGGAAAACCATACTTATGCCATAATGCAATAATAGCTCACACAAATGCCCCTGAGCCTGCAGAGTTCACTCAAAACCTTAATGCTAAGCAGAAAGCAGACACAACAGGGAGTATTCTTACTGTGTCATGTCAGGTTCCTATACTTGTCAGGGAAGGTTACTCCCTATAAAGTGCTCTGAATCATGCTCTGAAGGACAGTGTTGCTGGCTTAAGAGGGGTCTTAGGCATTTTGCTAGAATGACAATTTGTATTAGAATCAGTATGCATGAAATGGATGCTAAGACAGCTGCAGGTATGTCACTTTCATTCACATTGCAGAGGTACTGAAACAGTCTGTCTGTGGAAATCCACCACCCAGCCACAGAAACCAAGACAACTGTGGGACAATAAACTCAATCACAGAACAGGGGGACAATGACACAACCATCTGTAGAGCTCTTGGATTCCTGGTCTGTTCTCCCAATCATTTCCCAAAGTCGACTTTAGTGTATGGAGGAAAAAGTATGTCCTCAGGTTTGCTCCAGAAGGAGGCAAGACTGCGGAGAGGGCTAGTTGTGCAGTCCACTACCACAGTCTGATGCCAAATAAGAATAAACAGAGAAAAGATTAGCTACAGTCACTATAAACATTCAATAGAAGTCTGTGGTGAATCACTTATGAATCACTTATGAATCACTTCTGAAAATGCGGGAAATCAAAAGGGCAGAGTCATAAGGACAAAGTGACTCTAACTGGGAAAGCAACATTTTCAGATGCAGGAGCACTGTTAATTCTTATGCCCATCTCCTCTTCTAGTTTTACTGCAACACATGTGGTGACATTCCATCGGCATCAAAGCTGGAAGATAGTTTGGTCAGTAATCATGTGCGTCTTTTCATTATATAGTGTTCTTCACTGTGATGGATTTTATTCTTTGTTGTAATTACAAAAATTTTTTGAAAGGTACCACTATTGTCTTCCTTTAATCACACACCATTTTCAGTTCTTTCTTTCTCAGCACTCAAATTTCATAATAACAAAAGCAGAAAGCTGTTGTTATTACTAGGGCAAAGTTGATAAATACTTGAGTCCTTTATTAGCAAAATTTTCTTTAGCAAAGTTTAAAAACAATGCAGTTGTTTCCAATTCCTGCTCTTATCTTGTATTGAAATTCAAGACTAGGTTTTTGTATAGCTTTTTGAGTTTGTATGGGTTTTTTGTTTGTTTGGGGATTTGGGCGTGGAGGGGTTTGGTGGGTTTTGTTTTGGTTGGTTCTGTTTGGATTGGTTCGTTGGTTGGTTGGTTAATTGAATTTGATGCTGTATTATCAGCCTAAACAATTTCATTGGCTATGGTATAAATTAATAATATCCTGGATAGTTAACATTTTAAATGGATATGGCAGACCAAGGATAGGAGAATAGGTATCACAGGAGGTGAAATGTGTTGTTCAAAATTGGTATAAGATTAGTGTTTGAGCTAGAAATAGACTTCGAATTCAGACCTCCTTGGAGAAGACCATAGGATGACAGACCCTAAAACCTCTTCTACTCCCTGTCACCTTTATAATGGTTTGACTTAACATACCACAGCAGCTTTTCATCTTCCCCTTATTCCAAATTCAAATTGAAACCAAGGTCTCAAACACCCTAAATCAGTCTCCCATTTCACATTATTCCTAATATCTCAGCCCACACCAGTATCAGCATGTGATAAAATCATGTAGAAATAAAATAAATCACAGAATTGCAAGTCTGTAAAACCATCTAGGTTGGCAATTTATATATTGATTGTTCCATTTCTGTCATGCTTTGCCTACATGGGAGTGTCATGAATATATTATGGATGATATTGGGTCAGAGTGTTGTATTAAGGCATTTGGACTGCACCTTTGTCCTAGCTTGAGAAAACTCCACAGCAGTGACACTGCTGCACACATAACCTAAATAACAGCACTGAGATGTGCTTAAAATTAAAAGTGACAGAATAATTTACTAGCCATGTGGAATGCGATTAACTGTAATGAGATGACACTGACCAAAATGAAATTCTGAATTGAAGGATTTCCTAGTAACAACAAGACTATTAGGATACAGGACTAACTCTCTGTGAAATGCTTTATTTTTTCAGTCATGTATCTCAATGCAATCATCTGAATGAAAGTTGGGGTGGGACCACAGATTGCAAAGGGAGAGTTTGCTGGTTTGCACAGGGGAGAGAATGAGTGCCTTAATACGTTGTTTAATACATTACCAGCATGTGTTCAAAAATATGGTGCCTTCTTATTATCCAGCCATAGAATTCATAAAGGGCAGTGGCACAGCCAGTATAAAGAAATTAATAGGAGGCATATGAGAAAAATTAACAAATGCAAAAACAGCTTCCATAGAGAGAACCCAAGCTTTGCAACCAATCTTATTTTTAAAAATGGATCTTCAATAGCAATGAACCTGAGGTAAATGGAGTGAATGGGTTGGCATTATCTACAAAAATGGTAAAACTCCTAGAACAGTGAGGAGGGGTGTCCAGTGGCTCTAGGCATAGCAGTGTGAGACTCCTAAGAGATAAATTGTGGGTCTTTTCTGATCCAGAACTAAATGCAAATGAAGGAAATTCAAACTCCAGCATCTACATGCAAATTTGGAGCCATTAGAGATTTTCTATTAATTGACAGGATGGGCTGTGAGATGTCTGACCCTACATGACTGGAGAGACTGCTGAGAGGAAGATTTCACCCTGCAGAAATGCATCTTAATAGAAGGACAGCAAAACTGTCTGGGAAAAAGCTCCCAGCAATGACAATCATTGGTTCAGAACAAATACAGTCAAACAAAAAGGTCAAAGACAAAGTAATAAGCAGAAGCAGACTGACCAAGAGGACCAGGGCCCGGTTTATGTGTAGAGGGAAGAAATACAAAGGCAGAAAGAAAGTATCCACAGAAGGGCAGCCATGGAAGGGAGTGGACTTAACAAGCAGAATATGTTGCAGCTCAAAATGAAAAACTTCCTGAGAAAGAGAAAGAGAAAGAAGGTGATAGAGAGCTTGCAGCTGTGGGATGAGATGGATGATGAGTCTGACTCACGAAAGATATTAGAACTAAGAGCAGCATCACAGACAGAAATGCAGAAATATTTGTTAAGAGAAATCTGACTCAGTGTTAATGACCTGCTGAAAAACTTTCTCAGAAAACAGAAAAAACATTTCCCCAGTCCCCCACTCATTGCTTTTTTCTTTTAAAGGATGGTGGAGAATTGAAAACTTATTCACAGTGCCTGCAGGACAACAATTGAAATATTTCTATTCAGCTTCTTTTCACACAAAGAGGCTGATCTTTCTACTTTATAATCTTAAGGATCATTAAGGGTTGTAGTATCTGGATTTAAAATGATAGACCAAAAGCTTTTTTTCTGGAAAACTAGAGAATAAATGGAAGATAAGTTTGAAAATTCATAATAACCTATGAAGAGGTACTTCTGTTTTGCAAAGATGCTTTAAAAAACAGTTAAAAATAAACAAAATGCCTGATCCCAGAATTTGATGTGCTTTCCTTAAATACAGAAATATTTAGAAGGGCCTCTGTAGCATCACTTGCCACATTGCCTATTTGTTAAATTGGAAAAGCAAACCATTTTACTGTCAAGGAATAAGTGCAAAAAGGGAGAAAGAACAAAGGATGATTAAAGCATTTATTGATGAAACTGGTTCAGCTTAAACCAAAAATGTCAGTACTCTGTGTTAATTAAATCCTTAAAAGTGGTTTGTTTTTAAAGACAATATTAATTAGAGAAAGCTCATGAGAGAAGATACTGAGAGTTGTATGTCAAGTGACAGAGAGTTTTTTACTGTACAGCTGATTCTCAGATCTCACTAACACAATGAACCCAAGATAAAACATTCTCTAAACAAAACTTGCACCCTGGGTCTTACTGAAATAAGGAATGCAATTTCTCAAACTAGGTATCTACTACTGGAGGAGTGGGAAGACAAGAAAGGTAGAGAAGGAAAATGATACGTAGTTTAACCATGCCCTTCAGCCAGATTTTCTAGGTGCTGCAAGCAACCTGTTTCTGTAGGCTCCTGCTTTCTATGTGACTTCTAGTTACAGATCTATCTCCTCTTTTCATTTTTGCCTTTTCCTTTATTTCCTAATCTTATGGGATCTGCAATCAGTTGTAATCTGCAGCTTTTGAAAATATGATATCAGTCCCACAAAAAGACAATGGAATCTGCCGCTTCATAGTTTTTCAGACATTTTTGGGTCCCAATAATGGTAGCTTTGGTTTCTTATGAGTAGACGAAGACTTACAAGAGTGAGCTTTAGATATGATAATAGATAGGTTAGGTTTGGAAGGGTTACCTACCCTCAGATCAAGTTTCTCAGACACCCATCCAATCTGGCCTTAAACACTTCCAGGGATATAGATATATATTTGATATCTTGAGCTGGGTAGGTGGTGAAGGTGAGATTTTGTGCTGTGTCTGTCCTTTATGAATGGTTTCTTTGGTATTTCAGTTTGTCTACTACTGAGAGCATACCTTTCCTACAAAGCATTTTGGAAATTGCTTTTGTATCAAGAAACCACATTTGTCTTGAAAATTCCATGTGCACACAACACAAAATTCCTATTAACACATGCTTTTTTCTTTCATAGTATTTTATAAAATAACTTATTTTAGTAGTCTTTTTTCTTTTCATTTTCCCGGACATATGAAATGGTGACCTATGGTACTACTGACACTTGCCATCAGCAGAGTCTTTCTTGTCATCCTTGTGATGATAAATTTACTTTTATCCTTTGTAACTCCTGTACAACTGAATTTTAGTCCATAGGAGAAAACACCATCTACCCTTAGTTTTGTGCCTACAAAGAAAATTGGTGAAAATTAGATCACCCAGATTCAATTCAGACACAGTCTTCTGGTGCCTAGGCATACTTCAATTTATTTATATTTAGAAGGTCATTCTTTTCACATCAATGATTTAACACATGTTAAAATTCAATCACTCTTGATCCTCCTTTCCATCTCTGGAAAGGCATTAATTTAAATAATTTTTTGAATTAGTATAGGGAGAGAGCTTAATGTGATGAAAATTTTATACTCCCACTCCTCCTGAAAACACATAACTAGATCTTTAGATCTAGATTTTCCAAGATATTTGTTCCTACTTATTTCTATAGAGGATAATTTGAAGTTTTAGTTTAACCAACTTTTAAAACCTTCGATGTTTTTCAGAGGAATGAAGATGCCTAAATAGGATACAAGTATCTCAGAGTACTTCTGAGAACTTGGAGTTTAAACTCTATTTCTCACTTATCCATCTATAAAATGGGTATAGTATTGCAGCACTATAGTGTGCTAAGCTACAAAATGTTTTTGTATGCCCAGGTATAGCATTCAGTAAATAAATTGCAGTGAAACTCATGGAGAGGATTTAAATAGGCTCCAGTGAACCTGGGAACAACTTTCATCACCTATGAATGGACTTGGAGTTTAAACCCCTAAAAGAGCTCTAAATTTGTTTATTGCCACTAACTTAAAATTTGCTAGTTAAGTGATGTATACTATCTACCTCCTCATTTGTCATTTTCAGGTTACTTTCTTTATACAGAAAAAGGCCTTCCCTGGAACCAGAACAGGCAGTATACATTTTCAAAAGATATTTTTTACTCTGCACTTTCAGGAGATTTTTCCTTTACAGAAAGATAAACAATGAGATCCCACTGGTGAAAGAAGAAAAAAATGAAAATTAAAGAGAGAAAGACAAGACCCAAGCTGGAGATGGGTCAGACCTGAAGCCTTTTTCTGAGATTTTATGTTTCAGTATTTTTTCCATGAATCTCAGAAATTATGCTTTGTTTATTTAGATGTCAGATTTAGTCAAGACATCAACTTAAACTTTCAAAAGGAGGTCTATAATGATTTGACTGGCAGACCTTAAATATGATGAAGAAAACAGGTGTCACTGAAATGCAATTTCCATAGATGGAATTGGTCACAATTATTTTCCAACATCCCCTTTTATTTGCATATGTATTTACTGCATTCTATTTTTCATAGTGTTTCATAGGTCTAATTTCACACTTGTTTCCATCAGCTTTGTGCCTTGTTGGTAATTTGAAGTTCCAGTAAACTGTTTTTTCTACTTCCTTCCTTGGGTGCCAATAAAACCTCCATCTGTGTTAAAAAAATAATATTGATGTGCAGATTGAGTACGAAAATATACCTAGACCAGCTTCAAACAACTCCTGATGATTTCACTAAATCTTTTTAATAGCCACTGTCAGTGGGAACTCTGTGTTCTCAGAGAAAATTACTTGCTCTATTTCTTCAAAATCGGTATTTGATTTTTAAAGCAAAACAGCCTGAGGCTAAAATAATAGACAATTATTTTGTCCCCAGTCAAACTGAGATCTGTCAACTAAGATCCTTTATGGGACATGCAGTGGATGTCGCGTGTTTTACTTGGAAACAAGAAATTACACTTAGTAGTTTAGTTTTACTGATTGTCCTATTACGAAGTGCTGGTATATTAACTGGTTTAGTTATTGCTTTAACAGTTTTATTTCAGTGGGTAAAGGATTATACTGGTCCAAGGACTTTTACGGCTCTTCTTTCCTTAGCTTATTAAGGTATACTAACTGAAATGTGATTACACCAATCAAACGTTATGGTAGTTGGGCCAGCATAAAATGTAATATGGAAAACCCTCATGATTTATTCAGGGTACTTCCCACAGTCCATGAATTTGATCAGGATGTAAATTCAGATTGCTTCTTCTCCATTTGAAATTTGGAAATACAAGTAATAGGTTCCAGTAGAGAAAGTAATATGTCAGGCTCTAGAACAGGTAGCAAATTCCAAAAGCTCCCTCAAAAGGGTTGAGGGTAACACAGATCCATTGTTTTCCTCACTAGTTCTGTGGAAAATCTCTCTCAGCTACAACTGTATGCATAAGTTATCATGAGATGAAGTAGGGTGTGGATTTATATGTACACAAGTTGCTCTGTAAAGAGAAGTTTCCTGCAAGCACAATTCTATCCTGCAATAAGCTGTCATCGCTTGTCCTGCAGAGAAAGTGAGAGCTTGTTCAGAATCACTGTCCTGGAATAAACCCCCTGACTTTCTCCATGGCATCTTGTTTGCATTGCCATACAATTAGAATCAAGAAGCAATTTTTATTTTTTTTTCACTTCTTTCTACTGATTTTATTTTGGACAACCTCTTTCACTTCAATAAAGCTACTTTGGTGAATATATCTCTTTCTTTTAAGTAACTGATCATAAGCTTAACACGAAGTACACGTTTAAGATCATACTGAGTGATGGAATGTTTAAAGCAAGGTTCATGACAAATGATTTTATTTATTTAAGTTAGGCATTCTGTTTAAACAAGTCAAGAATGCTTGTATCATCAGTAGACACACAAGATCCCTTAATAGGTCATTCCAAAAGTCCATCTACTTTAGCATCTTAACTTTACAAATGCCTACAACAGAGCAACATGGATAGAAAGGACCTGTAGCAACATTTCCCAAAAATATTCTCACTTTTTTGTAACCCATTCTAACTCAGTGGCTTATGCCTTTGTTTTTATACCCTCCACAGGGTTTTCTTCCAGGAATCTGTCTAGTAAGTCCTTGATCCCATGTCATCTTTCAGCATCTTAAATGTAATATGGTGTAGAGTTCCCTTGCACAACCACCTCCTGTGAAGAATCAAAAGCTCAGTAGCACAGATGGCAAAGATTCAATAAGGCATCTCTTTTCTACATGTATTTTTCTGATACTTTTAGTTTTTCTATGGAAGTATAATACACAACACACCTATCAATGCATTATAGGTAATTTATAGATTCCAAGGGTAAGACTGAAGAGTTTTCAGATTAAACACAATAAATATGGCATTGTGTATGTGCATGAGTGCCTCTGGTTTCTCTTAGGCACGTATCTGTAAGGTTTGCTCATGAGTTGAGGTAGTAATAAGTAGAGAACTGACACACAAGACCATCCAGTTCATTCATGAGCATTCATCAGTCCTCTCTAATGGAAGCAAAATGCTTAATCTGGTGAGAAATTTTTGCATTTTTTAAGATATGATATTCTGAAACATAAATATACCAAGAAATATGGCAGCTATAATAAAACTGTAAATGACATATCAGAATGGAGAAAAATGTGCACTGAAATCCTGGCCAAGAATGTCTATATCATTTATGAGGGCTCATCAAGAGAAGTTTTAAACTGCATTTTCTGCATTTTAGCAAGGATAAACACATGGGTTTTGAAACACTGAAGAGTAAATTACTAAACCAGCAAAAATCTCAATAAATCATGATATACAAACATGGAACATTTGAAAATGTGCCTCTTTGAGTTTGGACAAACAGTCAGAACTGTGTATACTCTACAAGAACGTAGTACAGACACATAAATTGTACACATATATCCCTCCATAGCAGACTGCTTTTCTTTAGCTTCAGTTGATTGTTGAAGGGACTTTGGTTGTATGCAATTTGTGTGTCATTCTTCAGCAGCAATGGGGTTGTTGAAAAGTTGCAAGGGTTAATTTCAGAAGAACTAATACCAGGAGAGGATATTTATTGTGCAGCTGCCTGTGTTTTATTGTCTAGTGATATTGAAAAAAACTTATCACTTAGGCAGCCAAGAGAGCTCCTTCATTGCCTTGGGAAAAAGAAAATATCATATTTCATTACAAATATCATAAGCGTTCCAGGTTTTATCACTGCATTATACACCAGGGAACCTTCTGATCTGAGCTATCACATCTGTCTCCCATGTTGGCTGTCCTTACACAGCAGGATGAATTCATCTGCAGGAGCATGTTACTTCCACACTGAGATTTTCAAGTCTGACTTCAGGCACCTGATGCAACCTTTTGTGAGGGTTTTTTACAAGATGATGTGACATTTTTGAAAAAAGAGGGAGAGATAAACTGTTCCTTTGGATGGGAGTAAACATGAAGGGTTCATGTTCAAACAATAACATCAAATCACAGTAAAATCTTTTCCTGGATTTCAAAGATCTAATGTGAAAGACCAATTTAAAAAGATGCTTTTAGTTGACTCAATGACGCTAATTCTACATTTACAGAAGAACATGCATTTTATGAGGTTCATGAATTCTTAGGAAGTTATATATTTATTAGCAAGCAGAAGAGAACGTCATGTATTTTCCCAACATGGCTCCATTCTCTTTCCAACAGAATAAAATAACACTTTCTAAGATTTCTCTCAGAATCAGAATTCAAGTATGTAAACTTAATTTTCTTAATTAATTTCAGAAATTGGTAAAAATTATTCTCTAGATAAAGTGGAAAGATAATGTAGTACTTCAGTTTTAATAATGGACAACTGCAAAAAGTTTCTCAAAAATTAGAAATAACTGATTTACAAGAAAGTATGGAATCACCAGCTAGAAATGTCTTTTTAAAAAGTGAACTGAATAAAGAGGAAGCAGGATGAAGGCTCTTTAACCAATATAGGTAATTTATGAACTTCAAGAACTCATTAAACAATGTTTTCTTTAGCTTCTTGCTAATCCAAAGTGTCATTTTACATAAGAAAACTCTAAATTTGGGGGGAAAACTTCAATTCTTTCTACGAGCACACAAATCTCTATTTAAAATGAAAGAAATTACTGAAATAAAAATAATTCTTGGTTGGAGAAAAATCAGTTCAGGAGTGTAAAATAAGTTAATTTAAGGATCACTTAAAAACTTGTATTCTTTCAGACATTACTCATATAGTTTGCAATCCATAAGAAAAATAATTTACAATCTAGTTCCAGCCACTGTAGCCTCCTATGGATACTATTCAAGGCACGTAATTTAACATACAATAAAAATTTCAGTAACTCATAGATTTCAGGTGGGGCCTAAGTGTTGACCTAGAATCTGGGACAATTCACTGCAACAGTGAAGGTTGATGCCGGAATAATTTTTTCCTTTTCTTTTATATACCTTTTACACAGTTCTGTGTATCCACAAGTACTAGAATGCATACTTGTAATCCTTCACTTAGTTTAGTGCTTAGTGTTTTGTAAGCGTTCTGCAGGCCCTGAGACTTAACACCCCAAAACTGCAGAGCCAGGGAGACCAAACATTCCTACTATCTCAGAAAGCCAAGGTCCCCTAGCAGGACAGATTCTGTAAACTAGAGCTTAGCCCACCCCAACCTCATTATTGGGCTCCCTTGTTAGATATGCTGATGTGTAAAGTCTATAACTGGTGTGTATGATTGATGGTGGGTGTGCATTTTGCCACACTGTCACCTGGGTGAAGTGGATGTATAAAACAGGATCCTGATTAAAATACCGAGGTAAAGACCCCAAAACCCTCTTAACCAGCTTCATCATAACACCAGGAAAAAGGCATCAGGTAATACTGAATTAAGTATGCCCATACATTCATGGTTTGGTAGTTGATAATTTTGATTAATTTATCACATTATAACCTCATTCCCTCATTAACACCAAGAAAACAAGAAATTCAAAACTTTATTGAAAAGTGCTCTATTCTGGCTCCATAGAGAATGGCCATGGCTGGATGTCTTACATGAACTTGCTCTACAGGAAGCAAACTGAAATTAAGAGCAAATGTTATTCCTTTGTTAGATGAAATTATCTTCTCACAGCTTCATATCAACTACAAATTCAGGGCTGCACCCTCTTTCAGGTATGTGATTCAGTATGATTTACTGAACTCAGTCAATCAGGAAATAAGCACTGTTTCATAGGAAAAAAAAAAAAAGGCAAATTTATTAAGCTTTTTACTGCACAGATTGTTGAATCTCCTTGTCACAGTCAGAATGCAAATCACATGTTGCAAGTCCAAGTAGATATCTGGTACATTAGTTCTTAGTATATAGATGTTTTATTTTTTTATTTATCTCCCTATACCACCATCCTCCCACCCCATCACCACAATCTTCTTTAAGAATGTTTGAAGAAAAAGTATTGCACACTGGTGGTTTGACCTTGGCTGGTATTCAGGTGCCTATAAAAGCCATCCTATTACTCCCCTCCCCAGCTGGACAGGGAACAGAGCATGTTACAAGAGGCTCGTGAGTTGGGATAAGAACAGGGAGAGGTCACTCACCAATTACCATCCTGGGTAAAACAGTCTCGACTTGGGGAAGTAAATGGGGTTTTTTTATCAGTCAAAATCAGAGCAGGATAATGAGAAGAAAACAAAATCTTAAAATTATTTCCCTGCACTCCTCCCTCCTTCCCAGGCTTAACTTTATTCCCTATTCTATCCCTCCCTACTCTCTTCAGCAGTGGAGGGAGAGAAGGGAAGGGAGTTACAGTAAGTTCATATTGGTTGTGCCACTGCTTCCTCCTCGGGGAGAGGAGTCTTACTTTAGGATGTGTATCTGTTGGTAAATATAAAGGTTCAAACATCAAGTAATTTTTGGAGGAAAGTCCCATTCTGCAGGACATTGCACAATTTCCATCAAGAGACTGACCATGCACAGGGAACTTAGATTTTAAATGTACAATACAAACTTAAAGACAGTGATTTCCCTCTTACCTTTCAATGTAGCAGGAGTGGGAATAAGAATAACTTCCAGGATATCTGGAAGGACATATTTCAATTGCTCCCATTCGATGGCTCTAAATACCTATACCCCAGTACTAAAGAGCTTCCTTTCACCATTTTACTTCTATGGCATTCATTGTTTAATACAGCAGAGAAGATTAAGAGCTTTCCTAGTGTTACCAGGGTGGCTTTTTATCTGCATTGGTTTAGTTTATTTAAACTATGCTTACAGTACAAGAAAGAAACCATTTAGCCTGAATACAAGAATCTTAGACAATATTTGTACAGGAGATTTAAAGTGACAGACTTAAACAGCAAGTATGCTATCTAATATCCCTCTATTTATCTACTATTTCACAGAACATACAAAGGCATTATTGCAAAACAAATGAGAACTCTTGGAGTCACCATGAGCCTTCAGTAATGGATACGCAATATTGCTTTGTTAAAGCCCCCAGCCAGGGTCAATATTTAATATGAAAAGTTGAAGTGAAAATAAGTCTTTTTCCCTCTCTGATGATTGGAGGTAAACCAGGCCCTTTTTCCTTTCCATTCAGCCAAGCCTTTGGTCACTTTAGGATCTATAATTGACTTGAAATCCAACACAGCCTTAAAGCAAGAATTTTCCCTTTTTAAAGAAAGCAACAGGTAATTTTGTCAGCAGGCAGTATTGAGGTCCATTTAGAAGCCATTTCATAAATACAAAATTATCTACCTGGCATGAGAGCCTCATTTATATTTTTCTTAACTTCTTATGTAGACTTTGTTTTTACTAGAAAAGACCAAAAATAATACAGTCAAATTACAGCTAAGCACCAAGATCTCTTCAATTTCTTATTTTCATCTTTTTCTTTCATGGAATTTAGATTTTTTTTTTATTTGAAAAAGCAAGTAATTCTTCCTGCCTTTCATAGTTGAATAATTTTAGCTATGCCATCTGAGAAATTTTTCCACAGTGTTTAATTTACCTGTAGCACAATTCAATTTTTTATAAATCCCTGAAGATCTAGTGCTTTTATGAAACTTAACTAAATAAGTTACATCAATCAGTACAGCATCACTAACCAAACTATGATATTTTCCAAAAAAATGATTAGTGATCAGGGAAATCTAATACTCTCTAGCTTTTTGAGGGCATTCCCTCTTCTATTAGGAGTATCATTAGGTTATTAAATGGCTTCTCCAAA
This sequence comes from Petroica traversi, assembly GCA_025920805.1. Taxonomy (NCBI): domain Eukaryota; kingdom Metazoa; phylum Chordata; class Aves; order Passeriformes; family Petroicidae; genus Petroica; species Petroica traversi. The sequence goes on along the minus strand of JAHLSL010000080.1, from coordinate 8,058,427 downwards.
CTTTTGATGTGAAGAATGTCCTCCATTAAGAAAGGGTTAGAATGTCCTTTCTCAGAGGAGGCATAATATCTCAGATTATATGATAAAAATTGCATGTGATCTGACCGTGTAAAATGATCAAAACTTTCCTTGGATAAAGATATTGGGTTTTTTATAACCGGCATAACCTGTTAACAAGCAAATATTTGGGAAGGGGGGTTTCAGTTTTGTCTCAATGGAAATATGTTAACATAAAACCCACAGACATAAAAAGTGTCCCTGCTCCCAGGTTTAGCAGTGGTACAGTTACCTTTAAGAAAAATTTCATGAAATTTCAACAGAACTGATATTAGAACAACAAAGTGTCATACTGAAGGAACAACTCAGCTTCTAATAGGGTTTCCAAACTCTAGAAGGAAATCTATTTCTGAATTATTACCTAGTAAATTCCAAGTTTATCCTGTTTTCTTAACATAAAACATATGATCATTTTGGAGACCTCCTGGTCATCATGTGAAAATACTTTTTACTTTTTACTCCCCCACTCAAAATTATTTGCTCTGTTTCATAAGGGAAGGTCCCACTCAGGCAGCAGGGAATTAACACTTGTGTGTTATTAAACTAGCAACCTGACCCTCAAAACCAGGTTCCTTCAGGGACATTTATCTCAGTAACTTTTGCGATAGTCATGCTGGGCTCCTTCAGCAGAGAAGGAAAATCAAAATGCTTCAAACAAGACTCATTGAACCATTTTGCACATTTCAGTTTGGGTAAGAGAAAACATTTCCTGCAAGTGCTCCCTTTTTTCTCTATTGACTTCAAAATAGTTCTACTGATTCCAGTTCTTGCAAGCTGAATAAACATCCAACAACAGATGCCTATGTTTTCCCAAAGGATTTACAGGAGGAGCATCAACCTTTTTGCTTTATTATACAGTGTTTGTTTGGTAGCAGGGCAGGTTTTGCAACACCATTTGCATAAATTCATATCTCACATTCTCACCTGAAGACTTGTAATTTACAGAAAAGTGTTAGGAAATTCGCAGCAGACAAATCCAGGCGAAGGCTTGATGGACATCACTGTTCAAATTTTAAAAATTGTTGCTACAGTATTCCTACATCAGACACATATAGTATCTACATTTCAAGTAATGCCACAAGAATGAGGAAAGGAAAAGCAGGAAGCCAAATTCAAATTCCTTTCCTATCTTAATGTAGTTAACCAATTAACATGGATTTAAGTAATTTTCTATGTAAACAGGGATATTAATTAAGTAGGTACAACACAAGTAAGGCAGGAAGCACATATAGATCTAAGCCTTAATTGTTTTTCTCTGTCCAAAATACAGAATATTTTTCATGATGGCATGGAATCAGGACATTAGTATTAGGTGGGGGTCTAAGATTTCTCACGGAGACCAGTTGTTCATTAAGAAAGATACTTTTTCACTAAATTAAACAGTCTTTTCATTTAACCCTGAATACTCCCCATGAAACTGTACTATTTAATTAATTGTAGCTGACATTGGTTTCTGAATGCTGAAACCTTTTTTCTTGCTTCTCTCTGGAACGCCAGATTTCTTATTCTACCACCAGTTAACAAGAACTGGCTTTGAAACAATTGTACAAACAAACACAGACTATTGAAGCATCTTAAATGCAAAAGCTCTGCAAAGAAGGATCTCTGATAAAGGAAACAAGCATGGCAAGAGATTAAAAGCGGAAAGCATCTGGAAAAAGCAAATAAGATGAGCTTCTGGAGTGAACATAGTCTTTAGAGTTTAGAAGTATGATTTCCCCCTGTGTTATTCCCTAATGAAACACAGAGGCAGGACAGTGTAGCTTACTATATTGGCCGTGCATATTGCCTGAGGCTCACTTGCTTCATTCTAGGATTTATACCAAAGATATCCAAAGCCATATACAGTAAAAAAATACTGTTCTGAATACTCTTGACACGGTTAGGAGTAAAACTCAAGAAATTTTTTTTTGTTCAATCATTATGATTGATTAAAAGAAAAATCTAATGGTTAGAGAGAGATAGCATGCAAAAGTGAAAAATGACATTAAGTTAGTGAAAATATTTTCACTAGCTTGTTCAGCTGTAATATTTTTATCAAACTATTTCATCAACAGAATGAATTTAGCCAGATCATCTTCTCTAACTCCCTATTGCAAATGCTGATCTGAAACCAAGGAGGAAAAGGAATGGAACATATTAGCCTGGAAGCAGAGATTATTTATCCTATTGCCTTTGTAATTGCCTTCAGATAAACTTGAACAATCCAGCATGCAGTACAAGTTCAGACCTAAAAGTTGTGTTAATCCTCAGATTTTACTACCCTTGAAGATGTTGAAGAGTAGCTGGGCACCAATATCAAGAATAAGAATGAAAATATTTGAATATTAAGTTCTAAAATAATTTTTCCAACTGGCATAATCCTATATGAATCCTTTAGCACTTGCTTGCAATCAGGGTACATTATGATCTGTGATTTTCTCTGTCATCTGTCCTGAATACAAGACACAATATTTGTCTTCTAGGGTAGGATCAGATTATCAACTGTAAATGCCTTTCAGTGAGATAATCATCCTGGGCTGCTTTGGCAGTCATTGAAGAGAAACTGACACATTTATCTAAAAGTCTTTACATTCCTTCTCAACACTTTCACATTCTAAAGAAGGTAATTATTTTCTCTGTATTGACCATAAAATGAATTGATCTGAACTTAGCTGAGAGAAGTCACCCTTGTGGTTCCCTCTCCAAGTGCTGGCACTTAGACCTCCATATACTCATCTGCCCATGGCATAGGCAATTCCTTACACAGAAAAGGAGTTAGAAAGGGATTTTATTGAGAATGTAAAACAGGCTATGCTCACAGGCACAAGACATGGCCACGTCTACGCACTGACCAGCCCAGTTTTCCACACAACCCTCACCCTTTATTCCCTTATCTGTTTTCCTATATTTGTTCCTCTCCCAAACACCTTGATCTTTCCATTTTTCACCTCTGGTTCATTACACAAGCATCCCCTAGTAAGTAATCCTGGAACACTCTTCCCACCACCACACTATATGTCTCATCCCCATAAGCAGGGGGACTTCCCTGCAGTCTTTTACTTTGTAATATAACAGCACATATTTGCAAGAGTGAGAGCTAGAAGAACAAGATTTGTCATCAAAACGTGGCAGAAAAGAACACTGAAATGTAAGGACTGAACCACAAGGTAATACAAACCAGAGCATCTCCCATCTGGCCTTTAGTGATTTCAGTGCATCATCCCTTTAAATGTGCTTTTTCATCAGCTTTACCTCACTGTGAAACTTTCATTTCATATTCAATTTTTCAGGCATTGGACATGGCTACATGGCAATATTGTCAATATTTATAACTGCATGAATGTTGTTTCTCTTCAGTTAACTTGTTAAAACTTTCTGGAATACTGTATGGCAGAACAGTTACATAATATCAGATTAAATGTTATGTTGGCATATGGCCTCCATAAGGTTTTCAAAAGGTTTTAACTATTTTCTCCCAATATATCACAATGAAGAATGCTCTTTTGTTTTAGATTCCTGTGGGGTCACAAGGGAAAAAGATATGCTCTTTATGAAAAGACAATAAAATATGTCTGGGAAGCTTTAAACTTTACTGTTTTTTTGACAGCTTGTCTTTTCTTTTTTTCCCTTCCATTTAAAACCACTTCAATCCACCAGTTCTGATTATATTTCTCTTTTTCCCTACCAAACAAAACCAGAAAACTCCAAGCACCTAGTACATAAATTTATTTCTCTCTTTATCTTGAACTCCACTAGAAACTTTATTGTCTGCCAATTGGGTCTCGCTCATTAGCAGTGATTTTGTGGTATCACTTTACAGCTGACTTAGTTCTGACATATAAGATCAGAAAACCCTGAGCCTAAATGCCTCAGTCATAAATTTTAACTGTCCTTCAGTTTAAATGCTTCCTGGAGAGTGTTCTCCATTCAGTGATTTGATGATGCTGGGGTTTTTTTCCCCTCTGTTATTACATTGCCCTGTAGAAATGCTGACAAAGATTGGCTGCACAAGTTCACCCTGTGTCAGCCTTTCATACCCTTCCAAGTCTAAATGCTTCTGTTGTCATTACCAAGAAAGATTCAACATATGTAGATGCATATTCTGCACACTATTATGCTTCCAGCAGCCAGATCATTTCTTTTATCATGCTGTCAGCTTTTTTCAGCTACTAGAAAGTGCCAGTCTTTGCACGTAAGATCTGACTCACCCTGTGTGACACAGAGGCTGCAGGAAACACAGTGACCTCAGTATTTGGAGGCACATGTGGACCTGTAGACTCTGCAAGGAGAAGGGACCCCCAAACCCCAGAGTGTTCATGTTTTCAAAGGAACAGTCACAGTTGATAAAATATTCATGTGTATGCTGTGTAAATTGCCCATTTTCTCAGTTGTTAAGATTCTTATGTGTTACACGCAAAGAATAACTAAAAAAAAGCAAACATCCCAATAAAAAGGTTTTCATAGTATATAATCAAATCAGTAATATCTTCTCCTCACATTTGTTTAGGATTATCATGCTCTAAAACACACGCTAACATATGTATGGAGTGCAAGAGGATACTCAAAAAGTCATTTTGAGCCTTCCCTGCCCAAACCAAGCACACTATGAACAAGTAGAGATGCTATGGTGGACCTATGCAGAAGATGGATTTGGGGCAAAAACCAGCTGTTTTTGACTGATTAGTCTCATGGCAGAAGCCTGATGTGCTATGAATCAATGCTTGTTATCATTATTATCCCTGGAGGAAACCAGGATCCAGCTCTGAGGAGCTTCCTTAATTCACTGATATACAACACCCGGGTAGAAAGTGCAGTCCAGGATGTTTATTCTGATGTGGGATTAATATAGATGAGCATCTTAAATACAGAACAAAATTTAGGCAAGAATAACAATTTACGCTTTAAGACAGAATCAAGAGGAGAGAGATAGAGACACATATCAAATCCTGTGCTCAGTTTTGTGTCCTTCGCTACCAGAAAGACACTGAGGTGGTGGAGCATGGCCAGAAAAGGGCAATGGAGCAGGTGAGGGGTCCTGAGCACAAGTCTGATGAGGAATGTCTGAGAGAGCTGGGATTGTTTAGCCTGGAGAAAGGGAGGCTCAGGGGGGCACCTTATTGGTCTACACAACTATCTGAAAGGAGGCTGAAGCCAGGTGGATGCCAGTCTCTTCTCCCAAATAACAAGTGATGGGATGGTACAAAAAGGTCTCAAGTTGCACCAGGGAAGCCTTAGGAGGAAAAATTACTTAACTGGAAGGGTTTTCAAGTGAGAACAGCATGCTCAGGGAAGTGTGCCGACATGGCACTTGGGGGCATGGATTAGTGGTGGACTTGGCAGTCCTGGGTTACTGTTTGGATTCAATGATCCTATAGGTCTTTTCCAACCTAAATGATTCTATGTACAGCAATTGTAGGGGTAGTGGGGATATTTGAGTTAGGGCTGTATAGGCAAAGAAAAGATTCAGGAAAAAATAGGAGCAAGAATAAGAAACAACATTATGGACAGCAAGGATTAGGGGACAGGTGAGAGAATCAGAAATGGGACACAAGAAGCTCAACAGGAGTCTTTAACTTGGAAAAAAAACTGACAGAAGGAGAAGCGAGTGAAGAGAAATAGGGACTGAAGCCTGAGATCTTGCATAGTAACACTTTTTCCCTATGTGCAATATTTTTTTCAGACTATGGAAGGCTGTAAAATGCAGAAATGGCCTTCCATCTGACTAGGAGGAGTAGTGTTGATAAGAATATTATAACTATTTGTGATGGGGTAGCAGGCAAGAGCATCACTTATATTCAGTGACTATCTGATGCTATGAATAGTGCAGATAAAGTAACAGAACAGGCACTAGTGCCATAGATAGCTCTTGCCTGGCCCAGATGCAGCAGACACTAAGACAAAATAACAAATAGAACTAGGAGAACTGATCTGGAAAGCAGCAGTCACAGGTCCTTATAGCCCAGTGACTCAAAAGCAAACTGCTCACTTTACAAAACTTTCAGAAGAAGGTACATAAATGGACCTTTTTTTCCTTTATCCCTATTACTTCACAAAGAGTATCATCCCACTGGGTTATCTCAGCATTTCAAACTCTTCTCAGACTTACTGACCACCTGCAAAATATTGGCAATTATTTTTTAACCTATTTTACCTAATAAACATATAATTTCTGACACATAAATTAAAATAGCAGTAGTTTTTGACAACTCTGTAACAACACATCTGGCTTCTCAAGCAGGTTCTGTGCTGCCATCTCTTCTCTAACCATCAAGTTCCTGTGGTGCTACATGAAATTTATTTCCTACCGCAGGAAATGTGGGGTAAAAAATGTTCTTTTATTTTGTGCAGGAATAGAAATGAATGCCAGGTACTTTCAACGTCCCACAAAAACTTCCAGGTTTGCTTGTATCTTAGGTTTGAAAATACTTATTTGCATAAAGCAAGTTCATGTAGAAATAGTATAGAATATTGACAAGACTTACATCATTCTACTTTTAATTTAAGATAAAGTCCCTTTCTTTAATTTTTTTCTCATTTTCCCCCCTAAATGGAGTAACTCAAGTCATAGAAGAAAATAAATTATCTGCTTTGGATACCACAAATAAAATTTCTCTACTCGTGTTATTGTCTATTAAAAACAATGAACTAAAATCAGCGCAGTACTTTACAAGAAGGATATACTACTTCTGTTGTCACTTACTGTACAGTTTAAACCATCTAATTCTTACCACAGCTTATCACATTCCCTCTGAACAAATAATCATCATGCCTGAATTTTCAACCAGGAACATTAACCTTAGACCTCCTCTTACCTCAGAAAACCTTACTTATTTCCTCTAAGGAGGAAAGAAACCCTTCGAGGACACTTGGGCTTATAATGCCACTTTCTATTCTAAAATTAGCTGCATGAAAACTGTTTTCACTATGGAGAATTAAATGTCTCTGGCTTTTTTGCAGTGATCAGGTATCATGCAAAGCTCATGGAGAGCAATTGCTTTTCTTTAGAGAAATGAATTAAGTCAGATTCTCAACTGATGTAAAGTGACAGTTTAAATGTCAAGGTTTACCACATGTGGAGCTGGTCAAGTAGTCCTAATTTCCATAAAATATACTGCTGAATGGGAAAAAAAGTCTGTAGACCCTATTAAAGTGTTTATCACCAGGAATCTGAAACAACTAACTGCCTGGTTTACAAATTCAGAAACACAGGGATGCAATTTCCTGAGCCCTGAAGCCCTGCATTCAAGAAAGGTTCTTTGGTATGATACAACGTGCTGGCTTTATACAAAACTTACACCAGTCTAGTTTCCTTACTTGTTAATTAAAGCAATCTGGTAAATTTGCAGGATATGTCAGGTTTCCATCTGCTTCAAATAAAAATTAAAAAAAAAGAAAAAGTTAAAGAAAGCATCATCCATGCCCTAATATTCAGACCTGAGATTAGGTGCCTAAATCAGTATCAGGCATGTCCTAAGCTCCTTCTAGAGATGAGGGGAGATGAGCCTCTCCAGAGGGATTCAATCCACGGCTCTTCACAGCTTTGTGTTGGTGAGGTTTCAGGTCTCAGCTGGAATCCCAGCAACAATGGAACAATGGAACAATGGAACAATGGGAACAGCATGGTTGAAGAATCTTCCAGTGCTGTTGCTGAAGGACAAGGAAACCAGTTGGTGCTAAAGGAACACATTCCTTCACATGAGTAGAGACCCTAGAGTGTACTGACCTGGAGTGTAATCTTTAATAATCTTTAATTATTAGTCCAGAAATCTGGCATTTAATCCTCCCATCTGATATCTCTTTTAACTAGGTGCCTAGGACTGGAAAAATCCTCTTGTTTCCTTATTCCTGTATCACCTTAACCTGCCTTAGGTGGCGCAATAATATGTCTATTACAGTAAGTGTTATCCAAGAGAGAAAGCATGAGATGTGTACATCATGAAACCAAACACAAACCTAGGCTTTATTCCAAAGGCAGAAATTTAGTCCTATCAGAAAACATTGTGCTTAGCTTAGCACAGAAATACTTCATACTCACCTTTGTGAAGTTAAATCCACTAAATATAGGGTTTCCTAATTGTCTCCCTAAGCTCAAGAGGTAGATGCAATGAGGATATAACCTGACGCACACTGCCAAAACCACAGGGGCCAAGCACTGCATCACAGTAAAATGTAGGCAGTGGTATTTTTTCCTATACATTCGCTCCTCCTAATTTAACCTCAATTGTAGGGTAAGTTGTCACCTTTCAAAAATTCAGGTAACCAGGGCTCAACCTACATTTCTGCCCATGTTTTGTTAGCATGCACTGAAACACAAAGATGCCATCCCGCATGTAAAAGAAATAATCATCTGATTCATCCAGTGAAACAGTTGCCCATTTAGTATCTTCATCAAAGCAAATTCCCATGGAAGTTAAGTGAAATTCTACTAGATGAAGGACTTAATAAAAAACTTATGTCCCCAACTGTTCATAATTTATGATTTGTGCACTGTTTTTACCAAGCAATGCACTTCATGTATTCTTTGATTCAATATTACACACAATCTTATTCCTGTTATTTTAAGAAGGGATAAGTGCAATTTTTTTGCAAAAAAAACCCCTGACTGTCTGCCAAGAATTTGAAGAAGAAGGCATTCATTTTCTGAACTGTTTGACAGCAACTCAATTTTTTTTTAAGTATCCCTGAAAGGCCATGTGCACTCTGGTTTAAAGACTGGGAAGGGGTGAAGTAGGACTAAAAGGCAAAAGGTTGACTTCTGCCAGGCTATGGTCAACATGAAAAAAATGTCCAGAGGTCTCAGGGTGACTCAGGACATGACTGAGAATTTTCTTTTAGCACATTAGACACATGCTGCTTTAAACAAATCTTCAGGCTTCACAGAAGATTTCAGCTCAGCAGAAATAAAATTAAATAAATTTACAAGAAACCCCTTGTACAAAGAAATTTATACATTTACTTGAAAGCAGTTGCTAAATATTTCTCAGTTTCCATCAGTCCACATTTAGAGTCATCAAAAATCATTTGTTGTACGTACTCATTTTTGTACAGCTTCCATGGGTTAACAGGGACATCATTATCCAAGGGTCACCTGGAAATCCTAAGACTTGCTGGGAAGCAGAGTATCTCACTGTTTTTCCATCACTTTGGAAGAATTTTTCTCACTAGGAACACTATTCTTTATCTTCCTACTTTTAAATATTGCCTACATTCCTCTCAAGGATCTAGCTCTGTGTGTAGTTTTGGCAAGTGTTGGCCAAAGGTTGCTAGAGTTTGACATGAATATGATCAGTCTCACAGTGTCTATTTCCTGCTAAAGAGATAAGGATATATATGAAAATCTGGGTTCATCTCATTTCAGATTGTGCCCTTTTGAGCTGAAGATGAACACTACAATAGCACTTCTCTCAAGATTTCAGATTGTGACATGCAGCTTCACTCTTCTGTTGGTCTATTGGATTTGGGCTTTTTTTGGTTGGTTGGTTGGTTGGTTGGTTGGTTGGTTGGTTAGCTGGTTGATTTGGTGGTTGGGGGTTTTTGAGATGTTTGGTGTATGTTTTTTAAAGGTCAAGTTTAGGAAATTTAGCATTTATAGGATCTCATTTTTACAAAGTAGAGAAAACCCCCAAAATGGGCCTCATGTTCCTGTTCTGAATAGCTAAAAATGCTGAGAAAAAATTGCTCTTTTGAATATCTTGCAATGTACTGTCTGTGCATTTAAAAAAAATATATTATATAATACATGCAAGCATATATTTCCTTTGATTCCTTTTAGACCTAAAAAGGGAACATCTTATATAACATATATATCTGCAGAAGTAGATTATTCCTTTTTTATTTTTTTATAGGCTGGAGGAGAGCTCCCTTTTCACCATAATTAACTACTGAAAAGTGGAACACTGGATGATTAAAAGCATTTTTTTTTTTTTAATGAAATTATTTCTCCCTAGAGGCTAAATAGAATATGCTCTGCATATACACATTTTTCTGTGGATCATGTTTAGCTACATAGGTATGAATTCCATATGATTTATCTAGCCAGGAAGACCATTCAGATCAGTGACACCTGGTAAAGGACAATCTCAGAATTAAATGTGTGTCAAACATCAATCTATTTATTATTTCTCTAAATTACATTAGTGAAGAAATTCCTGCTATTCCATAGTTTAGAATATTTTAAAATTTAAATCTCCTCACTACTTCTACTGGATTATTAAAAGCTGATGAAAATCAAGGCAGGGTACCTTCTTAATAAAAATTCAAGTGCATGCAGTAACAGCTTGTCTTCCTTTTTAAAATAGGACAAAAACAGTTGATGAAAAAAATATAAACTATTTAATTCTTCTAAATAAGACATCCTTGAAAAGGATTCATAGACAGGTAATGACAGTGATCTTTAGTCTTATTTTGATAAAAGAAACCTCTTGCCTCATAACAAATTAAATAACAGGGCTTTTATATTTTCTACTACATTATTAAATGTTTGTTCTGAGCAGAAGACTCAGTCACTTAGAATTTTTCTCATTAGATAAGTACCAAAAGGAGAATGAAAGATAGACTGCTTCCAGAGCAGTTGGTTGTACAAGAGCAAGCATTTTTGTGCTGTGTTTTCATGTTTTTACTGTTCCATGTGCAAATTATTTCTGACATAAATGGGTCTTTTTGTTCATCAATTTATGAAGGGAAATTGATTACTAATTAGAAAAACTGGGAAAATAAATATGTTGAATTAGTTCCCAAGGAGAGTAATTTTAAGACAGGCATAAATTTCATATTTTGTTTAACTTCAAGTACAGATAAATATCCTGTTACCAAAAGGTAATAAATGAAAAAAACATAATATTAATATTTATTGTTTACAGAAGCTAAAATAAACTCCATCAATGAACAATATGTTAGCAATTATCGAGGGAATATTTTGATAGCATTTTTGTTTTTTTCAAAATAACATTAAATTACAACAGCCCAAAAAATTTAAGGAAAAAAATCCCTCCATAAAATCTATCTAGACCCTTTTAATAAGATTTTTGTCACCAATAATATGAAAAGGTATCATCCAGTTCAAATGCACTGGACTATTATGAGTTCATGAATTAGAGGAGACATATAAGACAGTCAACAGGATTTGAACTTACATCTGGCTTTTTTGGTAAGATTGTTCTCCCACATTTCTGCATCTGCAGAGAAGGGACAGTGACACTGATCATCATTTTAAAGTACCTTTCAATGTACAGATCAAACACTCTGTACTAAGTTTCAAGGTGTTCTTTTTGGGCCAAATACCAGTGACATTGGAAATATGAGATCCCAGTGATGTCATTAATGTTTATTTCTAGAGTTATTTGTAGAACAATCATAAGATGCATCAGAATCTGAATCATTGTAACACTAAGCAATAAATTGCATAAACATACTGCTTTCCTCTGATTGGTGTAAATGTTATTTTAGCGGGAATATATAAAATGCTCTTTAAAGATTTGAAAGAAGAACCCGTTGAAATTCTTCTCAAGACACCAATGAGAGTTGGTCCAGTCTGTTACATCTTCATGAGAATATTTAAGTAAAATGGCTGACTAGAATAACAAATTTATCTGAATACATTGGCATTTGATAAATGTGACCTATGCTAAAATCAAGACAGTGGATGGAGAACTGAGATGACATTAGAAATTATCTATTCTAATTGCCTTTCTCTATAAATAAAGAGACAGAAAATGTGTTAAAAAACTATTCCTAATTAACATAAGTTAAATATCAACTCTTTTAAAGCTTGCTGACATTAAACAAAAATTATGTTTGCTCTTCTTCTGCAGCAAATGAAAAATAAAATCATTTGCTGTGATGTAAGGGAGATAAAGTGTAGGAAAAACCTAACAGGTCTGTAGGTGATCTTTGAACAAGCAATTTCAAAAAATGCACTAAACTCCTGGTAGTTCTTGATAGGAGCTACTAGAATAGCAGATGACCAGCCAGCTACACTTCACTTGGAAAACCGTTCCAATGGCTTTTCAGACCACAGCAAATAAACCAGAAAACAGAAGGATGACACTGAGCAAACCCTGGGAGCTTAATTAAAGTCATGAAGAATGGTGAAAAGCTGCTCTTTTCACAGAAAAACAATTTTGCCAGGTTTTGAGAGTGGATGGTTTCAAAGTCTGAGATGCTGATATTACGATTACAAACAGCTAATCAGTTACTGCCATCTACAGATCTGATCTCACAGATCCACATTGATGAGGGAGTTTTGTGTATTTAGTGTCACAGAAGTAGTCTGCGGGTCAGATCTGTCTAATAGCAGAGGGAATCTTACCACTGACTTTAGCAAAAGCAGAAACATTGTGCTAAATTTATGATTCATTAGTTTAACCCTGCACCAGAGAGTTAACCTGTCATATTATTATTAGTTCTGTGCTAGAGGCCATTGAAGAAAGCTAAAAAGTACTTTTCAAATTTATAGCATATATATTTTTTAATTTGATAGAGGACTAGATGAAATTTAAAGACATCTTTTTCTTTCTTCCACAAAGTTTTCCTCCTGCTTTACCTAGCTTTTTAAAATACTCTATAAATCATGTTTACAAACAATATGTTCTAAAAATATCTACACATGCACAGTGAAAGTAATTTTCAGAGTTTTAAAATTTTCAGGGAGCCTGAAACAACAGTTCTGTTGATCAGGTGTTTGTGTCAGTTGTAGCGACAGTAATATCAATATCATTATTACAGCTCACTATGGCACATGAGAATGCACTAAGAAAATCTAAATTTGCATTTTTAGTGTTTTAAGCAAAATTGTTTGGGGAGGGAAAAATAAGAATATTTTTCTTACAGATGGTATAGAAATAAAATTGGATAATAAGACTGAAGGATCAAAGACAGAGACAGCACAATCATTTTCATTTTCTCAAAGAGATATGTTCCTATTTTTGTTAAAGTGATTCCAAAAAATATTAAATGCTTGCAACATATTTCCCCAGATGCATGTAGTATATTGAAATACATGGCACACAAATGTAACTATATTTGGAGAGGATCTGTTATGTTACAGATATACTTCACAATGAACTTTTCTCCTCAGAAATGGATATGCACAATTCCTTTTCTGTCAGCTATGATCTCTGACTACAGAAAGGTTGAGAAATATACCATAAAACTAAGTGGATATTTGGTTAGGATACTGGACCTGATGTTGATGGAAAGTACTCTGTGAATTTAAGTTGCAGAGTAAAGCATTCTTTATTTCTGCCTCTAGCAAAGAAAATACACTTCAGACCAACAAAGGGACAGAAGCAATTGGCTGTTCTTTCAGGGGCTATTGGCCTACACAGAGGCACCTGACAGCACAGCAGAGCCTCACACATCACTGAAATGAGCTGTGGAAAAGGCAGGGGTATGGAGGACCTTAATGTCCAGTTGTAGCTGCATTTCACAGAATATCTTGTGTTGAAAGTGACTTTAAAGACCACCTCATTCCTATCCCCCAGCCCCACACAAGACCATTTCCCACTTGACTAGAGTTCTCAGAGCCCCATCCAGGCTGGTCTTGAACACTTCCATGGGTGGCCACTTCCAGGGATATTTGCATAACCAAACCAAATAGCAATACAAATTCTTACCAAGATTGGGTGATATTTGCACACTAAAGAAAAACAGCAAGAAAGAGATGTGTACCAGCACCACCTAGTGATGTCTGCCATATCATTGGTTCCTTGGTATTCAGAACTCAGAAGAAAGCTCCCCAGCTGTATCCACACCTGTACCAGCATGCCCATGAGTACCACTCAATGGCTTTTGAGATGTCTTCAACTAATTTCTATACACTACAGGTTTGCATGTTTTCAGTTAAGATCTTTCACCAGAATGCAGGCCAAAATATTTGAATTTACTGAGTGATTGGTGAGTACAACTTGAAGTGGTGTACCACTGTACTACCTCAACACTTTAAAGGTGTTGGCTGTGAATCCCAGAGGATTTTGCCTAAAAGCCACTTGTTGAAACATTTATTCACAAGTAATTAATTAGTAAAAACCTGATGACATTAAAAGATGTCTTAAGTTTATGAAGACCTTGAACATTCACACTAAACAACAATAAACTTCTGGACTTTGATTCACCTGATATTTTTGTTACAAGAGCAATTGTTTTATTATCTGGAGCTACCTTAATTTAATTTTATCTAACAATGATATTAAATGAAAAGAATACAGGGTACGATAAAAACATATGAAATAATTTAAAGCATTTTCTCATAAAAAAACAAAGGTACTGTATTCCACATTTTGGAAGGTCTAATAGGCATGATGCCAACAGAAGAAGTAACCTATGTAGGTCAGAGCTGACACAGCAAAGCAAATATTGCAAGCAAAATTCTTCTGAATACTTAGTGTTATATATTCATGATTTCTTCAGCTGGCCTGGAGAATCATGAAGAGCAAGGCTGTATCCCACTTTTCACCCCACCCATTTTTGTTCTGCTGTGGAATATAGGTTCTCTCAAAGAAATGGGCAGGAAATAGAGGGAAATATTGGAGTTACCCTAAGTTTTTTTCTCTTATGCAGTGAGCATTATTATTATTATTATTATTATTATTATTATTATTATTATTATTATTATTATTATTATTATTATTATTATTA